>JABFEB020000092.1:14503285-14529464 GCA_019775895.2 Stomatorhinus ivindoensis | reverse complement strand
GCAAACTCCACACACATGGAACCCAGGCGGAGACTCGAACCCAGGTTCCAGAAGAGTGAGGCAACAGTGCTAACCACTGCAATCTCATAATTCTTCACAAGTATTTAAACAATGCCTCAAAAAATTGAAATGTAACGTTGTGGACAATTATATTATAACCCATAAATCCAATAAACGTACACGCATTTTAATCCATTTAAGTAACGCATTATTTTCTATTTTCAATTATGTTCTTATAATTTTGAGAGAACACGTAAGTTGATTCAAGAACTGTTCCCGATGTTACCCGTCTTAAAGAAGCAGGATTTGATCTTACCGGCAGGTGGCGGCAGGGAGGGAACAGAATTCGCGACTTCTTAACAGATGATGCTCTTGGCAAGCATAAGGGAAAACACTACATTAAAGCGGCCTCTGTGAACATGCTGCACCTGCACCTGGTCTTTACAGGAAAGTGTATCTTTTAGTTGTCCTTGTAGCACTATATAGAAATTTCCTATCCTCAGAAAGATAGTGTAAGGTTGCAGTGTGGACCATCAAGGATGTGATGTGTCCTCATGCAGCAGCCATTCAAGAAGATACATTCAACTACAGGTTTTCTGTCACCCTGTTTTTTTTTTTTTGCAATAAGAATAGCTTAACACTACAGCTTTGTAGCCCTTTATACGATTCATCGCTTGGCAGAGAAGACATTCCTAACAAACAGAATGAAAACACACAGTGTCACTTTTGTCTTCATCTGTCTATTTCAAATTTTTGCTTATTGTTTACCACAAATGCTTCCACAAATTTTTCAGATGATATATCAACTATTAACACAATACTCAAAACAGTTAGAATGATCTGAAAGTGTGCAATGAATTGGTGTGAAAAGTGTGACAACAGCCCTGACAATATGAAAAATAATGTGTCAGTACAAGATGTTGTCATATCTGTCATATTGAACCTATAATACATACACACACTCCTGGCATAAATGAAATATATTGTTACTAAGATTCACACATTTTCTTTGAATACTGAAAGCCAACAAAATGAAATTAACAACAATCGAAATGCAAATTTGTGAAAATATATTTTACAACTTATTCAAGCAAGGAAATCTTTACACCTCCCTCAGCCTGCTCTCTGTAGGTGGGGGCAAGTTGGCTGTGAAGGGCAGCCACCTATAGGAGCACCCAGGAAGCTAGGAGTTAAGGACTTTGCTCAAGGACCCACCAGCATGGCAAGGCTGCACTCAAATCAGTGCTTTCCACAAAGCACCCAGGGAGCTGGGGGTTAATGGCCTTGCTTATGCATGATATGCTGAGGCTGGGTTTGAAGCAGCAACCTTCTGGTTACAGGAACACAGGCTTAGCCCACTGAGCCACACACTGCCCCTTGAGGTAGCATATTGCCCATGCGTATGTGAGAGAATGGTGTGAGAGAATGGTGTATGAGAATGGTGTATGAGGGTGCCCCATCCTGGGTTGTTCCCTGCCTTGTATCCATAGACCCCAGATTACTCTGAATAGGATAATCAGTTTCAGAAAATGGATTATGTTTAATTTGCTGGTAGACTTTCTAAAGACGCATTTAGTGGTTTGAGGAGTAAGGCCAAAGCTCTCTATTATCATTTGTTAAGTAGCCATCACACTAATGCCGGGGTTGGCAATCTGAACTGCAAAGGGACAGTGTATATGCAAGATTTTGGGTAACCTTTAGGTCAGCTGTCCAAACCCAGGTGTGAGGCCTCTTCAACCGGTCATGGACCCGAACGGGTCTGGTGCGGGAACGTGGCATTACACAGGCACAAAAAAGGTGGACGACCCACTGGCAACTCAAAGAAACACCAAACAGGGTTTTATTAACTGAACTAAGCAAAAACAAGATGGGACTAACAAAAACCAAAGGATGACAGGGGGTCAAAAGTAAACAAAGACTAACTACAAAAACCAGGCAGGTAACATCTAACACAGGGAACAATAATCAAGCACAAACAAAACCTTCACAATAAAATATCAACCACCAACCACAATGGATCAATGGAGAACTGAACAGAAGCAGGAACTAAAATACTAAATGGGTAACGAGACTAACACAGGACAGGTGAGGCTAATTAACAAGGACCAGGAACATGGGGCACAGATGAAACCAATAAACTCAAAAGGAACTAAAAACATGGAAACTAAGAACTAACCAAGGAAACAGACACCAACACTGGGGAATTACAGACAGGTAAAGACACAAGCAGGGGCACAAGGAACAAAACCAAAAACCAAATACAAAACCAGATACAATAACTAGAAACACTCAAATGAAACACTAGGGAGCAAAAATACAAAAACAGAGGTGGCAGGATTCAAACACAGGACAAGGATCACAGGGAGCCACATGCTCAATGCATTGAGCCATGTGACCAGACATGTGACCAGACAAGTAACCTGGGCGAACAAAGACTACCATGAAGGACGGGATGACCAGCAACGCCTACTGGGCAAACGGGGAAGGGACACAGAATGGGACCACAGGGACTGACCCTGACACAACCAATCAGTCTTCTAATTAGTTATTTAATTAGGGAGTTGCAGTGAAAATCCACACACACAACAACCCTTTCTGGACAAGATTGCCTAGCCCTGCTCCAATATATTATATTTACAGTAAATTGCCACTAGAGGAGGCCAAAGCAACATAAATAGCAGATCACGAGCATTCCTTGTGGGGCGTGAAACAGATTTTTAATTTACAGCTATCTCATTTAATTTTTATCTTAAAGATAGCCATAAAGAAATTCTGTTTAATGGCAATTCTCTTTTTAAACCTCAGCAGTTCATAAGACAACTTGCCTAATGCCCCTTTTCAATATCAGACATGCAGAGGTGGCAATTTCAGGTCCAGAAACTAAAAATCCAGACCATGATTTACTTCCTACCAACCAGCTGAGTACTCTGTGACTGTGACTCTTTATGCTCAACTTGTTTGTTGAAAGTAAATCATGGATTTATACTTCCTGGACCTGAAATTGCCACCTCTGCAGGCATGTGAATAAAGGTCTATTACTGTGTATGCCATTGGTATCAAATTGAATTGTACAGCCCAGGACATACATTTGGTTGGTCGCATGTCTGAGCTAGAGACAGAACTATCTCCTCTCCTAAAGCATTGTTTTTGGCACAGACACCATATTTAACGCGACAACCAAAAATATAGCTGTTTATACATTACAAGAGGAACCTAAACATATCAGTCATACTACAGAATTTCCACAAGTTAGCATGAGTGTTGCACCTCATTTAAGATGGCGCCATAGGCAAAACAGAACATAATGACACAAGCAGGAATAGAAAAAGGTATGAAACAGTGAGTTATGCAAATACACCAATACATGACAGGAATTAACCAAAAATTAAAGACAGATCACAAAGAGGAATACCAAAGACACTCTAAGAGCTAGGGACACAGGATGGCCAGTGACACCTGCTGGGTAAACAGGGAACAGACAAACCAAAGGGGGCAAGACAGGGACAGATCCTGACAGTTCTTTCACCAACAGAAAACGTGAAAGGATGCTATACAAATGTAAAAAAAAGTTTTATCACAAAATATTACAGAATGAAGTTTTCAGCTAGAAATATTGGAAGAAGTAAAAAAAATGGGAAGGGTAAAAATAATATTTTCATCAAAATGTGCTGAAACTAATTGGAGTTACCAAATTATCCATAGGTATGCTTGTGTGAGTGATCGATGTGTGCCCTGGGATGGGTTAGTGCCCCATCCTGGATTGTTCCCTCCCCTGCACACATACCTTCCAGGATAGGCTCCAGACCCCAACACAACCCTGAATAGGGTAAGCGGTTGCAGAAAATGGATGGATAATTAGGGCCCTGCATATAGGACAAAATGTATAGGCCTGTATGATGAATTATTATACTTATTAACAAGTTGAAATTTTTTTAGGATTGCTGTGAAAATTCAATAAATTTCCCAGCAAAAAAGAATCCATAACTGTGAATTAAGTAAAAATTCAGGAGTGGCCTATATTTCTTTAAAAGAATCATAATTTTTCAACATGGACGCTATAAGGTGCTCTTTACCTACAGAACAGAACAAACAGATGTCCTCAGTTGCCCTATCTCTCTTGCCCTAACCCCGTCTGACAGCCGGTCCAAACACACTCAACGTCAAGACTAAGGCACATTAATAAAATAGGCTGAGTTCAGAAGGTAATCCTCTGTATGAGCTGTGAAAATATTATACAGAATGTTGTAGCCTACAACATACAACATGTTTAAGATTCGTTGCCGGCTGTTAATATTACATGTTACTTTCGATTTTTCTTGAATCAGTTGGCAAACGAGATATTTCAACACTGCAGGGCTTCATAATCTGTTAGTGAGAGATTTCCCAGATCCACGGGCGTCACATCTTAACCAGAATATCTTCACGGTAAGTAAACTTTTTACTTTACGTTCAGAGTCCTGTAATGGCTGCAATGGGAATAATAACTGATTACGGCGAAATTGTGCAAATTGAGAATTAGTGATTATGTAAAATGGCGGAGGAAAAAAAATCAACGTGCCGCTTTAGTTTAAGACTCCTTATAAAATTAATCAAATTCATGCTAGTTACGAAAGTTTGATTAAGATATGGATTCATATTTTAGCTTAGAAAATTCCTTATTTTGTTGCACATTCTTGAAATTGTGAAAGATGTTACTATATGATGTTATATATGATTGCGAGTTTTCTCCCAGTATGAACGATACTCTTACGAGGCGGATGTGATGCACCAATGGACATTTACGTATATACAAGTTGAAGAAAACACTTAAAATTCACAGCATCAGTGACACACCGGCAATTTACTATTGTAAACTGAATGTGAAGTATACGGCAGGGGACAAAGTGTGTATGTGTATGTGCGTGTGTTGTGGGGGGGTGGGGGTGGTTATGTAAAAATTACATTGTGGCAACCAAATGTCCCCACAATGTAATAAAAACCTGTTATTTTGATGCTGTTGGAACATTTTTACGTCCCCAAAAGGGGAAACTCAAACTGATAGAAATCTGAGACTGCAATCAAAAAACTAAAAACGCCAAAAGTCTTGTATTGTATTTGGTTAGTAATTGATAAGGTTAGGGCTGGGTAGGAATTAAGGTCATCATGTTGGGATTATGGTTATACAAACAGAAATGAAAGAAGAATCCCAAGGACACAACTTTGGTTTGAACATTGGTGGGGTTGAGGTGTCTACCCATTTAGGGGAAGACATGGTTATGGGGGGGGGGGCAGTTCCCTGTCACCAGTGCTCTTGGTCATGTGTTGTTGTTGGCTTCCCTTGATGAGAGGACTTGTTGAGGAAAGGCAGACATGCAGCCTTAACTTAGATTTAAAGTATGCTTGGCATTCGAGTGGGTTGGAAATGTATTAGATTTTCACCACAGCCTTGTTTGTAATTCTCTCTGGTAAATAATAGGCTACACATTTTAGGTGGCCTGATTTTAATATTTTTTATGTTTATCTTTTATATGTCTATGTATTTATATATCTATACACACATACATGCATAATACACAACACAAGCAACATTTCTTAGATGTTTATGTGAAGTATCTTTTTAGGCAGTAGTATAGGAGACAGAATTATTCATTATTATGCAAGAAATTACTTAAGATATCCACTCATTTTGTATCATTCTTAGATTTTGCTTAGGATGGTTATAATCTACAAGTTTTCTTTTCAATTTAGCAAATCTGCATTTAATGTTGAAACACCAAGACATTTCAGTTTAGAATTGTGTAAAAAAAAATGTATCATTCTTTTTTACACTTAATTTTGACATTTCAAAAAGGTTTGTTTCTTCGGGAATAGTTATTTGTAATATTCAAACAGTTTTAATACAAAACAGATACTTGCTTTCACATTATTATTATTTTTATAATAATAATAATAATAATTATTATTATTATTATTACTACTATTAGTGCAAATAATGTATTTACATGTCTGCTTAACCTGAATGAAACTGCTGTAAGGCTGACTGCACACAGTAGGAATACTTTGGCGTTCAATGTTCTCGTTTTTTCCTCTGTTAAATGTCCCACAGAGGAGAAACAAATCTGAATATGCACTTTGACATGCTGGCAATAATAGAAGTGCTCTTAAGGACGCTTATTTATGCAGGGATGCAGTCTTGCCATCACTGGGGTTAGTTTTGAAGAAATTGTGCTTAATACATAGTCTTTCTAGTGAAATGTTTTTATTCTGCATTTAGATATCAAAATATCAGGGGTTTTTCACCAATGAATTCAATTAAGTGTTTTGGAATAGCATATTTATACTGTATTTATATTTGTAAAAAAATGCTATTATTTTGCAATGTACAACAATTTAAAAAATATATCAATTATTGGATCTACTGAGGAATTAGTGTATCAATGAACTTAAAACTCTGGCTGAGGTTTGTAATGCAAGTGCTCTTAGATCCACATATGGAGCTAGAGTTTTAATGAATGGTTATGTGGGCTAACAGGCATGAATCAAAATCCAAGAATCGTAGGTCAAAATACAAGCAGAGGGTGGAGATGCTTACTGAATCCATGCAGTCCTAGATGTTAGTGCAGGTAAATGATGGCTTTAAAAGTACCCATTGCTGAAGACAGTTTTTCCCTCAGGCAGAGCCACAGAGGAATAGTGATCCTTGGGGGAGGGCATGCAAATAGTAAAACAGCAACATCTTCAACCATGCAGGAAGTATGCAGATTCTTCATTTATCTCCATGCCTGACTGGTGAGATGTGTGTAAGTGACACATGCAGCGGCTATGCTTCCGATGTAGAAGTTACCAGCTAAACTCTCATAGTACCATATGAATCATGTAGGGTGCGCATTCACCACTTCATGAAGCATAGTGCTGGGCAATATGTCCAGAAATTAGTATTAATGTATTTTATAGGATTGTGGCGGTTTCACGGCATGTCACGGTATTTTTTTTCAGTTCACTCTCACCGTGGCAGCAAGCAACCACATCAATAAAGAAATACAAATGTTTTAAAAACAGGGTATACTCAGCTCAGTAGTGACGTTCTATTGATTATAACCTTGATTTTGTTCCACAGAGACATGTTTTATTGATAGGCCGCGATTTACTTCTTCAACTGAGTGCAAGGTCCACAAGGTGCAAAACACCTGCAAGTCTCCTTGCATCTTTTGCATAGGATACGACCTCTTCTGTCTTGTCGTCCTTTGTAGCGATTACACAGAACTCTCACAGGAAGCAGCCAGCAACAATGACCCATACCATAAAGATACTTTGATGATAATTAAATTAGAAATCACTTGTTCCTACTTACATTGCATTAAGGCTGTATCCGCTTCACCTATGTTCCCCAGAATAGGCTCGGTATATCCAGTAAACCTGACCAGGATAAGCAGCTGGGAAATGGATGGATCATTTGTCCCTCAGGCTGGCCTGGTATACAGTACTGTAGTCTCGCATTCGCAGGGTCCCTGCTCAGTCTGTGAAGAGTTTACATGTTTTATTTTGGCTGCTTCCGTTTCATCCTGCAGCCCAGAAACATGCAATTCAGCTGAATTAGTGTCCATAGGTTGCAAAGGGTTGCCAGCCAGTCTGAGCATTAAGGTGATCAGCTACCGGATAGATGCTATGGAATATGGATGCATATGCAAAGCCTGCAGTGCTCTTATAAAACCAATAGACAGGAAATAGACAGGAATTGTCAAACCGATATAGAGCTTTTGCCTCATTGGCCTTGATTTCCTTTCAACATCGCTTGAAGTCGGACAGGTGGTTACCTCCCTGTCATGCACGTGCACGTCAGAGAGACGGCCAAGCGAGCGAGAGTGAGAGAGGGAAGGAGGGCAGGCTTAGCCAAGCCTATCGCACTGCTTTGCAGCGAGGTGGGGGGAGGCCAGGGAACCGAAGCTGCCCTTCCCGTAACTCATACAGCGCACTGGACCAATCAGAGGGCGACAGGAACCAAGCGCTCACTTGACTGTGAGCCAACAGGATCCGCTGCAGCAGAGCGTGAGCAGGGCAGGCGTGGAGAACGGCGGCATGAGGATAGACAGCTGTGGTCTGTAACTGCACTTTCAACTGGGGAAGAAAGGCACGAGAAGAGTATTCAGAAAAGGAGAAGCTGCTGAAGCTTGCTTTGGTATGTCCTGCTGTGTGTTGCACGCCACACTGCCTGCTTGTTAGCGTGACAAGACCTGTTTTCTGAGTCTATTGAAGTTGCAGATTGGTTGTTAGCACTATGTAGCAGGAAGTAACAAAAAAAACTTTTAAATGTCACATCATCAGGGAAAGCCATGTGTGGGTGAACTGTTGGAACGGGAGGAATTTTGAAGGAAAGCAGGGTATGTCCTGTGTTAGAGGCAAAACGGGTCTTGGCAAGTGATCCAAGTGACCATTTAGTTGGTGCTGTTTTTTTTTCAGATGGGGTAAGGACACTTAAGATCTGCTTACATACTAATGACATACAGAGTTAGAATGTATCAAATATACATTGGAATGTATCAATATCTACAAATATTGTTAGGGGAAAATGACGTGGACCAAAGTAAAAAAAAAAGACCAGTTAAAAGTTTAACTCAGCTATGTATTTTAATACCACTCTATTCTGATGCCATTTTCAGCCAATTTATGTTCTTCACAGATGCAAGTAGCTGTTTTGCCAGTTTCAGCCGCGCATCGGCGCTTGATGAAGGGGCCTGTTTTTATTTTGGGCATTACCGTAGCGCTGGGGGTCGCACGGCCGGCGGTGCTTAGCTGGCGGCCCACAGAATGGCGGTCGTGGACTTGCGGATTAGCGACCTGCTTGCAGAAGACAGCTTTTTATGAAGGATGTTTGTAAACAACAATGTGTTTTTTTTTTTGTTATTAGTTAGAATGCGTGTGGGTGAAGATCATTCAGAGCCAAATTGCCTAGGTGGCGCGGCAGACCCGCAAAGCGCTAATTTCTGAAGTTGCTTCGCACGCACATAAGATCGGTCTCCGCTCATCTGAGGAAACGTGACCCATGCAGGACCGAGCCATCGTCTCTCTTTTATATAAGCTGGTGCTGTGCTTTTAACGATCTCTGGTGTCGGCGCCAAGGCCACGTAATATTGTATCGAAATCGAACCTGCTATTTAGTTTAATAATTGAAAGAATCGCGAATTAAATTACTTGTAAACCCCCCCCTGCAGGCGGGTTGCGATTTGCTGATCAAACTTTTGACAGGCGATCTCCGAAAAACTGTTTTCACCAGTGCTTTTTTCGTCTGCTTATTTCTAAACAGTGTTTAACTTAGAGATAAAACTTAATCCCTTGAAAAAAAATTGTCGCGTTTAAAAAAAACATTACGAAGTCATTTCATACACATCATGACTCACATTTAAACTGAATTATTTTCTACAGTGTTGCACAGTGTTCCAAAACATCATGGGAAAATATTGAAAAGATATGAATTAAAAAGTGAAGAAAGTCACTTTGTCAGTCACCTTCTCACATCTGAGTAGTATATTAAAGGTTGATGGTGGGCGTCCAGAGAAAGCTCATAACAGCTGAGCCCAGCTGAGTATTTTGCTTTCTGGTTGCCAGAACCCCAGCCAGCTATTTATACACTTCAGGGTCAGTGATAGATTTACTCAGACTATTAGCAATAAATGCCAGTACTGCTGAACATTCTTAGTTAAGGGTGTGAATTTCTGGTAACGTCTAACGTGTATGTCTCGTATGTTTCATTTAATGTTTGGTTTGCCTTGACAAACTTGGACTATTACCATTGAAGAAAGAATGTTTGTGTTGTGTTGTGGTACCAATGCTAGACTGTGGCAAAGGAACTTGATCATTTTTAATTAAAAATGGTAGGAACAGTTGTTTGGCAGGAGTGGCAGACAAGAGTAAAGGGGCAGCTGTTGGTGAAGCAGATTTCACGTTGTGGCCAAAAGCCATCCTAGTGGTATTTTAGTGAAAGTCAGCAGCAGATGCACTGACGCAACCCATAGCAATGCTGCAACAGGACCAGAGCTTCAGGGAGGATGCGAGGTCTGGCGGTTGGCTCAGCCTTGTCTATCATTGAGTTAAAGAGGCTAGACTTGCCATAGCCTGTCCATGCCCCAAGAAAACTTGTGCTGGAAGAGGATGCGAAGCTTTAAGCATGCAAAGGAAAAAAGTGACATACAAGGAAAGAGGCAGCTTTACACAATCTGTAAAATAGTTAACACACGTATACTGGAAATGACAATACAAAAGTTAGGTCTGATTTTTATAGCTAGATAAATATCATCCAAGGGTTTTGTGCATATTCATAAAAGTTCCCAAGAAGCATTGAAAGACTGAAAGTGATACTTGAATTGATTATAGATACATGTAAACTGATAGTGATGGGATCCTGACAGACCTTTAAGCTTAACACAAGCAAGTTGTCTTGTTTGTTGTTGAATGCAGTCAGGAGAATTTCCAGCTACTTAGCCCACAAAAAATGCAAAAAAAAGCAGGTTACATCCAAGATAGAGAAATTGAAGGGTTGACGTCACCTGAGCGGGCCAGTTCTATCTTGGGTCAGTTCAATAACTAATTGGCAGGAAAGAAAACTTTTAACACATCAACCGCCCACAGGGCTTGAAGGTATGTCAAATTTATTTAGAGTACTTTTTCTCGACATTAAACTTCACACTTTGGTGTGTACCCATAGTTGCTTAATTATCAGATACTTTCTTGACAAAGGAGTGATTGTTATCATATCATTCTGCCTCTTTGAAGATAAAATCTTGAATGTCCTCCCACAGTTTATGAATTACTGCCCCTGCTCAAGAGTAGGTATGAAGAAGGTGGGGAAACAAGCATATTGTTTTGCCAGACAGCATGAGCCATTGAAATAGTTTACTGGCAGGTGCTTTTATTCTTGTTACCATATCTGATTAGGCTCTGGTAACAAATAAAAATAGAAAACGTCCAGTGATCAAAGGACATCAACTATGTAAGTTATGTCTCTTGGCAAGCTCAACAACATGGAAGCCGTTCCAAGAACGATATTTCCTTGATTGATCACGTACCTCTTTTTCAGCAGTGTGGGACAGCTGAAAGAGAAAGCATGTCTGGGCCCAGGATGTTCAACTCCACCACCCCCTTCAAGGAGCTGAAGGGGGGTCCAACTGTGGAGTTTCCCTTCCAGGGGAAAAAGATGTGCTCTGAGATAAAGGAGGTCGGAGAGGATTTACTGTTCGCTGAGATCCACCCCTCGCTGAACGTGCTGCTGACACGGGGCACTGCCAAGCAAGTGGGGGACGAAGAGCAGGGGGCAAAGGAGCTTTTCTGCATCTCCATCATCGCCCAGCCTGAGAGTAAGATGGACAGCATGAACTTCTCCAGGGGAAGGCTATGGGAAGATTCAAATGTAGGGTGAAGTGTACATAACTGAGGTTTATGCATGTTATTACTTTGTTAACCAGACACAGCTCAAACTGAAAATGGTAATCCAGTGAATAGGACAAGATACCTGAATGATGTGCAAGCTCTACTGGTGCGATGTATTAGTCATACTCATGCACTGTTCGATTGTATTCCAGGTGAAGGACCTCTGGAGTTCAGCCCCACAAGCACAGAACACACTTACATTAGATCACACTTGATTAACAAGGACAGGTGAGGACCTTCAACCTTTCTCTTCCATATATTGCAAGGCTGTTCCCAAGGAAAGCTTCTGTCCTTTCTGGCTGATCCATGGTCATGCATGCGGTTCTCCGCAGGCCCTTTAGGGAACACAGCCTGGAAAGTGACCACTTGGCTCACCTTGCGACGCAACTGGAGAACCATGTGGGACCCCTGGCTTGCTCCCCAAGCAAACGGAGGAAGAGACAGCGTCGGAAAAGGCGGAGGGAACGTGTGGAGGAGTGTGAAGAAGGAATGTCGTCAGGAGTGCCCAAGCAGGAGAGCGGCAGCTCCATTAGCCAGGTACAGAGTCAGGCAAGTCCAGCCTCTTCTCACAGGATGCCCGTCTTGTGTGCACAAGTATTATATAATCGCGAATTTTAAAAATGGTTATTCTCATATATTCTTGGCCCGTACATGACAGAAACTCATACGATACAAGTATATCAATGATAAGTAAACGGCAAGCACTGCACTCTCCAATACAAATGACTTTTGTGAAGCACTGGTGGTTTATGTATCTTCAACATGGAAGATCAGCAGATGCATGTTTTTGTGACTTGAAATTCACTTGAAAATTGTGGTTCGGCCTTATTTGTCACGAAAGCCTGTGTTCCGTTTTTGCCATGAGTAATGAACATGGTAGTGATTTTTGAGTGCAACATTGGAGTGCAGTTAGCATGCTGCCTGTACAATGAAATGAATAAGTCATTGTTCTTTGGTAAAATGATAGGTTATGATGTCGAAACACTGGAGTCCTTACCCAAAACATTAGCTCCTCTATTAAGGAAGTGAAACCACTGACTTAGAAAATAATTTGACCACCTCTCTCATCCACTGCCTCCCCTTACGGTTGAAACAGCATAAAAGTCCTGATCTGATATGTATACTTATATTGTATTCTTAAAGGGCATTTCTGGTGAATTAAGTGAAACCAAAATGTTTCCCATTCACACAGAGATGTGTCATCCACATTGATGATGCATTAAACACAGATTGTACTTTAAAATTTTAAATTGATAACTTGAGTGTCTGACTTAAGTCTCCATTAACAGCATCAGCCATATACAACAGAATGCTTCACAAGTCCAGACCAGGTCGGTATTCCCAAATCATGGTGATAATGTATATTTAACATGTGCTGCACTTTTTACATCTGCCATAATTATGTCCAGATAAGCTGTTACACTGCGTATAAAAAGAAAGACTCCAATCTCAGTTATAAATCAGACATCTAAAGCCTGATAGGAATGGAACATGTGATGAGGTCTAATTGCCTTCTTCAAAGCACAACTTTAATAGTCTCCAGACTTTGATCTCAAATTAAGTCGTATTTGCTCTAGTATCTCCATGCTGATACTGCATTTTTCCCCATGCCCATCCAGGAAGATTTCCTCATCAGCTGCTATGACCATGGAAGATTCCAGAGGTCAGCTGTACAAGAGACAGAGGGACCTGGACTGGAGTTAATCCAGCGTGCCTGTCCTGCATTACCTGCTGGTTTTCTGCCACATGACATCCATCCATGGGATGCTATGAGCATCCAGGACAGCTGGGCCAACCCTTTGGTCAGCAGCCTGGGTGAATATGATATAGCACTGAAGGCCCTGCAGAACACAGTGAGCCAGGAGGATCGCTGCTTCTTGGTCCCATTCTTCAAGGCTTTGGAGAGAGAAGCTGCAGAGGAATCCCTTGATGCATGCAACACAGATATAAATGAGGGTTTCTTATTCCACCCTGAGGAGGTGAGGGTGGTAAAAATTAAAGATATTTTATTGCCCCCCCCCCCCCACCCGCCACCTGCAACTTAGTATATCACCTATCCGTTTTTGTCTTCCAGCAACTCAAGCCCAGGAATTATGAGTTCAGGGAAGGAAGAGACTTCTCCCTGATTAACCACATCCAGAGTGGCTCGTATGGGGATGTTTATAGTGTGCAGGACAACAGTACCGGATACAAGTGTGCCGCCAAGAAGGTAATGCCTGTTTCAGCCGCGTGCCTCAACTCTTTTCAGATGTTATCTTTTCAGATGCTCAGCATTGACCCACCTCTCGCTTTTCTTGTATGCTAGATACCATTGAACAGCTTCAAAAGTGAGGAGGTAGGCTCATGGAGTGTCCTGAAATCTCCCCGTGTAGTGGAGCTATTTGGGGCAGTGAGAGAGGGCCCAAACGTTATCCTCTTCATGGATCTCAAGCCGAGTGAGTCAACAGAGTTTATTCCCAGAGTACTCTGGGAACCAGTTTTCTGTCAAGAAGGTTGATCTTACTTATTTGACATTGTAACTGTGCCTCATTGTTCAAAGTCAACAATATCTCGTGGACAATGTATTCGATGGTCGCTCATCGAATTTGTTGAATGAAGTGACTGTTCATCCATCGAATGCAATGAACACTCTTTCAGGCTCAATATCGAGTTATTGAATCTGTTTCTGAGCTCAGGTCTGAAAGGCCACCATCTGGAGAAGTAATGATGACTGTCTCATAACCATCTGCCTCCTTCTCAGGTTCTCTGGGGCAGTTGCTGAGGGACAGAGGCCGACTGCCGGAGGATCTCGCCCTTCATTACCACTCTCAGGTGCTGGAGGCCCTCCGCCACATTCACAAGCAACAGGTCCTGCACCTGGATGTTAAAGGTGAGTCAAAAGAGACAGAAGATATCTTGATGGCACATAGCTGTAGCATTATGTGAGCAGTAATATTCATAAAAGGAGACCCATCTTCTGGCTGTACAACTGAGGAAATTCACACACCCTCACATAAATCACTATAACGTTCACACATGGGCGACGTACACTATTTTCTGATTGGTTTCACTTCTTTGTTTATGTTCCAGCCTTACGATGTTTGTTGTTGTCTTTCGGTGATGTTACCTTTTTTTTTTCTTTTCAAATTTGCAAGAGCAGCCCAGGTTTGTTTTCCATCGCTGCTCGGTGCAGAGAGCAGAAATGCAGAAGTGGGGGGAGGGGGAATTTCCCATCACATGATCAATGACTCATAGTTTAAAAAAATATATAAATAAAAAGATAACACGTTTCCTTCTCAAGTCTTGGGCTCTGTTCCATCTGCACAACTGCACCTCCCAACCAACAGCCATCTGAAAAAGTAATTAAAAGCAAGTTTATTTGTTATTTAACTCTTTAGACTTTTAGCAAACTTAACTAGATACTTCATAGTCAGTTCTGTGTTTTAATGTTTCACTTTTATCTATTGAGCACAATGCTTCTAAAGGAGATCCTTGAACAAGTATAACAGAAACATGGCTCCTCCTGGGACCTGAGATGGGTCTCAGTTTAAAAGGGAAGGTCCTTCACTACGGCTTATATGTTGATATCACTAATTTCACCTGAAGTATTAGGGCAATGGTTACACTGTTGCCTCACACCTCCAGGTTCAAGTCTCACTTTTGCTTTAGGCATGTGGAGTTTGCATGTTCTTCGTATGAGTGTGTGCTTGTATGTGATGGACTGGCTTCCAGGCTGTTCCAGTGTCTGGAACCCTTATCTGGGTGTGTTCATCCTCAGTGCCTTGTGCCCATACCTTCTGTATGTCTGTCTGCAGTTGACAATGTGCTTCTCTCGGAGGATGGGAAGGACATCTTTCTTTGTGATTTTGGCCACTCGGAAAGGCTGGGGCCCAATGGAGAGAGCAATAAAGCCAACCATGGTAAGATCAAGCACTCAAGGGAACTGTAATTCGCAAGAGGCCATTGTAATACAGGTGAATTGCTGTATTGCGCTTAGGCTGATTTAGCCCTTGTCACAGTGGGTCATTATATACGAGTTCATTGTGCAGTGGGATAGGATGACGTTCATGATGTGCCATGGTTACAGGACACTGCTTCCGGGGCACAGAGACACACATGGCCCCTGAGGTGGTGAAAGGAGAACCTCGCTGTGCCAAGGCGGATGTGTGGAGCAGCTGCTGCATGCTACTGCACATGCTCAACGGCTGCCATCCCTGGACCCGCTACTACTCCCACCCACTGTGCCTCAAGGTGAGAACCTCGCCATCTACACACTGCCCCAAGTAAAGTATGTAGCTTTTGCCAGCATTCTGATCATCAGTTAAGTGTTTTTTATTGAGTTTTTTTGAAACCTTTGGTAGTATAGTGGTACTTCAGAACTCGAACTTAATCCATTCAGAACTCGGGTTTGAATCCTAAAAAGTTTGAGTTCTGATGGAATTTTCCTCATAAGAAATAATGGAACACCAATTAATTGGTTCTTGGCCCCAAAAAATTATACCGGAATATGTTTTTTCTGGCATTTAAACACAAAATGAACTGAATAAAACAAGAAGAGCATATACTGTACTAAACACATCTAAGCACATTTATCAAAGCAGTAATTTGTAAAGTAAGAAAATAATGGATAGGCAACCATTACGGTGTAATTTTTTGGGGCCGGGAACCAATTAATTGGTTTTCCATCATTTCTTATGGGGAAAATTCGATCAGAACTCGAAATTTTAAGGATTCGATCCGGAGTTCTGAACGAATTGAGTTATGAGGTACCACTGTATATGTATTCTGTTAGTGTAAACATGCACAATGCTATCACAGCTTAGACGGAAGCGTTATGCTTTGTTTCCGCTGAGAGACCTGCCGCATGATTAATTTCTCTGCGCATACAATCTTATCTGAGGTTGGCATTCAAGGTTCAATTTGATTTTGGATGCATGGAAAAGCTGAATTCTGTTTTCTACTCAAGATTTTAATAATAATAGGAGAAAATAGCTCCAGTGAAGTGTGTTTCCTGAAGGCAGCCCAGATAGTCATCCATTGACAAGGCAAAAGTTTGTGGGAAAAACCGTGGAATGGATGGTTGCCTATCCATTATCTGGTTGAACACCAGATGTCTCAAGAATTTAGATAGGAAATATCTGTCATAGAGCCTTTTTTCTTATTTATATATTATTTTTTTTACATGTACAGTAACCCCTTTACATTTGTGAGGGATCTGGGCGGAAGATCCCCATGAATGTGAAAATTCACGAGTAATTTTTCAGCACCCTTCACCTTAACCCGTAACAGTCTGCTAGCCTGAACAATAACATGAAAAAGTTACATACAATTAAATACAATTACAAAGTACTGTACAATTGCATGTGAGATTGCTTTGCCATTTCCTTTATATATATATATATATATATATGTGTGTGTGTGTGTGTGTGTGTGTATGCTTTTATGTGATTCAAATCATTTTCAGTATTGTTTTATGCATCATCTGCCAGTTTCAGCAAGCTCCAAAAATTTTCCTGTGTAATTATTCATGGTGAACATGCCAATAACACACCAAACCAGAAAAAGCTCGCAAATGTGAAAGGGTTACTCTACCTTACACCTTGAGTCATTTCACTTCCGGGTCTGTGGAGCCTTTGTTTAAATTCACGTGTTCGACAATTGCTCAGTTGTGACTTTAGTCAACCGTCAGTTCATTCTAATTCACAGTTTATCACAGGAGCAGGAGAAAGGTGTGTTTGTAATGATAACATATTTCTATACATAGTAAAATGTGGAATTGTCCTAATAACATGTCATGTCAAACTCAAATCATTATGTTTGATGTGTGAACACAATTAATCATAGCGGTGAATGTGAATGATTTGCTGTCAAGCAGATTAAATATTTCCATTAGATACAATTGGATGAATACTGTACACTTGTGTTGGGTGGCATTATTGGTTTTCTGTGTCTATATCAGTGACAATTAAGATTTCTTTACATTAAAAATCATTACACAAAAAGAACATATAATGTCGATATCACGCCATGTACAATGTGTTTCATTTAGGTCTTTTGTGTTTTATAGATTGCAAATGAGCCCCCCCCTCTAAGGGAGATTCCAGCCAGCTGTAAGCCATACACCATCAATGTATTCAAAGCTGGATTACAGAAAGAGCCAATGAAAAGGGCATCAGCTGCAGAGCTTTTGGAAAAAGTCACCAAAGCATTGAGAAAATGTGAGACCTCATTTGATGAATGAAAAGATTGACTAATAAAACTCATAGTGTGCATGTATTTGATAAACTGATGGTTCTCCCTTACAGTAGTTAAGTCATTAAATTGCATTTGGCTCTGCTTGTGTGATTGTGTCTTTGAAGTGGGTGGACTCCGTAGCCCCATCGCAGGAGTCTACCAAGAGCCAGCAAGTATAGAGCATGGGTCATCCAGAAGCTCCAGGTCAATTTCTGTTCTCAGACCAGTGCTTTCACTGGAGACAAGATCAGAGCGAATCAAAGAGTGGGTGAGTCCCTGGAGGGAGACTGCCCAGAAGGAGGAAGAAGAGTCTGAGGGGGAAGACGAAGAGGAGTTGGAATCTGAGGAAGATGATGACAGAGGATGGGAGTCCTCAGAATGCATTTCTGCGGAGGGCAGCCTCCGCCTCCCAGCATGTGACTCTGGACCCTGGCGATGGGAGCAGGTGGACAGCACCTACACGGTGTCAGAGCAGGAACTGCAGAAACTAAGCCGAGGTGAGATTGTGCAGCCCTGGGCCTCCAGTAGACTGTTTTAAACAGCCATAAATTAAGTGCTATGGCTTCTTAATGAACAGACCTTTTCATAGCATCAAGGATTCATGGGAACCTGAGAGCTGAGCAACAGAAGATGAGATGACTGCTTCTCTCCTCAATGATATTTTAAAGTTACTTCTAAAATAGCCCAAACCTTAAACTTCCAATGTAAACTGGAATAAATATCATATTACATCATAGCTTGATTAGTTTGTTTAGAAAACAGTGTGATTTATTGTAGGTGTGTAGGAAATTGTGTGGTTATTTTTTGAGTGAAATTCTGATTTGAAGTAAACTAACTAGTCTTGGTTAACACTGTAACACTAGTCACTGCCTTACTGCCTGAAACAAGGAGTCCTCACTGCTAAAAATGGAAGAGTCCCAACAACATATTTCTGGAAACGTCAAGATAGTTATATAGTTAAGTGCTTTCTGTCCCTGACTGTTTACTACGCTCTCTTTCCAGACTTGATCCTGGGAAGCCTGTCTCAGCCACATCCCCCAGAACTACAGGAGCAGTTGCTGTCCAGCTTGAGCAGCGACTGTACCTCTCAGAAGGAGCCTGGAGAGAAGGTGCTGGAGCAGAAGCCACTGAATACATCTAACATTCTCAAGACAATTATATTATGCTGTTACAGTATATTGTATTTTGGTGTTTTCCTACAACACAAAGAACATCCAATAATATGCAGGGAACACAAAGTGAATTGGTCAGTATAGAGGATTTCCCTGGCCTTCATTAAGAGTCCTGCCTGCAGGGCAATACTTGTCAGCCAGTATAATAATAAGCATGATGGGTTGATGATCTGTCAATTATTTGGTTTGGTCTAGGGAGACAGGTTACTTGGATATATAGAGTTTCCCTACTGTTGACATCGTATGCTGAGCAGACATTTATGTGGTTACCTCCAGCCCATGTCTTTTTGACTGCCTGTTGCATCTGGCACTTCTATAAGTAACTCAGCTGACAGGCATGGGAAATAAATTCATACCTTTTCTATTAATAGATCCTTGAAAATAACTAACAAGAAAGAAAAAAGGTTGAAGTTTTCCCTCGGTCCTCTCTGTGTGCAGGATTCAGGCTGGTGGTCGGTCAGCATGGGAGATGATCTAAGTTCTGGTGTCTACTCATCCTACGGTAGTCAAACTGAAGGACAGAGCTTCAATGTTGGCTGGCTGGGTTCCACACCTCAGCCATCCGCACGGTGCTTTGAAGGTGGGCTGGTTGCGTCATAAGAATAGGTCATAAAATGGCTTGTTGACCCATAGCTAAGTTTTAGTCTATCAGCTAAAAACAATATGTGCTTGATTCAGTTTTGCACCAAAATGCATAGGCAGGAACCTACATAAATTACAATTAATGGTATATCATCCTCATTACTTTTGTTTCATCCAGGAGTGGATGTATGTATAGAGAACTTCAATGGGCAGTGTCTTTGGATTCGGGAGAGCCCCAAGGTGACCGTGGGACACGTCGCCACGGGAATAAGTGAACAAGTACGACAACTGATCTGTTTGTGTATGACTTACATCTACTGCAAAGAGGATGAAAGTAGAATTATTCCCGAAAAATCTGTTCCCAACCTATCTTTTGCAGATCTCAGAAAGGGCTTTCAGCTTGGTGACACTGGATGGCCGGTTAATGCCCCACGACCAGGTTTTGCCTAAAACGGGCTTACAGATGCGCTGTGTCCATGCGCCCAGAAGCAGTACTGCCTGGACCTGGAGGGTCTGCGAGGGAATGTTGGATACACGGGAGTGAACCCACCATCCAGTCACACTCTCCCATTTACGTCTACAGTACACCTCTGCCTTCATCATGAGACATTGTTTAACCTTTTACCATGGATTCTTATCACTTTCCACTTCCAGTGAATTCAAATGTAGCACTCTAATGTGTCAATTACAAAGAGCATTTTGAAAATTGCTTTTTATAAGAAAAAAGAAAAATTGCGCACTGTCACCTTGACCAAGCAGACTTTGGAAAACAAAGATGAAATTGTTTTTACCTTTGCACTTTTGCCACTATGGACAAAAAAATCAGCCACTATGTTAAAACTCTGTGTCCCGTTCCAGTTCTTTCAGAATTTTTCACACAGCACAGGAGATTCATGTAAATGTTCTGCTTTTTGGAATCACTGTGGCTTTTTTTACAATGGAATTTGTGCCATTAATGACTTCTATTTTTCCAAGCACACAGGCATTATATGAGACTCAGTTTATCATATTAGATCTGAAGGAATCAAACCACTTGGGGGTAATAAGACCTTTCTGTTACCCAAATAACCAATTAACTTAGAGAATTCTGAACATGTGGTTTATACCTCAAGCAAGATCATAATATATAAATGAGTGCACGCCACTCCAAATAAGTCAAACTTAGTTTGATAAATCTATTTTTAAAAGTATATTTAAATGTTTGCCATTTTTGGGTTATGCACTGTCTGTGAGTTGCCAAGTAGAACATTGAATTAATTTTACATTGTTAATGGTATATGAAAGTAGCATGTTACCTGCCATTAAACTGAACTATACTTTTGTTTCATTTTAGTTTTTTTTATGTCAGGGAAATACTTGTAATTTGTGCAATATATCAATTTTTCTCTTGAATAGCTGATCAATGATGTCATATTGAGATGCTGGTAACAGTGTTACAAATGTTAAAAATGGCAAATAAACTTTTTGTTCATTAAGACCTTGTTACTTAATCTTTAATTCTTAAAAAAAGTATATTTACCCTCAAAATAAGTTGTTGGGAAATGCTTATAAAGCTGTATAGTGTGAATTGTGTCATGTTTGCATAGAAAGTCTGAGAGACTGGTGCTCTCTGCTGCCACCAGGCTGTCACATCTGAGTATTGCCCTCAAGTCCAAGGAGTGATGAAATATGGGCCATGCAAGTGGGTTCTAGTGGGAACTAACAGTGTTATCAGTCAAAGACATATTACACCAATCTCTCACTGTAGTTGTACTTTTCTCTGTGATCTGTCTTGGGCAAAATATGAGTTCAAACATTCCACATGTGATCATGTAACATTTCTGATCACAGTACCAAACACGCTATCCTAAAACACAAACATATATTTTTATGTCTTTCAGTTCCATAAATTTTAGTGCATAATATTCATAAACAGTCCATTTCTGATTTAAGAATTTAAATCAGACTTAGTGATGACTTGTAATAAAATGTAACATCACCTTCAAAATCGAAATATACCCCCCAACTAACTACTAAATGTTTTCCTTTGTAGAATTTCACATGGACATACCTACTGATTTTTAGTGATATATGAGAATTTATAAAACTTCATAATAGTATCATTATATTATTAACTGGCCTGTGGTACATCAGGCTCAAGGGTCTGCAGAATCATCATTGTCAAAGAGAGCAAGCTTCTTGTGGTCGACAGGGTTGAAGGCTATGGCTTCAATTTCTCCTCCACCGTTGGAGGACTTTTGGAAATGGACCTCCAGGCTGTCCTGCATGGTCTCTTCATCCATGATACTGGGAATCCCAGTGAGCAACACAGTACGCCTGGCCACAGACAGCTGGGTCTGAGGAAGATCAGGAGTAAAAGAAGAACCTTAAATATCTTTATTTTTATTTTCCAAGGCTGCTTTTAGTCACCAAAATAAAGTAAGTATTTTTTATTTTGTTATATTAAGCTGACAAATAAAATGTATTAAATTTGCAGGCACTGCCCATTTAAAATAGTAACTTACAAATCTTTAAATGATTTGTAGTGGAAATTTAGGATATATTGAACTTTTTCAAAGGATAATGACATGTTTGGTGCATGTCAACCTGGGTGGTAGTAGTCACAATAAAAGCTGTCGACTGAGAGGGTAGGGTGAGAGTGGGGTTTAAAGTTTTTTAAACGAGGTTCCCCAAAGCCCCATTTTTAGAGGACGTCCCTGGGTAAGCAGCCCTGCATTTCAGATATAAATAGTTTCAAGATGTGGTATAAGTTCTATTTAAAGAAAACGCTTAAAAACACATCTTACATTGAGCATTGAATACACTTAAACCTATTGGCTTTGTCACTGAACACTGTGAAATATGAAATGACTGAATAAAGAACTGCAGAAGTAATTGCTGTTTGAATGGACTGTCATCATTCTCATTAATATTTACCTGCAGGGTGGTTATTTCTCCATTCACAAAGGGAGTCACTCTAACTCTCTCCTTCTTGTCCATTTGCACATCATGGTACTTCTTACACACCAAACCTTCAGTAACTAAAAAAAAGCCTCTATTAGGTCAGTCTTTACTTCTTTTATAGGGATTTTACTGAATAAAAACCTCATTCCGCATATTGCAAAAGTCTAAGGCAGTCAAATAAAATGATATTTAAATGATCTTCATGTTCGTGTAAAACTATGACTTCCATCAGAGTGTATAGCTTAGCCATTTTAAGCCTCTCCTAAAGTTCCCTCAGTATTTGCAACAACCATCCAATACACCCATGTGTTTTTGACTCAACCACTAGCACACCATGTTTGCATAATCAATACCTTATTTAGCTATTCAACTAATTAATGAAGTTACTGAATTATGTAAGATGGTGGTGAAATGTAACAGATACATGAAATGGGGTGCCCCTGATGAGAGGTTTGGGAACTACTGCAGTGTTCTTCTAGACATCCAACACGTCAGTATCTTTTTGGAGAACTGAAGAAATTCTTATGGTGTTGTTAATTTGCATATATTTAAAAGATAAATTGTGTTTATCTCACTACACCTACTACCTAGATAAATAGATTTAACCATATTCTTTGACTAGGATTTTTGCACCATACTCTATATCGATGAAACTTGAACCAATTCAAAAATTTTATAAAATGTATCGTCTCTCTGTTAAAGTTAGTCTTGCACCCAGACTACTAACATGAATTTTAGCATAATAACATTGTTACGTTATGTCCATACCTACCATCACCATTCAAGAACTTTATGACCACATTGGAATCTTCCAGCATTTCTGTGGTCTCCACTTCACCTCCTCCATTACGCGTCTTGCCAAAGTGCAACTCCAACCTGTCCAAGAGGCGGCTTTCTTCAATGTCCTTTGGCAGGTTGGAGATTAGAATGCAGCTGGGACACTCGTGGATGTCCATCTGATGGTTCAACACAGAAAAGGAGCATGTCAGCCATCTGCACTGTAGATGACTGCTTTGATAAAGGCAATACCGGCAGTCCCTAAATGAGATACGTCCCTTAGGCTGTCTTAAGTTGCAATTGTAGGTAAGTCTGAACAATAATAATAATAATAATAATACAGTAATAAGAAAAGTAGCCACATGAGGTACTGTGCTATACCTCGAGCAGACGAATCTCTGAAGCTGCACAATGATTTCACCAACATCACAAAATAGTGCGTGTTCATTATTACGAACCATTGTATTTAACTCATAAGTTCTCTAAGTCGGCTATACCTCTATGTGGCTTGGGATGAGGAACTGTATAGGTTTAGCCTCTAGCGTGATGGTACAATCTTCCAAGCGGATCACATGCTTCTGACGATCCAGAACTTGCTGCGCCACTACAGGAAAAGTATACAAAGACATTCAAAAGTACACAGAGCTTTTTTCTTCATGCTCGTAGCTTAAAATACAATAAAAAAGATGATGTTCTCCAGGTGGGTAAACCGAATGGCGCACCTTTCTCATCTTCAAATGTGAGCAACACAGTCCCACCTTCCATGGGATAGACAATTTGAGAATTCACATCCAAATCTCCTGCCGTGCTGCTTGCATCTCCAGCGAAAACCAAGCGCTTTTCAGGCACTATTGCAGACAACTACAACAGCATTTGCAGCATTATGAGATGTTCACCAGACAAAGCAGTGAAGGGCAAGCTCTCGAGAACTAAATCCAGTTCAAATTATCCTCATTTCAGTCAAAGTGATGAAGTCTTTACATTCAATTCACTGCCCATCTTAATCCATCTTCATAGCCATGAGTGCTACAGAAATGTCCAGGTCAGTTTGTGTTACTCTTGGTTTACCTGTGTCTGCCGTCTTTGCTTCTCATTCAGCTTGTCAGTACGCTCAAGTTCATCCTTCATCTGCTGCTCCTCTACCTTCAGAAGATCCTGCTCCTTCTGCAGCTTATCAAACTTCACCTGGCAGAGAAGCAGCACTCACATTCGGACTAGCAGGACATTACTAGCATGCTGTGCCCATCACATTCATATTCACAAAAAGAATCACAGCTCACTTCAGGTAAGGTAATGGGATTCTTTATCAGACTGTTTTTGGTTCTTGCACTATGGTATATTATTGTCTTGATCTCTTGCACTGTGTCTTCTGTATATTCGTATTCCTATTTTTACACATTTTACACAACACACAGTGTTCTGTGTGTTGTTTTCTGCTGCCCGCATAATGTACTGTGCAAAAGTCCTAGATAGTCAAAGAAAATGGTGTTTTATTGACCTTGATGCAAAACTTTATTGTCTGTCGAAGTGTGTCAGGCTAGCTATATCAAACCCTCTCCTAAAACCAACAATGTATGTCAGACTCAAATAATAGACAAAGCTATATAGGAATCAAAGTCCTTAACTATTAACTAGTAATAACCTCTCTGCAGGACAATAAGGATTTATATTTCCAAAGATACAAATCTCCCTGCCCAACTCTTTTCTGGCCTTATATACTGTACCTGTAACTTATCCATTCTTTGGCTGTGCTCTTTCTCTTCCTCTTCCATGTCACGCTTGATTTTTTCGCTCTGTTTCTGAAATGCCTCAGCCAGTTTCCACAGTTCGTCTTTGGCTTTACTTAACTCTTCCTGGTCTGTCAACAACTGCGCATGAGTTGTCTACACACGGTTTCCGTATGGAAGAAAACAAAATGTATTTTTTCGTATTATATATCGATTAAATTTATGCCAATTTCTAATGACTAAGCATCTATATTAAACAGGCCCACCACATAATACAAGGGTACACGCCGCCTTATACACACCTCGCACATCTTAATTTCCTGTTTAATCTTTTGTAGATCATGTAAATCATTTTTAAGTATCGTCTGACCATTCGTCACAGCTGAATCTTCCTGTAGAAAATAATTGCATCCTGTCATGAAGCAAATAAGTTGTTTAAATAGAGGATCGTTACGACTTTTAGAAAGAAATAAGTGTGTGTTTACCGTATTAGACATTTTTTACGTGAAATCACTCGGTCTACAGCGAAAAAGCACCTGTCAATCTGGAAACATGAGAATTGATTAGTAAATTGCATTAACCCTGCAAACATTTAGCATGGTCATTTACTCTTATGAATGTTTACTCCATTTTCTGAAGTTTTTGTGCTATTTAGGAAAGAAAATTGGGCACACAAAACAAAACATCGTCAGTTGTCACTCGGTGTATGTAGCAAACGTAAGTGTTACGATGTCACGAAAATCAAATCGATCTTCGACATGAATTTCGAAAGTAGTTAGAACATTACTCAAGGTCATTAGAAGAACAATGTGTCACATAGATATACTTACCACCTTAGATTTAATCCAGTGACAAATTAAATCTGCATATTAAATTAGAGTAGTTGTAAATATGGGCTACGAGTTAACACTCCTTTCATTTTCGGTTCTAGGCGAGTCACTTGCTTCGAAGGTGTTGCTGGGTAGACGCAGAACTTGATCCACCGGAGTGGTGAGTCCATGCTTATACCTAACAAGCCATTATTTAGTCAATTAAAATAATGGACATAAAACTGTGTCAAAATACATCTAAGATGAATATCAGGTTACCTTTATAGTCAAAAATCATCATAATCATGAGCAGGGTTACCCACTCTCACGCTTTCACTCTTATGCTCAAGCAAATCGATATTATTCCAGTATAAACCTAAAATAAGCTACATGAAAAGCGTTGGGTAATTTGCAACCCCTACAGCAGGGGTCTCCAACCTTTTTACCTCTGAGAGCTACTTTTACAAAATGAAA
Organism: Stomatorhinus ivindoensis; assembly: GCA_019775895.2. Lineage (NCBI taxonomy): Eukaryota > Metazoa > Chordata > Actinopteri > Osteoglossiformes > Mormyridae > Stomatorhinus > Stomatorhinus ivindoensis. Next base: position 14,503,367 of record JABFEB020000092.1, on the reverse strand, counting down.
ATGGCCGAGAGCTACTTAGTTTTGTAACATTTATTCTCATAGCTTATTTCAACCCAAACAAACTGAATAAGCTTATTTACCT
>JABFEB020000092.1:14480223-14493410 GCA_019775895.2 Stomatorhinus ivindoensis | reverse complement strand
TAACGGGAAACTCAAGAGAGCCATGATATTATGTTCTTTACAAGTGTATGTAAACTTTTGACCACAACTGTACATGTATGTAAGATTTTATTATCTTATAGTCAATCGGGCTTGCAAACTGCTCCAACGCTTTTGATCTGGCTAATTTTAGGATTATAATGTAATAATATGGATTTGCAGTAAGATTTCTTGCGTGACCATAAGATTCTGAAAGCGTGAGTGTCACGCTAGATGCGTGATATCTGGCCGCCCTTTGCTGGTGTTAAAATGATCTTCTGCATTAGCAAAACAATTTGCATTCAAAAGAATGGTTCTTAGACATATGCAGAAACAAAAATTGTATGTATTGTTAAGTTACGAAAATTACTCTGACTTCTAACATACAGCCACTGCTCGGCAAAAAGGAACCACCTAGTATCGGAAACCCTCGACAGGGACCAATAGGGATGTGAACTGGGGCGTCTTCTTCTAGGAGCTATTGGCTTATGGAAAACAGCTTACAGATGCATCACTGCCACCTACTGTACTGGAGTGTGGGTCAGTTGACAGAAATAATAATAATAATAATAATAATAATTTAAAAAGCTACATCTTATATCCTACTCCTGATTCCTTTACATATTACACCACAGAGGCAGCAAGTTAATAACATTTTTGCACTTACTTTCGACTTTATCACTATGGTATGTCTAGGTAAGATATTCATGAGATGTGACGCCAAGCAAATCTTAATCTCTGCTTAAGCACCTGCGCATATCACTTCAGGCATACTGGCTTATATGCTGCCTGGAGAAGCATATGACCTGAGACTTAGCTTACAGCTCCTCTTGGTCAAAGATGTCATTAATCATTATGTTGATCAATACTAGACTGGACACTCCCTCTTGCAGAATTCCATTCCCTATCATATAGTCTCTGTACCAGCCCTCACCTGCATTTCCAGTACTGAATTGTACTTCCTTTCCCCTACCCCTCTAGTTCATATAGTTTGAGCTTTTCCTTCCTTTGTCTCATTTGTATGAAAGAAACTGTTTCCTTACAATGCTCATGGGAGTTTTACAGAAGGAGCAATGATTGGTTATCTCTAGGAACCAATCATTGTTCCTCCTCTTCTCAGAACATTTTTGTGTAAGTAAAACTCCCATGAGCTCTTAGGCTGGGAAAGCAGGAAGCTGGAGGCAGTAACTATCTTTTTATTTAACCCCAAACAATATGATTATGTCATATCTGAGATGCAATAAAATGCTGAACCTGCAAAAGTCCTGCACTTTGAACTCCTTTGGTAAATGTAAGAGTCCCTCAAAATTCATATTTCAAACTGACAGTTTAAAAAAAAAAAACAATTGTAAGAATTAAGTATAAAAACAAACGAAAATCAATCCTACCAGCATGGATACATCAAATCCATTCTAGGGCAATACAAGTAATCTGTTACCTTCTGCAAATGTAATGTGTCCTGCAAGCAAATGTGCAAATCTCAAAATATGCCGAGAAAGTTTCACCAGATTCTGAGAAAGAATGGGCGCCGTGGTGACAAACTGTAATTATCAGTGGTTCCCCGGCCGACACACCACACCAGTGATATGCATCTATATTTCACAAGTACTTGCTTGGTAAAGTTTAAATCTGCAGTGGCAGTTGACATAGAAACAAAACGCTTTTATAAATAGCAAAACAAATTAAAAATTCCAAAAGCACTGTCACATTGAAGTAGGATATTAATTTTAAAACCATATCAAATGAAACATCCAAACCAGGTTAGTAATACCAGTGACATAAAATGATTCAGTTTGAGCTAGAGGTTTGAGAAACAGTAGGAAATGTCCAAGTTGAAACCAGATCACCTTCCTCAATGAATGTCTGCATGTAACAAAAGTTCCATTTACACATCTCACCGAAGGCGAGGACCCAGGAGGAAAAAAAAAAAACAAACACAAAATCATAATTAAGTCTAAAATATATTGTCTGCTGTCCTCAGGGTTTGATGAAGAGCTCCGGACTTCAGGCTCTCTGTCACACTGGATTTGTGGCTCTGCTATCGCGTGTCAGGAGGAAATCCCAGCTGAGCTGATTGGGTCTGCTACAGGAGGCAGCCTCCAGGTCACAGGTGTACCCCGCAGGGCAGCAGTGCGTCATGTCGCTACAGCACACGGCCTGCAGGGAGGATGGGCAGGGAAAGAGAAGAGCGAGAACTGCTCACTTTCCCACAGCGACCTATCAAACCAAAGTGACAGCAAATTAAACTCAGGCCTTTGCTTTTCATAATGTTCTTATTGCCCCTCAAACACCAAGTGAGGTGGGGGTTTTTAAAGGGAACATGAACAGAACAAATGAACAAGAGGAGGAAAGGATGTCAGTTACATTCTCTCTCTCTCACACACACACACTCCAAAGTAAATGAATATGAACTGGAAACTTTATCCATGCATGTTTTTCCGAAAAGGATCTGAAAAGAGATATTTTTGGTTCATATGTGCATCTTGAATAAATCAGTTAAAATTTTTCATTCAAAGAAATTAACTTATGGAATGATAATTTATTAATAATGCCCTCTGATTCACTGTCTTTATCTCCCAAAAAAACAAGTCATTCGGTACTGCAGCTGCACACATTTCCAAATATCCTGTAACAGTCATGCACATTGGTCTGTGAGCTCTGAGGGTTGGTTTCATTCCAAGTCACATCTTCATTAAAATTTGTGAGAATCATAAGAAGGATCACCTAGTGCACAGGCTGATCGGTTGGACACCAGCTACCTGTAAACGCAAAGCCCATTTCGTGGCCCTATGTGGACAGGGGCCTCCCCAGTCTGGCTTTAGAAGGAAGGAGCAGCACACGCTACCTCAGGCCATGGGCAGCAGGCCCCGGATGTACGTGAGCTCCAGCAGCAGGACTCTCCCTCTGAGCAGTGACTGCACTGGCTGTCGGCCTTCCCAGCTCCCATCGGGTCCAACCCAGAAATCGGCCTCACGGGAACTTTCTGGATGACGTGTCCCTCTTCCTTGTCACACGTGCCGGACTTCATGTTACAGGTGTAGCCCTGAGGACAGCAGTGCTCGTGGTCGGCGCAGCAGACGGCCTGCAGAGGGGGTGGGCCATCACAACGGGGACGCAAGAACACACCAAGGTAGTAACAAGAAATGGTAGCTGAACACCACAGAAGTAAAACCATGGAAGAGCTGCAGACTCCTACTCCTTAGATTATCTAATAAAATAGTGATACTTTATTCATCTCCATGGTGAAATTCTCTTTTCGCCTACCCCATTGTACTTTCCACATACAATTCTGGAAAAAATTGAGACCACAGCAACATTTTTAGTTTCACTTCTCAATTTATGCGTATGCACCTGTGTGATATATAGATTTTTTTTGTTGCAAACTTTAGCCTGGTTGTTCTTAGTTTTTTTTTGGTTTCTCATTAATGAAGGGCTTCTTCCTTGCTTTATGTGTCTTCAGTCCTGCTTCTAGGAGCCTGATACGGACTGTCCTAGCAGTGCACCTCACACCTGCACTTAACGTTTCCCATACCCTTTTGAAGGTCACTTGATGTCATCCTATGATTCATGAAGCACTGTCAGATAAGTTAACAGTCATCTCTTGCATTAGAAAGTTTCTTCTGCCCTCTATATGGCTGCTTTCTGGTCGTTCCCAGTGTCTCCTGCTTCACTTCATTCTTGTCTTACAAACTTTGAGCCTGGAAGCAGCCTGCCTTGCAGTGTAGCCTTCTGCCAGCAGAACCAGGATTAAAAAATGTAGATTTTTAAATATATATTTTGTAATAGAGTGGTCTCAAATTTTTTCCAGAACTGTATACTGGGGAGAGCAAGCAGTCCAGGGTCAGCCAGCATGCAGCACCCCTATCTGGGGTTAGGGGTCTTAAGGGCCCACAGACATGACTTTTCTGCTAAGGCTCAAACAGATGACCTTCTGATCACAGGTATAGAGACTTAGCCCACTGAGCCACACACTGTTCCTAGAAAAACCCATCTGAAACCGAGCCGGCAAAGCTTAGGGGTTGCAATGACCTGGACCAGCGGGCAGCAACCCCACTGTCCTGTAGACAGGGGGCAGCAGGTGGTTCCAGTGGGACAGCTGCTCTGGGTGTCACACTTCACGTCGGAGGCCGTAACAGGATGAGACCGAGCCTCCAGCTTCCGGTACCAGCCAATCACCAGGCCTCCTCTGATGCAGGACTCCTGTCTCTGGTCGCACTGGTAGCCATTCGGACAACAGTGGTCTCCATCTTTACAACACACTGCCTGGTGGGAGAAGGAAGACATGTGGGGATTTCCCAGACGCCACTGTGACACCAAGTGTGGAAGAAAGAGCTCTACGAGCTTTCAGCCTCTGAAAAACCACTCAACTATTGTGCAAGAAAAAAAAAAGTAATAAAACAGTGAACCGCTAGTTACTAAATATGGCAAATTCTTGTTCATCTATATTGGTAACCCTCAGATAGAAATGCAGGGTAGTGGCAGAGGTGTTTACCTTTGGTAGTGGACAGCAGCCCCATCTGCCAACTTTATTCATGTAACAACAGGTGTTATCTTTGGGACAGCTGGTATAGGGGTCACACTTATCCTCTCCCCTAAAAGGGGTGCTCATGTTGACCTCAGCACCATGCTTCAACTGGGCAGGCAGCTTTTGGGCCCACGAAAGGCTGGGGGCCCCTGGTTTGTTGCACGTCTTCTGGGAGACGTCACACTTGTACCCTTTGGGGCAGCAGTGTTCGTGGTCGTCACAGCATACTGCCTGCAGGGAATCAGCGAGTCGGATTAGAGCAACAGCCAGCACTTTCATGGATTTGTGTGTGTGCGCGCGTGTGTGGAGGTTAGAGTTAGGATTAGGATTGGGGGGGGGGGGGGGGTCTGTCTGCCCTGACTCACATGGGGAAGGGGACAGCAAGCCCACTCTCCGGAGTTCTGCCTGCAGCACGTGGTCCCACTGGGGCAGATGGTCTGCTCGTCGCATTTCTCGTCAGCTTCTGAGATGCGTGCGGGTTTCTTCTCCCGCCAGGGGACGGGCCCCGAGGGGCTGTCACAGGTGCCGGCGGCCACATTGCAGGTGTCTCCGTGGGGACAGCAGTGAATATGGTCGTTGCAGCACACTGCCTGCATAAGGGAGTCGGCGTTCAGTGCCGAAGCCATCTCACAAGCATCACAGGCCAGACACCCATATGGAGAGCCCCACGAATAACGATGGTGAAGACCTTACCTGAGGTAGTGGGCAGCAAGCCCAGTCTCCGCTGGACGTCCTGCAGCAGGTGGTCTGGCCCGGACAGGAGGCGGTGCTGTTGCACTGGACGTCAGACTGACGCTTGTCTAGCCGGGGCAGGGGGCCGGTGGGAGTGTCACAGGTGCTGGAGACCAGGTTACAGATGGTGCCATGGGGGCAGCAGTGCATGTGATCGTCACAGCACACTGCCTGCACGGGAAACAAGACAATTCTGTCAGCACAGTCAGCAACAAGCCAGAAAACTTCACACAAAAGAATCATTTTATAATAATTTATAATTATTTATTATAACGTAATTAAAACCGATTTGTATAATCCGTCACAAGTGAAGTTTTGAGAGTTTTGGAAAATGGAGTTTCAATATTCACTATGATGGATAAAGGCCATTTTGGGGGTGGCGAGTGGCTCAGGGGGCCTCTGTGCCTGCGGTCAGAGTTGGCTGTCGGTTCGAACCCTGGCCTTTGCAGAACAGTCACACATCTGCTGGCTGACCCTGACCCTTCTAGTTGTAGCAGCACAAATGGCGGATTTGTACTTCTTTCGCAGTATAAAGGCTAAAATGCACACTGATTTCTTGTGATAACAGCAAGAATACACATAAAATAAATACATATTTTCAGGTACAGTACTTGTGTGCCAGTTATGTGCACCCTGGATATAAATGACAGAAAAACACAAAATATGCCAGACTTCAATTTCAGTTTATAGTGAACCAAAGGTGTATGTATAATGAAATACCATATCACTGGATAGCAGCAATTTCAGCTGACAGAAATATAAGCAAACATTTCAGATATAGGATATTTAGGTAATAGTGTTGATCCAAAAAGTGGAAATAGGCAACCGGAGTGTCATGGATTATCAATGGAGTCATTAACACCAGGGCTCTGTATCATGTTTCACGAAGCTGGATAGCTTGTCAGACTTAAGATGCCCCGATTTATCTTTGTTCACTTGTATTTACCTCAGACGACCTTAATTGCAATAAGTTATCTGGCTTAGTTTGCTGTAAATGTACACCATATGGTTTGCAGCAAGAACAAAAAGATGAACCGACTGGATGGTGCATTTAACTTCTTATTTATGTCATATCTGCCCTGTACAATTTTTGTTTAGAATGTTCAAAAGGCAAGCAGAAATGCAATTTTTATTTATATGTTCCAATATTCAATTCTTCATAAGATGTATATGTATTATTAAACTATTATTAGGTTAACTCTAAGCTGATAGCGTTATAAAATTAACAGAAAAGGGCAATTAAACTGTTAATCACAAATTATTTGTATGACAATTCTTCGTCAACTAAAATTTCATGATCGTGACAACCTTACCCATGGGGAATAGTAAAGCATCACTATTCTATTTTAACAGAATACTTTTGACCAGTTTCTTAGATTGAAATCTCCCTTTTAGTTTAAAGTCAGCACTTGTTAAAATGCAAATTTTCCACAGCAATGGGAAGGAGAATTCTTGGACAGGTGCTAATGCTGCACTTTCCGTCTTAGAAACACTGGCCGAACCTAGAAGTCCTCCGAAATGTGACAGTGCTAATTGAACCTGTAGAAAATGTGAAGGGAAGACAGGAGAGGACCTGCGAGAAAGGGCAGCACGCCCACTGCTCTGCGGCCGTCTTACAGCAGGTCATGTTGTCAGGACAGGCGACAGTGTCGTTACATGGGACAGCGTTGCCTAGGAGACAGACAGAGAGGCAATGAGTCAACATTGCAAAAATGTTTGCATCGAATGCTTTTCATTGTTAACAAGTCTAACTGCAACAACCACTGCCATAAGCGAGACTCCGGAGAGCTGCATGTGTTGGGCGTGTTTCAAATCATTCCCCCGACTTGCTCTAATTAGTTCCTAGCCATCAGCCCTAATTACATTTCTTTCTAAACGTTTCATAAAAAGACAGTAAAATCTACACGCTGTTTTAAAGCTGATTTAAAGTTATATCGAGAAAAACTGCACATATTAACTTAATTACACATTTTATATATTTATTCATTCTTATATTGTGCCATCTTACATTGCACTACTGTTTGTCCTGCAATGTCTTTTCTTGTATAGTATTACTCTCCTTTCGCCCAATGCCCTACCTTGCAAGTGTAAAATTGAAAACTCCTCATTGTCTAATTACCAGGCTTGAGGTACAACATGCACTGAGCTGGCCATCTAGAAACAGCCTAACAGCACTGGTATATAGCGAGGTTCAGGTAACCTCTCTCAGTCTGAGGAGCCGGCTCTGCAGGAAGCTTGGCAGCCCAGGACATACTGCTCCCCCCAGAAGAGACACAGGTGCTGTGGGCCAGATCACACTTGGTGCCATCAGGACAGCAGTGGAGGAAGTCAGAACAGCAAACAGCCTGCAGGGGAGATAGGAGTCAGGGCACCTCACACAAATTACAAGAGACCATCCTAACTGATATTAATTGCTTCTTCCACAGAGCAATGAACCATAATCGTGGTTTTGATCAGATGAGTCGGTTTATTTCTCTTGTCCTTAAAAGATTGAGAGACCTGGTTTTGCTGAGCGTGCCTGGAATGCCCACTAGAATAATCAGCGTGTCTGAGCTGACGAGCGGAACATAAAGGCAAGAAAACAACTGTAGCCGAGACCATGAGATAATTAAAACGTTAGCTTAAAATCTGAGCCCTGCGAGTAGGTTTCATAGCAGCTCACACAGTTGGGCACGATGTTTTTTTTTTAAAAAAAAAAAACAATGCAGCTGGGAAAAATGAAACAAAACAAACCAACTGTCACGATCGCTGCTTGGGACGGGCGAGCAGGAAGCAGGCAGGAAGCAGCGAGGATGCAGGCAAAGGGTTTTATTTGCGAGGAAATAGGTACACAGGTAATAACAGGACGACTAGAATGACGGACCTAGGGAGACTAACTTGGACGCGGACTAAATACGAGAGACAATCAGGCACAGATAGATAACAGGTGGTTGCAATCAGGATCCGACACGAGGTAACGAGGGGGGCGTGGCACACACGAGGCTCTGACGGGAGGATCATGACACCAACAAAAAACACAACTCACAGTAGCCAAATGACACATCCAATTAAAATCAAAGGACTTGCCCCGGTTCTACACACATGACTTTGCCAAACTCAGCACTGAGACACTTTCAGCTATCAGAGCCACGTCTAAAGGAGTCTGAGGACAGTCTTTTTGGGTAATTATCAGAACAAGTCTGTGTTGTTAAAAAAACATGCAACTGTCAAGGATGGAAAGCATGACTCATGAAACGAAATTTAACAGTATATTCAGAAGAAGTGCCCCCTCAAGACATAAACCCCATGAAACACTCACTCTAGGCATGGGGCAGCACCCATAGCTCCCATTGCTCAGCTGACAGCAAGTCATCTCATTCGGGCACCTGGACACCACGTCTGGGCATATAACTGAAAGGGAAATCGGAGGAGACTGATGGCACAGCCCAGCTGGTCAGCCCACGGCTCGCAGAGCAAGCTTCCTTACCATCATTGGGGGCTGCAGTCAGCTTCCTTCTCAGAGTACTGAGTACTCCGTCAGAGTACTGGCTCTTTCCACCTGAAGTATTCACAACTGCAGGGAGCAGAGGTTTATGTGAGGATGGACCCCTAACCCATCCCTGGACTAAACCAAACGCTGAGCTGCCCAGGACATTGTGACAGCATACCTCCCCTCCCATGGTCCTCTGGAGATGCTCTCCTCCTGGCAGGGAACTTCGTCACAATTATGGTTTCACCTTGGGTGGGGTACAAACACTTCGAGTGTTCGAGGTCACACTTGGTACCCTCAGGGCAGCAATGTTTTCTGTCCTTACAGCACACTGCCTGCAGAGAGCAGGAACCAAAACTCAGACCGCAGCCACTAAACATCCTAATGCATTCCAATGTTGAGATTGTTTTTCCACAGTTTATGTGCTTTGATAATTTTTCCACATATAGTATGACAGCAATATATCCTTACAGCTTTTTAATGCATATCAGTCAGTTTATGAGGGATTTAAAAACAAGTTTTAAATCTCCTGAATAGTTGCTAAGATTTCTTTTCCCCCTTTCCTCTTCTAACTTGACAGTTTATGTAATACAACACGCACAGACACACACCCCTCCACTGAAGCAGATTAAGTAGGGCCCTTCCTGGGACTTAAACCCACAACCTTAATGACCCCCCAGCCCCTTCACCTTGGCCATGGGGCAGCAACCCCAGCTGCTGTCTGGGAGCTGACAACACGTGGTCCCATCGGGGCACTCCGACTCCCCGTCGGGGCAGATGACAGCTTCCACGTAACTTGCTTTAAAAGAAAGAAGAATCCTCACAAGAATGGTAACAGAACTGCTGTACCAGTGTCTGCCGAACCAGTTGCTCCAGTTGATGATGTCAGAATGGCCCAGATGTCTCAAACTGCGGATCACAGCCTACAGAATATTCCAAGAACAGGAAGCCTGCGACAGCTTCACGAAAGGAAATGCAAACAGTTTGTTTTAGAGGTGATGGGGGCGCCATTTATTCGGGATCATAATTATACAGCAATAACGCAGCACTGTGAGCTTCAGCTTTTGATGCATGCTGGGTATTCCCATTGTACACATTACAGATGGAGAACATTTATGAAATATGAATTTTGGTTATTCTGCAAGATCATAATGTTTCATCGTAACTGAGAGAACTAGGGATATACGAGAACACGATCTGTCCCTAAACAAAAAGAATAATTAAATTAAATTAATAAAATGGGGAGGGGTGAGGGCATATATGTATAATATATATATTTTTTTTAACGGAAAACTGCATATGCATGCTCAAAAACCTGCAGCAGCACTCCATGCAAATGCTCAGCCCTTTGAACCGCGACTGTAAAACCCTGAGCAAAGCCTTAGATAAAAGATTAATGTGTAACCATACTATTATCGCAGGTAAAAAAAGTTAGAAAGGACAATAGTTCAGGCTTATGCTTGGTAATTAAACTGTGCAAATAAAGTCTCAGCAGAGTAATAATGTAATGCTACCCACAACAGAGACTGGGGACAGGCAGGGAGTGGCCTCTCTGATTGCTGAAGTTAACCTTAAGGCTAATTGTTCTACCTTGTGAAATGGCTCTGCCCAGTTTGACATCTTATTATGAAATCACACTTTTTTTTCCATGGTAGAAACAGTCCAACATCATTCTTTTTTATTCACTTGCAATGCTAAAACCAATGGGAAACAATATCCTATAATATAGACATGCAGTAAACCCTTTGCTACACAATGCTTCTGGGTAAAAAGCACAGGATTTCTGTTACTTTATGATGATGTATGGAGCTCATATTCAATAAGCGTCCATCCATCATTGTTTGCAAGGACCCCCTTCCAGGTTAACCTTGTTAACCAGTACATCACAAAGCATTCATACATGTACCTATTCACTCAAGTCTCCTATTCAAGTTAATATAATGAATATGTGGGTTATGCAAACGCACTACTTTTGAATCAATATAAAACACTGCCTATCACAGGCTGCTTTTTCATTTAATATTCTATATAAGTTCTAATGCATTAATGATAATATTCATCTTGAATCAATTAATTACCCCTGTCATTTTTTAATTTTATCCCCAACCAAAGAAAAAAATAATGCAATAAGACCAATTTATTTCTGCATAAAGACCCGAGAAATTATAATCACGGTTTATGTAATAAATCCAAATGATTAAACCACCAATAGGCAGGAAAATGTTGTTTCTAACTGTATGAAAGATAAATCTAGCCAATGGCAAACCACACTCACAAGTCATTATTTATACTCATATAAATAAATATAATGGGAAAATGTATATTTGCATCCCCCTTCATTTTTTTTCACTTTTTTGGCTTATTTGAAATATGACACTAGTGTTAAACAAAGTAGCCTCAATGTTCAAAAACAGTGTCACCTAATCATCAGAAAAAACTAAACATGTCCTTCACACTGATAATTCCCTTCCTACTGTTGGGTAGCTAGATTAACTCAGCATTTTGTGAGGTTGCTGCATTTGAGTTATACCGTTTCTAATCACTTTTCTGAAAATGAACCAACCTTTATTCTTAGTGCAGGAAGCTCCATCATCCCGGAGATGGTAGCCATCAGGACAACATCGCCCACCATCTAAGCAGGACCAGGCCTAGAAGACCGTAACCAGGCAGGAAAACGGCAGCAACAGAACACATGGTGACACAGGAAGTATGCAACATTATTTACATGCAAATTTTATACGGAAGGAAATGGTATCCATTTTTATTGTGTTACAACTTGGCAGGACAGATTTTTGTGGTTGCAGTTCTTGGATCAAATAAAATCATACAGATCCTTTGGTGTGGAGCATCACACTCCATTCAAACTTTCAAAGACATGTCTAAATATGTCTGCAAACTTATGCGGAGTTTCTGCACTGCTAGTGTACAGTTTCAGTCGGAACAGAAGCAAGTGTTATTATCCCGATGGAACTTTGGAATGGTTTATTTACCATTAGAACATACATACTATTCATATGACAATGCAAAGCATTTTTGCTGTAATGTATGCGATAAACAGTACAACCAAGAATGCAAACTATAAAGAGGAAGGCAATAAACAGCTGCCGGTGACAGCAGGTTGTTACCTGTGGGAATAGGGGTACTTTTGCTGGAATCCTGCGCAGCCAGGGCAGAGTGTGGCTCGCATTGGAACAGTGCGAATGTTCCAGGTCGCACAGCATGCCAGCATAGCAGCAATGCAAATGATCTCCACAGCATTCAGCCTGGAAACCAGTTTAAATACATATGTGTGAGGCATCAGGAGCAGCGGGTCATCATTCAGATTACGGGATCTCCTGGCTTGACTTTTAATTTAATTTGCCCTTATTAAAAACACACACACAAACAAATCCAATATATGAACACTGAATATTCTTAGAAATGATCATATTTATAAGGATTTTGGACAAATGCATTACACAAAAATCTCTGTGCATAGAAAGTGTTGGTTCAGCCTTGTTCATGAGCTGTCAGTGCATGCTTAAACAGTACCACACTCCTGAAACACCAAAAATGTCTGTCTTTCTCCCTTCCCAGCTTCTCACTTTTAAACATCTCACCCCTGGCACAAAAGGATGGTCACTTCCTGGCTTCACCACTGAAATCAGTATTGGGAGGACTTCCTGCTTAAGCAGGCATATGTAGAAGTTGCCATTTGACTGGTCTATTAACCTCCCGAATAATTAACAGTCTTTTGCTGATATGCACAGCTGATAAGGTGATTGTGAAGTTGAAAGTTTATCGCCAGCTTTCAGAACTGCGGGATGGGGATTCCAGATTAAGCATGTTAGTGATGTTAGTCATGACTATTCTCTTGTAGTCTATCAGTATCTTCCCTGTAGACTTACATTTGGTAACGGGCAGCATCCACACACCCCAGAAGCCGTCTGGCAACATGTGTTACTGTTGTCACACAGGCCACTGTCAGGACAGGTCAGGGCTGATGCCAGGGATAGCAGACAAAAGCACAACACACTTATCTTCAGCATCTAATGAAGGAAAAGAGAGAGAGAGAGATGCACGTAAGATTACGTAAATGGCAAAACACACACAATGTTTCAGCATTTCCTAGAAGAGCAGAGGCTATTATAACAACGGGTCAACCAACTTCATATTAAAGCTCTTGGTTTCAGAATGATAACCTTTTATTTCAAACATATACAACAAACCAATATATACACATACGTATATACACGCAAACCTGCCTATATAGGTACACACATGTGGGTGCTGAGGGGCGGCATGGTGGTGCAGTGGTTAGCACTGTTGCCTCACACCTCTGGGACCTGGGTTCGGGTCCCCGCCTAGGTTCCATGTGTGTGGAGTTTGCATGTTCTCCCTGTGTCACCGTGGGGTTTCCTCTGGGTACTCCGGTTTCCCCCCACAGTCCAAAGACATGCTGAGGCTGATTGGAGTTGCTAAATT
>JABFEB020000092.1:14462555-14480123 GCA_019775895.2 Stomatorhinus ivindoensis | reverse complement strand
AGGGTTGTTCCCTGCCTCGTGCCCATTGCTTCCGGGTAGGCTCCAGACCCCCCGCGACCCAGTAGGATAAGCGGGTACAGAAAATGGATGGATAGATGTGTGTGCTGCAGACGAAATAAAATCTTAACAGAAAATTATAAATAAATAAATCGTTGAGTCCAAAATGGAGTAGGAATAAGCATGTACATACTCATTAATCCCTATCCCATGCTCAACACTCTATTGAATCACCATATTCTCCATTACCCCCACCTCCCCTCATTACTCACCCCATACTAAAAGGGGACAAAAAAATGTATAACTACAGTGGTAGATGTATACCACTGTAGATACAATTTAGCAGAATTATATATCTCATCAGTCACCCAGTTTATCAATTTCATAATTTTCCAAAAGCAGGTATCGAAAAGTTTTTTTTTTTTTATTGAATAATGCCTGAACATTGTAGGTCCACTGGAAAACTATTCCAGAGTTTTACTCCACAAATGAAAATACAAAAGTTTTTAACCATTGCATTAAGTGTCTTCAAATTTAACTTTCTCCTCAGTTTACAGCTCCCTTCTGTCAAAAACATCCCCTGTACATTTCCTGGCAACATATTATATCTGGCTTTATACACAATTTTTGCAGTTTTATATTTTATAGGATCCATAAACTTCAAGATTTTTGACTTCAAGAACAAAATGTTAGTGTGTTCTCTGAATCCTACTTTATTAATAATCGTAATTGCTCTATTCTGAAGTTTACATAATGGTTGAAGTGAAGTTCTGTATGTATTTCCCCAGACGTCCACACAGTACTCCAAGTATGGCAGTATATGTGAACAGTAAAGTATACGGAGTGATTTGTAATGCAAAATATGTTTTGCTTTACTTAGTACAGAGATTCTTCTTGACAGTTTAGTTTGTACATGGTTTATATGCAGTTTCCAGAAGATTTTATTATCTATTGTCACACCCAGAAATTTCGTCTGAAAAATAATGTTGAAGTAGAGAAAGTTTATCAACAATTTCACTCCAGCATCTTTTTTCTATTTCCAAATACCATAAATGTACTTTTGTTCAAATTTAGCGATAACTTGTTTCTATCAAACCATGTTTTCAGTTGGATCATTTCTTGTGTGACAATTTCCAAAAGGTGCCGTGAATTCTCTCCAGTACAAAAAATATTTGTATTGTCCACAAATATGATAAAACTGCAATACATCTGATGTTTTACATATATCATTCATGCACAGGATAAACAGTTTTGGTCCTAATACTTGACCCCTGTGGGACTCCACAAACAATGTCCAGGCACTCTGACTGATATTCACAAATTGCTGCCTGCTTTTCAAATAACTCTTGACCCACTCCTCTAATGCCAATAGCCAACATTTTTAGGTCAAAACCTCAACTGTACATTGTCTTTGATCTATATTATTAGTGATATTTTCAATTAATCCCATTAATGTCATTGATGTTGATTTGTTTGATCTGAGAAGCATACTGGCTGTCCATTAATAGTTTATAGTTTATGTTTATCAATGAATTTGTCAAGTCTGTTAATGAAAACTTTTTTGAGTATTTTTCAGAATTGTGACAGTAGAGAAACAGGCCTGTAATTTGTGAATTTATGTCTATCTCCATTTTTGTACAGGGGTATAACTTTAGCTATTTTCATTTGCATTTGGGAATGTACTAGTTTGCAGAGACAAATTGCAAATGTATGTTAAAGGTTTAGAGATTCCATGAATAACTTTTTTTTGAGATGTTGGGGTCCTCATACTTTTGGCCGTGTAGCATGCGCACACACACACACAATTGTACAAAGGTCTTTCTAAGTCTCATTTCTTATATTTTGCCTCCAAAGAGCCAGACATTCTAGTATTTTTACTGTAGTCTTGAACAGTTCTCCAGGCTTCTTGAAGGACTTTCAAAGTTTCTGGCTCCTTCCCTGTGCCTGACCAGTTACAGAGGAATGTTTTCTGTTTGTTAAGCCACACAGTGGCCTACTTATGAATCATTCAAGCATAACAAAGCCATCTTACTTAAGGCATGAACCAGTGAAGAAACAGGTCATTACAGAGGAACCAGCTGGTGGTTAGTAAACTGGTGATGCTGAATGCTGAGTGGTTGGAACAACTTTATCTACGCACCTTGTAGCTTTAGGCACTTAGCAGCCTGTCACAGTGAAATATTTTTCCCATTTTTTATTTAATATATTCAATATGCCAAAGGGAAGACAGTTTGACCAGCCTCAAATGGTATTTTTGCACCAACAAGGTGATTCACAAAGAGCTATTAGCCAAAAACTTAGCATATCTCAGTATGGTGTGCAGTGTGACCTTGAAGATTTGAAGAAACTGGACAAGTGGAGGATAAATGAAGAAGTGGCAGACCCAAAAAAACTACCTGCAGCTGAGGAACAGTATGTCAAAGTTACGCCCTTTAAGAAAAATCCAGCAAAGACCTAACACAGGACCTGAGAGATGCATCTGGCCCCTAAGTTCATCTATATACTGTTCGCCGAAGCCTCATCGGGAATGATCTCAATAGAAATGTGGCTGTCAAAAAGACAATCTTAAGGAAAGGAAAGAAGGAGAAAGGCTGATGTTTGCCAGATTACACAAGAACTGGACTGAAAATCAGTGGCAACATGTCTTAAGGAGCGATGAATGCAGGTTTGAAATTTTCAGTTCAAATCATCAATCTGTAAAGAGAAGGTCAAGAGAGAGCTACAACAGTGAGCGTCTACAGCCATCAATAATACATGGTGGAGGTTCTGTGATGGTTTGGGGCTACATATCACCCAGAGTTGTTCATGATCTCAACAAAATTGACTGTTATGAACAGTGAAAAGTACCATCAGATTCTGATCCACCACACAATTCCATCTGGAAAGGATCTGCCTGGCAATGGCATCATTTTTCAGCATGACAATGATCCCAAACACACTGCCAATGCAGTCAAAGCATACCATGATGGAAATAAAAATCATGATGGAACACTATCAACCATGGATAGTCCTCCTCAAAGCTCGGATCTCAACATTACTGAAGCAGTGTAGGGATCTTCTCGACAGAAGACAGAACAAAATGTAGCCAACGTCTAAAGCAGAGATTTGGAATGTCATTCAAGATGCCTGGAGGACTATTCCTGAAGACTACCTAAAGTAATTATTTAAAAAAACCTGCCTAAGAGTTCAGGCGAGGCTCGTTAGAATGATACAAACTCTCTTTGTGGTATATACTGTATTTACATGTGTTTGCACATGGTACAATAAATAACTGTACCTATTGTCCCATTTTCCCAGCAAAACAAAGAAATGAAGGGTGGCTCAAGACTACATATTTGACAGCAGAAAAAAAATACATAAACATGTACAATTCTTCATATTTGTTAAGCTTGCTGATAAACTGCTGCATATTACAGAACATCATGCAAGAATTCACATTCTGAAAAACTCAAAACGAAATATGGTTCTAAATTCCTTTTATGCAACATTTTAATTAAATGACATTAAATCTGAAAATGAATACTTTATACCATATACCAGAGGTCTTCAACAGGGGGTCCACAGATGATGAACACATCAGCACATAATCTCAGCATGCACGTGATGTCACCTCCCATTCTGATGAATGGAGACTGAAAACTGGTTGTTGCCGTTTTTTCGCTGTTATGATTTTGTTGTGTATTTACTAATGAGGTGTTATATGATGTAATGGTTTTGCATGTAGTCTTATTGTAATTTGTCCAGTTTGTTTATATTTGTATATTCATATATGGCCTCCACTGCAATATAGACTGTCAAGTTCCACTTAATTTGGTTTGATTTGTGCCTTATAGATTAACTGCCTGTATTAAAACAAGAAACACTATAAACAGCCTATAGTGTTGAAATTACTTGAACCATATACACACACACCTTAAAAATATATTAAGTGTAATAGAAATGTAGTGTAACAATTACAAGCCTTAAATCAATAATCTTTATAACTGCTCATTGGCAAAAACAAATGAAATAAGTTAATATGGTCATTAATCAATAAATAAACTTGTTTATATAGTAAATACTTAGGTTGATATATGCCAAGCCTAATCCGTAGCACAATTTTAAATAGTGTAAAGATCTCTCTATCCACCAAGGAGTCCCTGGCCTGAAAAAATGTAAAGAAACTGCTTTACACTATAATGCGTGTTTCGGTGCGAAAGGTACAAATTGTTAGCTGCATAAACGGTGGTCCTAAAGCAGAGCTGTTGAACAACTATCCTTACCCTTCGATGTTCCTGCAAAACACCCAGATATACGACCTGAAACAAAATTATAATGCAAGTCACTAAGAGCTTGCCCATATTTGCCATGAGGGTTTTATGAATACCATTTGGAAATCCGGAATCAGAATGTAATGTCAGTAACGTTAACTGTATCGCAAGGCTTGACTATCAAGCATTAAACAACAGCTAAACAACACGCATATTTACTAGCATACTATAAATGTACTGGTGTAGTACTGGCAATTGACTGCTCAGCCCCTGGAAGTTAGATATGAATACGCATGTGCATAAACCCAGTTGAAACGAATTACTGTCTAGCGAGAGATTCAAATCTGATGCCCACCATCCGCATACTGACAGCTTTGTTTTTTCACTGCATCTTCCTTATTTAATCTGTTTATTTATGTAATGAGACAGCTATTTTGAAAATTACCGCAAAAAAATATTATGGGTCACTTACCGTCGAAAACACCTTGACAGCCCAAACAGACAACAACCTGCAAAAATACTACCAAAACCACAGAATAGTTTATTACAACACAATTGTACGTATAAATAGTGCCCAATGTTAAAGTCGCCACTCTTGATTGGTTAAAAATGGTTGCCTGGAGATTATGATTGGTCGTCACGGTTGTCAATAAGTATAGCATTTGACCCGGAAAAGCAGTCACGTGTTCAGTCACACTGTGCTGTTGGTGAAATGAAAGGGACTGGTTTTGTTATTTTTAATCTTCTTTTCATTTAGGTATAGAAAATTGGAAAGTTGCAAGCCAGTAATCTTGCGAGTAATACTTCAGATCTTTTTTTCAGTGAATGCAAAATGTCTTTTAAAAGTATGTACTAGTAACGTTTAAAACGCCGTACCAGCTACATTTTGTAGATTATGGCTGATGTTATGATTATGATATGATCAGCCTAACAACTATATCACAAGAGCTAATCTAGAGAACTAATACCTAATATTTGATTGATCAACCGCTGGGGGTGAGCGAGTGTATGAGGCACACATAACAGCGTGTAGGTGATGGTCTCACACAATTGTTATAAGGCCCCAATCTTTCTTTCCTGTGAAGATGGTACTGCAGTAACTGAACCCAGAAGCCTGAATATATTGACCGAGGACGCGGGCAGTGGGGTGATTTCGGGACTTGGCTTGCAGATTATAAACAGTGAGAACCAATTATGTGAAACAAAATAATTTTGACATATAAGTTTCCCTATATACCTACAATACATGCCGTGTTGACTTGTTTTACAGGGGTAGCATCATTCAGTCTTTACCCATACAGCAGGGTTTGAACCTCCGACAAGTGGCGCTACAAATATTACCCTTTCTGTGTTTTTATGTTAGCTGCGTTTCTCTCTCCCCGGCGGACCTGCCTTTCTAGGCGCCAGACACTAGGTGGCAGAATAGCGCGTCCAGTGTTACCGGCCTCCTTAATGACTCCACGTTAGAAGAAGAATAGACCTTCGTGGGGAAAACAACCGGCTGGACTGTTAGGTTCTCGCCTGCGATTAGGCGGCCGTGGCTGCGGCATGGAAACGGAAGTGTCCGGGCTATGAAATTTATCCTACCGTTACTCAAATGAGGTGCAAGAAAATTCAAAAACGGATTCATCTCCACACTGAACAAATCTGGGTGAGTAGCAATGCATCCGCGAAAGCAGCCCGCCGGTTTGCTAACCAGCTAGCCGGGTTTGCGTCAGATAAAACAACAAATCGCATGTATTTAGCATTTATATTCTTATGTTAAAAACGTGTGAAGTGTGATACGGTCTAGTTACTCACGGCCAGGGGGGTTTAGGTAGCTGCATTGCATTCAGCTTTGCAGCATTACCAGTGTAAGGCCATGTAGGTAAGCCTGGAGTTATTGTCTCTTCAGTGTTTTAGGTGAGCATTTAAATAATGTGTTTTAATTATATAACTGATGAAATGCAGTATTAACATGAAAATTTTATACTTTCAGTTTTGCCGATGTCGTTTTTCATGTTTTGTTACAACGTTTTATGTTTTCTGATTGTAAGTCGTCCGAAAAACACCTTTTCACACGAGGGCGGACTGCAGGGTGGCGGTCGTTTGTTACCACGTTTAACGCAGTGTTCGGTGTTTGAGACTCGCTTCAGAGCATCGGCACAAAAGGACACAGACTGAAAACTGAACCGACATCGGATGAAGTCCTGGAACGAGTTTGGAAAATTTCTGGAAAATCGTTTTTGTTACAACTCAGCTGCTTGGTTTCATGCAGCTGTGCTTTAACAAGTCTAACAAATTAAGTTACCTTTTACATGTTACATTTTCATAAACGTGGTAACATCTTTTTACAGCTACTTTTGGAACAGTGACTGTCCAGAATTCTATTTTAGGGGTATAAGCTTATTCAGGAACCCCCATGTGCTGATCAATACTTAAGGGTTTCACGGACACCTTTAAAATATTTTAAAGATAATCACTATAGCAGCGTTCTCCAATTCCAGTTCTGGAGGGCCAGTTTGCAGACTTCCCTGCTTAGATACCCCTGCAAAACCTGGTAATTAATGATTACGATGGAATTGGGGAATCCTGCCCTGTAGATTGAATTTCAACGTTATGTAAGGGAACTGTTGCATATGCCGCTTTAGATGCGTTTTGAAGGTTCACACATTTTCACTCGACTTGGAAGTAAATTATCTTCAGGTGATAAATTTTTCTTTTGTTCTGAAACCGCATTCAAAAGAATGTAAAATAGTTGAAATACTGGCATTCAGATGTATAAAATGTAGGACGTAATGCTATTGTTCTCCAGGATGTTGCAGTTTGTGTCAAGGAAATGTACCAAAAGAGCAGTAATTGTGGTTTTTACATTTGAATGTTCTTAAGGTGTGCCATTTTTGTTGCATAAGAGTGCAGAGACTTTTGTTCGACAGCTGAGCTGCAGTTTGCTGTGCACCTAATGGGTTTCTGAGAGCTCTGGGCTGGGAGTTTAGTCGGCCCAGTTGATGTAGACTATCCTTTATGCATGACTGCAAGCAGAGACTAAAGGGGGGGCTCCAGTGCCAGGGTAAATAACTTTGGATGCTCGTCATTAAATAGAAGCGGACCAGCGCTGCCATCTGCGAAATCGGCATGTCCTGTGCTGAAGCTGGCCTTGACCTGGTAACCCATATCGGCATAAGCACACTGAAACAGACCACCATTAAAATATGCTTGTACTGCACCCAACCAGTTTGCTCGTGATCATGTAGTTATGGGACATATACAAGCGGTTTTATTACTTGTCTGACAGTATTCTTAACTAAATAGGTAATAACAATGAGTAGGTTAAGTAAAACCTAACAATAATTCAGAAGTGAATATTAAATACTGCCGTCACATACTACTGGGTTTTGCATATCTGGGATTCTTATTTTCCGTGATGGAAAGTATAATAAACTAGAAAGAAGAAAAAATATATATTTGCTGATGTGTGGGTTGCTGTCCCACCCCTTGACAGGCACATGACAGATAAGCTTTGGAAGCGAATGGACCTTCTGATTACAGTATGGGCTCTGGGTTACACACTTATACTTGTAACCGCTAATAAGTCAAGCACTGGCACCCATGCACATATAAACGTGAATCCTGGGATGAACAGCGTGCCTGATATCCTTGTGCTCATTATTCTCCCTCTGGCAGCACCCCCATATCACATTAATGTATCTGCCCTTCTGTCAGCTCCTGGCCTTGCTTTGCTCCTCCCGCTGTATTTTGTTCTGGAACTCGCAGTACAGAAATTGTACTGGGGAATAGATCCTGAGGGATGAGCGCCTTGTTTACAGAAGTACAAGCTTCGTCGCTCTCTAGAACTTCATGCAGAATGGAGTTCGACAATGTCATTTTGAAGGATTGCATGAACCTTTAAATGATATTTAAGAATAACTCAGGAGCTCTGTATATAATTAGTATACTGCCACTACTACTACGGCTGCTTTAAGTATCTGAGTTTTCTTTTCTTTTTTTGTATGTACATTGTGGTCTTGAGTCCATAACATATGGTAAAGGTCTGATAACCTCATCCTTAAAGCATTTTAACAGACGGGGCTGAAATGACCCCTGAGTATGTTTTGTCCTCAGGTGTCAGGATGGGGGAGCGGGCAGCTGTCTGTCTACCCTGTGGCATCACCCCCATGCAGCAAATCCTGGCCTCTGGGACGGGCGCCCTCCTCACGTCGCTGTTCGGTGAGAGTCCCTCCAGTGTGTTTTCCCCATCAAAATCTCAATTTTTTTTTGGCTCTCTGATGAAGAAGCTGATGATGCTGTAGCCTTTGGCCCATCATAAAGAACAGAACAATCTGATGTGTTCACACGTTTGTCATCGTTCACCATTATTTTGGTACAGGCTATTCTAAAGAGTGAAACCATGTAGTGCCGACAGCTTGAATACACACTTGCACACAAACATCTTGTCTACAGTATGGTGTGTGGGCGAGAAGCAACGCCCTGCTCTCCAGTGTAGCAGTGTTATATTTGGAGTGCGCCTTGTTTGGTGTACAGAGTTTTTTTGTGAATAAACCGGAGCCCCTTATCTCTCCCTAAGGCATTCCCTTCACCAGCTGACCTTCGCTCTGACTCTGAGGGACATGTGGTTATATTATGCCAGTAAACTTTATTTACAGTCCTGCAGGTTCCCTGTGGAAATGCAAGCTCTTATTTGGTTGCAATTCCACCCTAGTTTTAACCCTATAGGAAGTATATCTTTAATTTAAACAACTTCTCCGCTCACACACACAGTCACACCCCTGGACGTTGTGAAGATAAGGCTGCAGTCCCAGAAAACGCCGTTCTATCAAGGTACCACATCTGCTGTGCTTCAAATGTCGCTGTTAGTTTTTTTTGTTTATTTTTTTTCATTTCTGTCCATTGTTACCGGTGATTGTTAATCAAGAATGAGTCTTTCCTTCATTATCCACTTTATCAACGTACCTCAGCGCAATGCGTCACCTCACATGATCTGCACTGAACCTATAGGATTAACCTGATCTCACCTTGGATCCCTTAGTGTTGATATACCATCTCTTTGCTGTGGCAGTACAATGGTTTGCTGTCATACTAGACTGCAGTGATCTCACCCTTTGCTCTGTTGGTTGGCTTCTGATTTTTTGAGCTTCTGTCGCATGATACATGAAGACAGGCTGTGAGCTGCAACCTCTAACACAAAGCAGGATTTCTTACTTAATCAGAGTTAACATACCCCAGTTGAGATGGGCTTTATCTTCGTTCATTACATTTACATTTAGCACAAACTACCATAAATGTGACCAGTGTTGGGGAAGTTACGCACAAAATAATCCATTACAAACAGGTGGAAAGTTTAGGTTCAGAAAGTACAAATCCAAAGCTTGGTTTTTTTCTAACCAATCGGTTGAGGCAGTTGCAGAGTACTGACCTGAACTTTGTACCTCTGTCTGTAATGGGGTACTTTTGTAACTTCCCTAACACTGAATGTGACAGATTATCTGCCTGAGCAAAACGTCCATCTTCATGGTGCAGGTCCCAGGCCTGCCTCTAGCTGTCATCCCCAGAGCAGAGTTCGGCTTCGGCCTTGCAGTGAGGTTGCTTATGGGAGCTCTTGCTGGCATCGCACTGCGGCAGTATCCTTTCTCTGCTCACTGACCGGCTGCTTGTCGTTTGCTCCGCAGCTTTGGCCGTTGAGGCCGTACCCTGGAGCAATGCTGTGCGGCCTGCTAAGTGTGAGTATGTTTCACTGCATGTGCGCATCCCAGCCACCTGCTCTTTTGCTTCAGCCGCAGTTCAGACAGTGTGGAAGGATCACTTCCGTGTAAACCTTAGTGTCTAGATTGGTGATTAAGCTTAATCGTTCTCTGCTTACAGCGCCCTTGTCTCTCTGAATGCACTGCCTTGGCACTATAGATGAGTGTTCTGGTGTGTGTCATCGAAAACACCTATTATTTCGCACTCCGTTTGTACTGTGGTTTTGAGATCCATATAGAGGGATATTAAACTGAATCAGGTGGCATTTCTAGAGCTGGCTTCTTGCTATAAAGCTCCTTTGACAGGATTTAAGAACCGAACATTGTTCATGTAGGGAGGGGACTTGTTTGATTCCACCATTGCACTCTGGTTCAAAAGCATGAAAAGGGAAGAAAGTAGTGGCAAAAATTGTGGAAACGTCTATCGTTTTTGCCATTACTCTTTAAAAATTACTATATGAATACTGCCGCTAATGTTTATAAACAATCAAAGAATGTTATAAATATCATACATTGGACGATTAAATAAGTAACTGGAGCAACAGTTGAATAAAGTTCGTCAGTCTCTAAAAATTGGAAGTGTCTCCACAATTTTGGCTACTAGTGTACCAGTGGGTTCATGTGTGTTTTGTTCTGGAAATGTTTCCACAAAACACTTGGAGATTCAACACTGAACTTACTACTGTGGAACACCCCCCCCCCCCCCCATCCCAAGATAAAGAACTGTAACATTTTAGTCAAAACCAGATATTTACAGAGAAATGTACATTTTCAAGAAGCACAGATGCATTCCAGAGGATGTTTTATAATGGTCCGATGTATATTTTATGGAACTGGCCAGTGACTTTTGCCCATGCTCAGTTATAAATCTTGTGGCAGCTGGTGTCCCCCCCTGCTGGTTGATCTGTGGCTGGCAGCTTTAAGCCCACATGGGCTGACCATGTCTACCGTGTCTGCAGGGAAGTGCATCCTCTACTGTAACGGCCTGATGGACCACCTGTACGTCTGCCAGAACGACGTGCGCTGCGCCCCCTGGTACAGCCGCCCCACCCACTTCAGCGGCACCCTGGTAATAAGCAGCTGTTCCCGCCTTTCGCCACTTCCGTTAAACGCCACTCGCCGTTGAGGTTCGGCTACGTTTCTGTGTCTTCCGTCTTCAGTATTCAAAGTGGAAGTTCCATCAGTGCAATAACGTAAACGGCCTTATAGTACAAAAACACATACCGATTGTACAATAATTACGAAATAAACCTAACGCAAGGTAATGATGCCCATAACGCCTCAAACAGAAACCCACCTTTACACAGCCATCATCTTGCTTCATGTTGACAACTAACCGTAATGTTAGTTTGCTAGCTATCAAAATTAAATCGCTAAAATTAATATAAAGTAATCTATGCAAACAACGATCATGAATACAAAGTTCATGAGTTCAAGTTAACTAGTACAAACTAAGTTAAATAGGTGACGTCACACTGTCATTACACAGGGAATGGGCGTATGCTGACAAGCAGTATGAAGTCTGTCGTCAACCTGGGCATTGTGGTTTTTGTCAGACAGGGACAATATGTGAATAGAGGAATTAATTTGATGCAAAGCTGTATTTTAACCCTGGGCCACATTCTGTTGCATTGATATGTTTGCTTTTATGTAAAACACCAGAAGAAGAGATTTCAGTGAAACAAAACACATCTTACTCCTGTGTTTGTTAGTTTTAGCATCACATTATGTGCTGCCATATGTATTCTTTAAATTGTCATTGGCGAATGCCTGACAGGTCTCCTAATTAACTGGCTCTTTGTTCAGGATGCCTTTGTTAAGATTACACGCCATGAGGGAGTGAGATCTCTGTGGAGTGGACTGCCACCAACACTGTGAGTAAAGCACTCAGCATCCATCGGAGTCATTTATCCAGCAGCATGGGGCATTAAGATGGGGGAATACCGTGGACGGCGTGCCAGTCTCGCGCCAAGAGATTTCAGTCCACCTGACTGAACCTGATTGGAACTCCCTCAACTTTTTTGGGGAAATATGACACCCCCCCCCCCCCACACACAAGCACATAAATGTGCAGTTTCCACTAGTAGTACTTGTTTATGGACAGTTAGCATAATGATGAAACCTAACATTTTAACGTGACCAGAGAAAATTGATGCTTGTTGAGGAATGCATAGTCTGTAGTGCACTTTTCATAATTCTGACAAAAACAAGTCTTTCAGAGTGAAACTTCACCATATGCCTTGTCAGCACACAATGTGGGAGAGCACGTCTTGCCTAAAGTGAATCCTGTTTGTTCCATAAGCTAAATTCCCCGTTAGATCATGAATACATCTTGATGTTATGAGATGTCCCAAGCTCATAAAGCTTAATGCTGTAGAAACACCAGTGATATTTATTTCCTGTGTCCCCCCCCCAAAGGGTGATGGCAGTACCAGCCACAGTAATCTACTTCACCTGTTACGATCGACTGAGGCATTTTCTGCACTATCGCCTGGGTTACCAGGGGACCTTTGTCCCCTTGGCGGCTGGAGCGCTAGCCAGGCGTGAGTATGTTGGGCCTACATTGGGGGTCTTCGCTAACCCCTCCCACCTTACATTTATTGCATTGTTTTGTGTGTATGTGCTTCTTCCCATGTCTTGTGAAGCTGGAGTTGTATTAATGTCAATATTAAGATCACCACTGGGGGCAGGCTGTTTCCATTATTTTGTTGCTTTGTTGCCCATAAACGGTTATTGCATGGGTTCAAATCCCAGGTAATCACGTTCCCAATGAAGTGTAACACTTAAATATTTTGTGGCCAGTGGTGGCTGAATGGTTAGGGAAGCGCATTTGTAATTGAACGATTTTTGGTTCGAATCCCGGACCAGAAAGGTACCGCCCCCAAGCACTGCTCCCCGTTCGCTGAGTGACCTGCCCCCTGCTATGTCACGACGTCACAAATGGGTTAAATGCAGAGGACAGATTCTGTTGTTGAAGCTGTGGTGTGTCCACAATGGTCACTGATCACTTAATTCTAATACAGTGATCCAGGGTTAATCTCAAGTTTCTATTAAAGCGGCTACCCATGGCTGCAGTCAAATGTAAGGCCGATGTGTAGTTTTTCCTTGTGTACGGCGTAGCCTCATTTAGCTGGAGGTATTGAGCGTGATTAACGGGCCGTCCTGATATCGCCGGTGAGTGTCGCCCTGTCAGCCACATCGCCCGTTTGCTTCGCAGTGGGTGCGGTCACCGTGATCAGTCCCCTGGAGCTGGCGCGCACCAAGATGCAGTCACGACAGCTGTCCTACCAGGAGCTGAGGGTGTGCATTTCCTCAGCTGTGGCCCAGGATGGCTGGGTGTCCCTCTGGAGGGGCTGGGGGCCCACCGTCCTGAGGGATGTACCCTTCTCAGGTGACCCTTCTCTACCCCAGCTTGGGTTGATTTCAGGGAGTGGGGCTTCTCGGTACACCCTAATCAAGGACTTTAAAAATGGCCTCCCATTCTTATTATGGTGAAGTGTGTCTTCTAAGATTCCCTGATACTCAGATCTTTGCTAAGCAGCGGTAGAATGGCTGGTCGTTAGATCCTCATACAGCCTCTCCCACTCTTCCCAGCGGTGTACTGGTTCATCTACGAGCTGGTGAAGGCCCAGTTTTGCCAGAGCCAGCAGGTCTCGGAGCCAACCTTTGCCATGAGCTTTACTGCTGGGGCCATTTCGGGGGCGGTGAGTACAGCTGTGGTCCCATGCCTGGCTCTTGGGGGGGGGGGGTCTCTGATCGTTGGCTTATCTTTCCGCACGTCTGCTTTTTCTTATCTATGTGAGATTGCTGGCTGACTGATGCCGAGTGTAGTCACTAGCACAAAATCAGCATTTAATTACTGCCATTAGTTTTTTGTATGCCAGCTTTGCATTAGTCGCATTTGAGATAGTGGGGCTATTGTAATCGGTTTCTCTGTCCCACTGCCTATCCTGTTTCCTCTGGGTATATTTGATGCCATTCTAAAGTGAAAAATAAGCTCTGACAATTGATTGGGGATCTTCTTCCAATGCTGAATAAATAGTCTTACCTCTGGCAACAAATTTATTAATAGGTATTCCAATATAAGAGCCTAGGTGATGTTTGAATTTGTTAAAATGCGTCTTTAACCTTGACTTTAGCAAACTGATTCTAAGACTCCAAGATCAAGACTCATCTACCCTTTTGTAAAACACTACATAGGCACTGTGTCGCTGCTGTTTCTCTGTAGCCTTTGGGTTGCAGGCAGAGATGACATATCCAAGCTTCAGATGCGGCCTCAAGTGGTGTTTCTCACTTGGATAATCTTAATCTCAAGCAAAGCGCCAGGCCTTGTGGGTTATGTGCCGGGCATCTCCTGGAACAATCAGTGTCCGTGGTGCTGATAAGCAGGCTTTGTCTGTTTCCCGCAGGCTTAATTCGGCCCTTGGCTGGTAGACTCTTTAACGTTTGACCGATCCTGCTGGATAATGGACAGCTAAGGTGTGTGAGCAGCTTCCGTGTCCCTTTTTGTGCAGGTGGCGGCGGTGATGACCCTTCCCTTTGATGTGGTGAAGACACGGAGGCAGATACAGCTTGGGGAGATGGAGATGTTGGCGGGTTAGTATGGGGGGGGGCGGACTGGTAGGCTGATGGAGGACTACTCACCCTTGGTCTGACTAAAGCGCCTCTCCTCCGGTCTCTCCCCTTCTCTCAGACAGGGCGCATCGGCCTGGAGGACGGAGTAGGTCTGGGGTCTGGAGAGTGTAGTCAAGCATTTGTTTCCAACATGTCCCCCCCCCACCTTCATAGGGACCAGTGGCTTGCTGTCCCTCATACAGAGGATGCCTGTGCGGCTTAGCAGGGGTGGGGGGCTGCTTATCGCTTGACTCCCTGTGCACTGGTTCTGCCTGCCATCTGGAAGTCTGGACACGAAGCAGGATGAGATCTTTCAAGATGCAAACTTCTTAAAACTTGTGTTTTAGCTGCACTCCTTCGCCTTTATTTTATTTGATGTTCCACGACAACAGTCAGTCTGGGGTGGGATTACCAGCAAAGTCTCCGCTAATGATGTCCCTCGTGGTTTGTACCCTGACAGTTCTGGACAAGGGCTGCCTGAAGATGCACGAAGACTCCAAGTGGCTTTGCTTCTTGCTGACATCTTTGGGGGAGGGGGGTCGTACAGAGACTGACCCCTGTCATCTCTCTGCTCTCTCAGGTTCAGCTAAGAAGCCCTCCTCCACCTTGCACATCATGCGGAAAATCTGTGCCGAGTCTGGCTGCAGGGGCCTGTTTGTAGGTGAGCGTCAGGGACCGCATTGGCTGCCAATACGAATTCACTTTTGCGTGTTTATCATGTGAGTAATTGGCATTTACACTGCACATCTTTCATGAAGTCGTGGAAGGGTTTTTTTTTTTTCTCTTTAAAGAGACACAGATCCGTCCAGAGCAGTGTTTCCCAAACTTTTTTTTGGCACACCTTCCATAAGGCAGTGTTGGTTGAAGTTCCTATAAGCCTTGCCTTTTGGTTCAGAATGCTAGTTTCACCTGTGTGCACCTGCCATATAAACCAGTGTAATGTGACAGCTTCTGTCTCACTTCCTCTCAGGTTTCCTGCCCAGGCTAATCAAAGTAGCACCGGCCTGCGCTATCATGATTAGCACCTATGAGTTTGGGAAGACCTTCTTTGAGAGGCTGAACCGGGAGCGGCTGTTGCAGAGGATGTGAGGGGCTCACCTGTCCCTCATTCAGTCGAAATCTACACTTGGAATTCTACAAACACTCACAGCACAGCTTAATCACACCTGAAACACATCCTCTTATCCTGCCTAGTCACCATTGTAAAGATTGTCTATTTTTTTTTAATTCCAGGCTGGTTCGCAAAAGGACTTCCGAATAGGCAAAACAAAATAGTACAATATGCATCCAGATCCACACAGACTTACATATTAGTCCTACAGGTTTGTTCTTTCGTAATAATGTGCAAAGACTAGCCTGTGTCCACATGGAGTCTTTCCAGCAGAGCTGTGCCTTACATGTATGTTTTGGCCAATTAAACACTTACGCCTTGTTCTTCAGGGACCGGCCTAGAACGTGGGGTCGTTTCTGCAGAAATCAGGAGTTTCACATGATTTTGATATTTAAGTTTGTCTTGTGCTCGCTGTGTAAAGAGGGGAGTTTTCAATTCTGCATTCCTGTGGAAGGTGACTGTCGCTACACTTCTGTCTGATTGCAGCACAGTTTTGAGATTTGGACTAAGCAATGTTTTTGAGAACTACTGATGATACAGTGGATCGGTGTACAGCCTCTTCCCTTTATATTGCTACTGAATTAGTGATATATTTTAAGGCTGAGCATGGATGCATGATTCCACCTCCTGATTTTAAGATTCTCCAACCCTCTGTCCTCTTATCTGTCATACAAACTGATGCCCTCCCATATTTAAAGATGTATGCATTTTGGAGGTTTCTTTTAGATGTAAAAAAGTCAATGGTGATGAGAAGGTGAACAAACACCTACTGCAGTGAAATGAGACTGTGTGGCATGTGAGCAGTCACTGTCATGAATGCCCTGCTGCCTATGCTTGCAGTAAATCTGCAATGCAGTCCCCAGCCAACAGGGGGCACCCAAGGTCAGGGTCCTTAGCATTGTTTTGAATTTCATAAAGAACATTCAGAAATAAAAGGGGTAGCCTGTCACTTCTGATTTCAGAATAAGCTACCCACTGTGGAAAATTTGACTGCATAGCAGATGACTTGCGTTACATGCATGTAACGCAAGTCATCCCTGTCTTTCAGATATTTGGATTCACCAGAATGTTGTGTTCAGTTAAGCTATGAGTAGTAGTGAGAGGGGTGCAAAGTTCCAAATGTCAAAGCTTAATGATGGAAATTATGAAGCATTCAGACAAATGTATGTCTACATTGTAGTCTGATTACATCAGGGGTGTTTGACTGGGTTGCGGAAAAAATACCAGTATACCTTTGTCAAATTCAACTAAGACCCTCCTGTGAAACAAAATTTCAGCAGGCTGTTTAAGTGGAAACAGATCGGTGTAGCAGGCCACGCTGTACTGTGAACACTACCTTCAGTAGGATTTCAATTTTTTTTTATTGTCCTTAATTCTTCAATACTTGAATATAAAATGAAAAGGTAATAAAGACATCAGTGCCCTTTTTATTTAATTGTTCCTCTTCCTGTCATACATTTCAGAAACAATTTGTTTTCCCCCTACAGGATCTGCGAGTTGCCCCTACTGTAATTACTTCTTACTGACTGAAACCCTTAAAAAAAGAGGCATGGGTAATTGGTGTTTAAGCATCATAAATAAAATTTAACCATTTTAATTTCTTTACAGACAAGGCAAAACACTATACATGTTAAATCCATTAATATTTGCAACAATAATAATGAAAGCAAGTATAAAATGTCACCAGAAATTGGGCATAAAGTGGGTAAGGAGACATCCTTCAAACACCATGTGTCTTACAAGCCAAGACAGCAGTAGGAGTTCATATTTAAAAGTTTGAAGTATTCTGCACAATGATACAACTCGGCATGCTGTAGGGTTGGTTAAAGGGGGAGGGGGGGGGGGGGTGGTAGCAGGC
>JABFEB020000092.1:14435176-14451266 GCA_019775895.2 Stomatorhinus ivindoensis | reverse complement strand
CTAGCTGTACCTGGGCATTCACTGGAAGCTCAGCCTAGCTGTACCTGGGCATTCACTGGAAGCTCAGCCTCGCTGTACCTGGGCATTAACTGGAAGCTCAGCCTAGCTGCATTTATGTCTAGTCAACTGCTTGACTGCACGTACATTTGCAATGTGCTACTTGCCTTAATTGCACGTTGCTGTGGACAAAAGCGACTACCATATAAAGTAAATGTGAATGCACATGTAATTAGGAACAGATTTTTTAAAATATAGTGCTGGGCCAGTAAAATCACAGAGGTGAGTTTCAATGATTTGCTCTATCCATACATTTTCTGAAACCACTTGTCCTATAAAGGGTAGCAGGGAGTCTGGAGCCTATCCCGGAAGCTATGGATGCAAGGCGGGGAACAACCCAGGATGTGGTACCAACCCGTCGCAGGGCACACTAACACACCATCCACACCTATGGGTAATTTGGTGATTCCAATTAGCCTCAGCATATTTTTGAACAGTGGGGGGAAACCTGAGTACCCAGAGTAAACCCCACGATGACACGGGGAGAACATGCAAACTCCACACACACGGAACCCTGGTCCCATAGGTGTGAGGCGACAGTGCTAACCGCTGCACCACCATGCCATGCTGCTTCGCTCTAATGCAAACCATCGTCAAGATATCTATAAAATAAACCTGCGGCTAAAGAGTGCTTGTCAGAAAATGGCAACCCTCCCATCACCAGCTCTACCAATCCCCCTTATTCTCTCTCCTTTTCATAGCTTTTCCCATTCCATTGCTTTCTATTCCTGCCTGTTACCTTGGCAACAGTGGCCTGAATGAAGCTATGGAAAGGTTCTGGAAGTGGAAATAGTCCCAGCATGTATTCTAAAGGCTTGCTTAGCGGCATCACAAATGCATCGGCAGAAATGGCTGTGAGCTTTCACACGTGCCGTTTCCATACCGATGTGTACAGTAATTACAACACATGCAGACTCCACACTAGATTCAACAGTAGTAAAGAGCCTGAAGGGCAATTTTCTATATATACGTATTTGGAATCAGATTCATGGACTCAAGCAGTCTAAGAGGTCTATTACATTCCTTATTTACTGCATTTTCTCACAACAAGCTAAGCCATTGCATAGTAGTTGTGTATTTACCGCTATACATCTGCACATCGCTGATTCTCTAAACACCTAGGTAGGATTACTCTGAATATATAACATCCTGTGTAGATTGTACCCCACATCTGCAATGACTGAACCTAGGGATTCTTACAAAATGATTCAAGGGTGAAAATTTCAATAATAAAGAAGAATGAGTTAATGCTTGAAGTTTGCTTTATTTTCAGTGGAAAACTTCTCTCAGCAGAGGCTGTGTGCCGCTGTACCATATGGCATAACCGGATTGCTGAGACTGTATGCACTAGGCTCACGGAGGGCCATGATCATTCAATCAAAGCCCTGACAATGGCGGATGCATCACAAAGGCAACGGCATTTAGCCATTTGCACAGACGGCCTAAATCAAAGAATGACGTCAATCCCAGTAAAGATTCTCATTTACTTCTGATAATTTTAATATGTATGCCGAACAATCATGGGTGGTCATTTGAGCTGCTGCAGTGAACTGTCAAGACCTTTCTCCTCATTCAACATCAAGGAAACGTGCTCATAAAGCATTCTTTTCAAGTTAGAATGTGTAAAATACTCCATTCAGTAATGAATTGAAGTATCTATTGTAGGTGCCCAATAGACTCAAAATATTTGTAGTGACTTACACAGATTAACTTTTCCATCATTTGTACAGGCTAAGTAGCCAACTCAAAGATTCAGCTGTTGAAGCTCATCTCTAGGCAACAGCTGCTTAGGACTTAAGAAGTAAAAGAGATTCACGTCAGACTGAAAAGAGATTCAAGTCAGTCTCAAAAGAGATTCAAGTCAGTGGCCTTTCCGCTTAGCACATTTTTCAGTTACTACCTGTGATGCACAGTGGGCACTGCTTACCTGTGGTGGCTTCAAACTGCCAGACAGGGATGCTGGTGTCCACCTTCACTGGGCTGTCAGAGGGCAGGGGGATGGAGACATGGATGGGCTCTGACACCTGCACGGTACTCCCATTGCGGGCATAAAGGTGGGCACTGACCGCCGCCACCGCAGTCAGCTCCAGCCAGCTGCCATTTCCCCCTGCGAGCACACAGGGCACCATCACCACTAAAGCACTTTTACAGCATCTGTATAATCCATAATATACTCATGTCTGTACATAGGGCGCATCCCTGCCTATGCTGCCTGTGATGTCTGTGTACAGTTGCATGGATACACACACACACACACACACACACACACACACTCGGACATCCCATAAACATACATGTATACATACATCTCAGGTCAAAGCGAATAAGAAAAAAATATAAATATACCTAAGGGAGGAGAAAGCACAGAATCCCACATTGGAAGGATATTCCTTTTGTTGTATTAAAGAATTCAGTGACATTTTTCTTAAAGCAGTCAGCATGATGCATCATATGTATCTTCATAATGCATTGATAAAGTATTATAAACATGGCTATAAGCATTTATAAAAAGGTATAACACATTATAGTCATGTTTATTATGCAGTATGAATGTTCTATGAAACTCTCATCTATACTATAAATAGCTTCATAATACAATACAAAGCATCTTTAATTCCAATACTGACCATTATAATGCATTATGGAGGTATTTATAGTGCATTATAGTTGAGAGCTTCATAGAACATTCATAATGCATAATAAACATGGCAATAATGTGATATGCCTTTTTATAAATGGTTATAGCTGTGTTTATAATGCTTTATGTATGCATTATGATTGTATGTGTGATGCATTATAAAAGGGGGGTTCATAGAAAGTGTTACCAAGAATTCTTCTATGTAAATCAGACTTTAGACATGGCTGACCTCCTTTGCTTGTGCCCAGATGGCTGACAATGCCGCCGATCCCTGAATAACTCGCACTGACTCACCTCACTTTGCAAGCTGTTGCACAATTTTTATGGCCAAACACCAACACTGAAATGCCAGGTTCCAGGTTATGCCCACCCACCCTACCGGTGCTGCTGCACAGGGAATTATTTCTATTTGCAATGTATAACACTGCATAACACTGCATTTATAGATGCATTGTGTGACTGTGTCGGTGTGTGTATGTGCCCTGCAATGACCTGGTATTTCATCCCTGCCTTGTTCCCTGTGTCACATGGTATAGGCTCCAGGCCCCCCTGTAACCCTGTACTGAATGAGGAAAGCGGATGGATGGTTAAAACCCGCAGGTCAGTGCTTTTGTCCCAGCCATGTGGCAGAAACTCCACCCAAGAACCTGGCACAGTGTTCAGATTCTGAGCCTCCCATGCATGTCCAGTCACCTGTGTGGTTAGTCTCACGGCCCAGCATGTATGGAAAACCCCCGATCTCATACTGGCTCCTGGCAGCGGTCAGCACCGCCCACACGTCTGTGTAGGAGGCGTCAGGAGGCAGGTGGACAGCCTTACTCTGCAACTGGATCCATGGTTGGTTCCTGCCACCTGCGGGAAAGTAGGGGCATCAAATAAGGTGAATTTTTACCAAACATAAAGGAGTCAATGCAGTGAGCATTTCAGGGGCTTTATATACCTGCCACTGAAATATTTTATGTAGGTAACGCAGAAACAGCTAGAAATAACTATTGTGGTTAGGGTACCCAAAGAGATTCTCCCCATCAAGCGACGAAATCAACTCTTCACTTAGAAAGAAGGTGCAAAAACATATTAGTCCTAATTTTACATTATGTTGCCCTGTCAAACCAACATCAGTGCAATCACAAATAGCTCACTGAGTAATATTTCCTGCAGTTTTGATACCAGTACTATTTTCCAGCTACACGGTACTAAAAGAAGGAATTACAGCCAATTAAATTCTCACATCATCTCACAACAATAAGACAAAGATGACCTGAGGCAGGGTGGCAAAATTCTGCAGAGCAGTATAATCCCAGACACCTTAACAACATGCCCAGTTTACATATGGGAGCCTCAGCATCACTAAATGGATTAAAGATACTAAACATGTCTATGTACCCAGTTATCCGGAGCCAGAAACCTTGGATCTGTTCTATTATGGATAAAATTAACATCCAACAAGATAAAAAAAAAAAATGTTAGGTTGTGCATTCTGGATTAAATTGTTTTTCAATCTGCACCTGAAAACATGTGACAAAGAGCATTTTATTTTTCTATACAAGACAATCCTATAAAATATAAAACTGTTTAAAAATGAATTAAACAAGGTTAGTTTAAGTGACCCCCCCTGGTGTAAAGTGCTCCTGAAGATGGCAGCTTCCTAAGAAATTCCTGCCTTGCTGCATTAACGTGATCAGGTCGTATCTGGGCCGATCTTCGTTAAGCCTATCACCAGCGCTTCAGCTGAGCTGGGACATGACATCGCCTCGTAGGAACCACATTCGGGTTTCTGCTGTGAAGCGGATCATTACAAAGCGTCGATTAACGGCGGCACATTACAGAGTCGAGGTCACAGTTTCCACACCCAGAGTCTCTTCTTCATCGTCCCTCCCTATATTAAACACTGTGTCGATACTGCTGCTTAGTTAGAGTGGTTCATCATGAATCAAAAAACACCCTGCGTCACGGTGTATGCAGATACAAGGAGAGCTTTTATTTGCCATATCCCCTAAAAATATCCAATATGAATCAAGTCACGGGGTGGGTGCATCGCTTGGAATAAGAAAAGGACAACTGTTTAACCTTAAAGCGTTCCTCGTCAGACTCTCCATCAAAGCAGATCTATCTGCACCCAATGCTAATGGTGATGACATTGCTGCAAGGTTCAAAGTTCAAGTGTGGCAGAACTGTCAGTCACAAGCACTGGCTAACTGGAAAACCTGCAGCATGCTGGCTTCCCCAAAGTGGCTCAACTGCCCTCGCTGCAAATTGCTGCTTCCCTTCGGTTGCTGCAGTTTACTCAGCCCTCCCGGAGTGGGGGGGGGGGGGGTGTCTAAGGAATAATCTATTCCAGAGGGAACCTCTTTAATCCTTATCATGAACCCTCCCCCAAATTCTCCTGCGCTCTTTATCACTTAGAAAAGCTTGCTGAACCCATCTGGACACTGCTGATCTCGCATAATTGAATCAGGCTGCAGTGTGACATAAGCGAAGATACGTGACCACATGCAGCTTATAAAGCTGTAAAACTGAGCCTTGGCAAGTAGGGCCTTCCTGTCTCCATCTCCCTCTCACTCTATACACATAAAACCTGCACAATTAAACGAGATAGGGTAGAACTGAAACATAGAGCTGTGTGGTGTGGCAGTCGGAGACCAGCTTTGAAAGACCGGGACCCTGCAGGCACTGTCCCAACACCCAGGAGTACTGCATGGAGGGAAGCCGCCTCAGCGCAGAGGACATCTGACCAAAGGTATCACGGCTGCCGAAAAACAGCCCCCCCCCCACGGTAACCAGACAGCACAACTTGCAGATGCCAATCCCCCTAATTACATGCTTTAGAACTAGGGGAGGGGCCTAGTGGATCCAGAGCGGTGAAGACATTAAAAATCACTCCTCAGACATGTGCATATTGCAACAAATGTAGCTTAAAACCTTAACATATTTTTATATGTTAAATCAAATGTGTCCCTTAAGCCTGGGATATTGTGGTGCTCATTGAATCCTCCCTACCATCTCTGTCCCCTCTCCGTTTATATTCCAGCTCTTCGCAGATACCTTTCCTCATATTGCCACGGCAACCACAGCGACACACCGTGCTGTTCTCGCCAGCCCGTTTCCGTCGACGGGCGTGTTCACCTGCCTTTGGACTCAGACGTTCTCCCCCTTCTGCAAGCTGAACGTCAGCACAGGCAGCTTCTAGGGACGCTGTAACGCAACCCCCCCACATCATGGCCACGCAGGAGCACGCAAAGTGCCTTTAGCACACAACCGAGTCCTAAAATCTCAGCTCCTTCTGCAACAGCGACAGCACACTGGAAAGGCCTGATCCCTTAAGAATCAGGTTCTGTAATTACAGATGAGCCTAAATTTAAAATAACTTGTCATATTCCATGGGGCTCCACTACAAAATTACTTTTCCTACTTCTGGGGTGTCATTTTTGGCTGCCCAGATATGCTTGTCATGTTGTATTATTGTCCAAGGCTTTACGCAGTTGGATATCACTGACCTGGACAGCAGGACCACCTCACGCCTGCATGGCTGGGGGCCTGCATCCCTCCCCAAGCCCTCAAAGTGTGAAGTTAGTGTTTTCCACCCATATTTGTGCAGCTTTTTCCTTTCGCAGTGTAAAAACATGTAGTTAGTGGACACGTCTCCAAACCCACACATGGGGTGTAATTGAGCGACGCCTCGTGGCATCTTGGCTTCCTGCCTGAGCTTTGACAGCTTTGACCTTCCCGGCAGAGAAAGTTTTCATGGGAGATGGATGGATGGACAGACATTTTTGCACATAAATATTACGTACAAAAATAAGAACTAGTTATTTAGACATTTTATACAACATGAGGTCTATCAGTTTCACCTTCCTTTAGCAGCCACCAATGTCCAATTATCCTTAAATAACCACCACAGACCACGGACACCTACAGCTGATACCTCCATAGATTCCTGGCTTCTCCCTGCAGTAGAGAAGCACTGACCAAGAGACCTTTCCCCACATGCAGCACAATGTGTATTCATATAGGTATTATGGAAAAGACAGACATACTTTAAGATCAAAGCTCGAGCGGCCATAGGTCTGGGTCACATGGATGCGCTGGTGGTATTAAAGGCTCTATGGAAGGACAACAGCGAACAAGCAAAAATACTTTGGCTGAGTGTCACGAGGAATAATTGGTTTTGTGTACTAAACAGAGTTCTCTTTGAGCTCGCTCATGTAAATCAATACGATGTGCTTAAACAGCACTGAACGGGACCAGACATCCCACTCACTGAACCGTCAGGCCCAAACACTCAGATCTTTCAGGAGATAGGGCATGCCCTCCCACAGATGGAAAGACACCGTAATTTATGGCCCAGATGAACGGCCATAATCAGTGTTCGGGCGAGCTCGCCAAGACATAAAACTGCCCTGTTATGTGTTGGACTGGATAAGGGTGGCCTGTTGGGGGGGGGGGGGGAGACAAATTACTGAGGCCTGGAATATCGTGGCCTAGCTGAAGAAGCATCCAGAAAAGGCAATTCTGTCCTCAGGCCTCCTTATGCCAGTCCTGTGGTAAAATGGTGGGACGGATTGGGTAATATGCTGTGAAGACTGGTTGGATCAAATCCTTATATAGGCTTATAATTTATGACCTCATTGATGCTTGCTCTTTTCTAACATCTCATTGTAGGTCAACAAGAAATAAGAATAAAATACCCTTTCCTTCTGGACACTGTCATCATTCGCTGCAAACTTCAGCTGCTATTCAGTAAAGTCTTTCCCATGGACTCAAACAATTTCAAGATATCGCTCCAGAAACTTTATACTATTTGCGGAAAAGAAGACCTTCACGCGTACACCAATCTGGATTCTGACAGTAGTGAAGAGCCTTTGGTTTTGTATAGTTAACTGCATAACAGCTAATAATTTCTGTTTGGACATAGAGGTTCTCCCAACAGGAAGACTCCGGAAGTTGACATGAATTACAGAAACTGCTTAAGAATAATACTGTTTTCACCAGAACTGAAGCTCGGAAAGATCAGAGACGGACATATGGGCACTCACCTGGGGTTCCTGACAGAACCTGAACCACATCATCATATAGGATGAGGGTAGCCGGTCTCTGGGGAAGGAGGTAGAGGCTCACTGATGCATATACTGAAAGAGAGAGCATCACCAACAGACATGAGCAGTCAGGCATTGCAAAATTTATAGCAGGGATGGTTTGAACACACAGAGATAACATTACCCATCCCTCATATTCCCAAGGTACAGTACAGTGACTCAGTAATAACAGAGCCCCTCTTCAATTAGACCTGCCTAGAGGGTCTAGTGTGCTGTGCAAGATGCAAATCTCTTGTATCCCAATCTCTGAAGAAGTCTTCATCTACCACAATGTAGTCTGTGACTGTGCATCCTGAACCTTGGTTGAGGAAGTGACTGTCTCTGAATAGCTACTGATGGTACAAGTTAGGAAGACGTCCAAGACATTTCCGTGAGCCACTTTGCACAGTCTCCTCCAAGCACTGTATGCGGTGAGAGAAGACGGTAACAAAAGGATCCCTGTAGATTTATGGCAAATTCAGCTGGACTAGTGGGGTCCAGTGCATAGGCCTACATTAGTATCCCTCAGTGACCTCATTCATGAAGCCTTCATCAAAAGCTGGATGAGATCATCAGACAGGGTCTTTTTTGTTTATTGTGCACAAGGGACAAGGAGGGATTTCTCACACGAGGACAGCTTGCCCTGCCTGAGCATATCCTGGAGGGCAGCTCTTGTGTGCTCTGCTTTGGCGTCTTTTCAGGGAGGCAGCAGGAAGAAAGCTGGGTGTCTTTAGGCTCAGAGCTCATTTCCATCTGCTGCAAAGCAGGGCCATACAGTCCCAGACCAAGCCGGACACACCTTCAGCATAGAAAAGCCCATGTTTACTTCTGGGCTTTTTTACTATTTATTCTCATAAAATGACTGAAGCTTGGATGTTTCTCGCTTTTCAAATACAATCTTTCTATAACTGAACTAAAATTCCTGAAATTTTACAATAACTGCAACTCTGGTAGATAAAATGCATGTTATAAAATAGTGTTAATCATTTTTTTTTTAAATAAATGAAATAACTTGAGCTTCATTAAAACTACTTGCAATATCTGCAAATAATTTGCAAACAGCCTACGGTGTGGTATTTAGTTCGTTTCTATTTTCTCACACTGTACATTGTTACTATTTGGCAATTGTAAGATATGGGAATTTAATGTGAAAGTGTTTATGAAACACATAATTTATATTTTTAAGGTTTTTTTGTACAAAATTCATTCATTCTGCAGTGTACAGAGAGCCACGATGCTCATAAGCAGAGTCCAGCCACTCTCAGCATGCACCCCTGCTTTGTCTTTCTGGGTTTTTTTTTGTAATATTGGCCAAAGCCCAAATCCTAGGGGCGTCACGACATGATGCACATGTGTACCTTTTGCATGTCCTCACTGCAAGCACTGCAAAGGAGGGAAATTTATTGGAGGTGCGTTTTCCAATAAATCCCACCTGGTGCCACGACACTGTGTTAATTTTAGAAAAGAGACATGTTGCTCCACCTATAAAAATCAGGACAGTCTATTGCATGCAGACAGAAGAGTCTGGCATAAAGAGGAGGTTGTCATGTCAGTTAATATAGGTATCAGCAGGGAAGCCCATGTCCCGGCTGTGATGCGGATTTAAATCATTCTTCATGTCTGATGTAGAAGAAAGAGGCAGAGTTACACAACGTCGATATTAACCTCTTGATCTGACCTGCAGTTTAATCAGAATATTTGTGCATTCAGCATTTTTAGATTCATTCCTGGCTCATCCTTTAAGATGGTTGTACAGTCCCCAGACTGTCACAGAACAGTCTCTTTAATGCCTGCATTATTCTGACATGCATCACCTATCTTGTTCCCAATCATTATATGAAGTTGATCTTTTTTGTCTTTTGTTCTCAGTTGTTTCCACAATGCTTATGTTACACCCATCTCCTCTCTTATCCCCAAACAAACCCCTCTTGCTTCCCCTTAACCTCATGTCACATTGCTTTGTTTACCTTCCTGCCTGGAGCAAGTCTCACATTTACATATTGTGATTTAACTTTCTTCATAACATCTCATTGACATTTAAATTGATGAGTGCTGCTCGTTCTTGGATGTGATCAACCACCTCCATAGAAAGCACCTATGACCTTCAAAGTTCCATTCTTTGGTCACTGGAAAAAATGATTTGTTTTTGAATAAATTAGTCTATATTTAAATTAGCTAATTATAGGCGTGAACTATTCACTGTGACTCTGATCAGAGTAGAAGGTTTGGAGATGGATGGATGGATGGATATCTACCCCACACATGGCAGGCAGAGCTTCCTGTTTGCGTGTTTCGCCTGCTCACATGATGGCTGCTATTGACACTATTTTTGATGTGTGAGACAAATGGAGACAATGGAAGCAGCTATCATTTGATTCTTAGCACAGATTAAACTCGGCCATTCTGCCGAGAAGAATGGGAGAAACGTCCAAAAGGAAATGTGCGCCAACCTTGTAGATAAGGCTGCCATTGCTGCCGAAGGAGCTTTAACTATGTACTAAGGGAAGGGTCTGAATACTTATGGAAACGGACATTTCAATTTATTCTTAATATTTTGACGAAACGCTCCAAAAATCTGATTTTGCTTTGTCATTGTGGAATACTGTGCGCATTGATTATAACAAAATGAACTAAATCCACCTTAAGATGACTCTGAAACAACAAAATGTAGACAACTTGAAAGGGTCTGAAAATTTTCCGTATGCATCAGAACTCCAGTAAGACGAATAGGATTTTTTCACCGCCATGGCAAGCTCAGCAAGTTTTCAGTTTCCAAGAGCTGAAAATGTTTTCAATGCACTGAATCTGAGCTGCTTTAGGATGCTGTAATTTCCATGTGCCAGAATGATTTTGATATTATAGCAGTTTTATGAACAGAAGTGCATTGGTGACATGGAAGACAGGCCGCCAACGCCCCAGGCACCTCACATGGATGCAAATATTTTAACAAACAAAGATCAGTTTCTTTACTTACGCAATAACTTTTGTGCATATTCAAAGGTAGAAAATTTCATTTGAAAAGTTCCCCTATGACTTGAATCTCAGAACATTTGTATTAACCACCGCTTAACCACTGCACCATTCTGTGTATTCTGCAGAAATCATGTTCCAAAACCAGCTTATCAGACATTCATCCGATGGAATGTGAAGTCTGAACAGCTTCAGTTAGATTGCAGGAAACACATTGTGGATTAATGACTTCCTGTATTTTACTGCAAAGCTGGATAATAAAATTATCCATTATATATTTTTACTGCCATAGAAATTCTTTAGTTTTTGCATATTTGAGCACAGGGTCAGCTACTTGTCCCAAAGCCCTGGATCAGTTTTTGGGGTTAGGGGGATTGATCGAGGGCCCCACACTCCAACAGGTTGGTGAACCTCCAATCAGAGACACACAGAGCGTCAGGCTGGGCACTGAGATCAGTAGCTTCCCCAACAGCCTCTCTCAACAGTGCAGGATGGCAAATTATAGCTTGACGATATCAGCCAGCGAATGGTACTACTGAGGAGTTCCGCAATCAAGACCGCAATGGAGATTTTCCC
This sequence comes from Stomatorhinus ivindoensis, assembly GCA_019775895.2. NCBI lineage: Eukaryota > Metazoa > Chordata > Actinopteri > Osteoglossiformes > Mormyridae > Stomatorhinus > Stomatorhinus ivindoensis. Next base: position 14,439,953 of record JABFEB020000092.1, on the reverse strand, counting down.
TGTGTGGGAAATGAAATAGCCACGGTGGGATTCAGGCAGACCGCACTGGTGCTTGTGTTACAGTTGACAAATGACATGTTAGTGGACAGTGGATGCAGGCAGGCAGTCGCGTTCTACAGGATTCAATCACCGTAAGTCACATTACAGTATCTGTTAGCTATAATGGTTTGTCCTCATGAACAAACATGCACAGACACATATATGCAGTGTGTGTATGTGCATACACACACACACACACACACACACACTTGATATATTAAAAGAGACGCTTGTGTTATTATATCTCATATATATGCATACACACACACACTGCATATACACACACACAGACATGTATGTAAGTTGCTATGTACGTATATGTGTGTGTGCTCGCATATCTGTGGGTGTGTATACATGTATAAACCATGTATATATAGCAGCACTTTTTACTCACAGGGGATACGGTTGGCGTGCCAAGGAGCGGAGTTCGTGACGTAACCCGTCTTGGATGCCGCGACGATTACCCATGTCCCTGGGTGGTACTGAAACCTCACCACGACTATCCCATCACTGACTGCCTTGCTTGATGCCAAGTTAGACTGGTTTCCATAAATTTCTACAGTGGCATCCAGCAGGGGTGAAAGGTCACTGTTGTCAAACACTTGAACTCGGAGCAGTACCTCTGTAGAATGGAAACAAGAAAGCCATTAGTCGAATATGACATGGAACAGTCATTTGTAAACTCAAATTTTGTTTTCACATATAGTAATTTTTTAATGAGTGATTTAGGCACCATTTCCAATTCCAATTCCAAAAAACTTTATTTGTCCCCGAGGGGCAATTTAAAAGGCATAGAGGAGCAGCGCACACAAATTGTAACGTTTGTACAAAAACAGTCGTAACATTTGACACAACAGATGACACACAACAGACACACAATGAACTATGAACAATAATAAATTTCACCTATGCACACGACTGCTTAGCCCAGCAGCCTCTCTCGTTTTTCTGTTGCATTCATTATATTGCCTGCCTGCCAAAAACACAGTTGAGTGATGATTACAGGGAAATTCTGCTTCTTTTCAAGCTAAGCACCAGCACAGCCATCATGCTGAGGTATATAGTAATAAATTCCTCATTTCTGACCAATAGCTCTAAAGGACGTTTTCTGCCCTCCATGCACATGTAGCCATCAAACTTGTATATTGCATACATGATGCACTATTTCAAATTCCTTACATTTTTCATTTCAAATCCCTTGTGTTTTACATTCAGAATAGTCAATCATAGCATTCTTACCAAGTTATCAAAGACAAATTAACCTACACACCATAGCCTTAGAACAGTGGTTGTCCTATTTCCATCAAGAGCAAGAAGATCTCGTTGCAGACCGATAGAGCATTTTGCAACTCCGGCAAAATAATTATCCCTGGAGGTCCCTCATCCCACATTCACACGATCGTTTCTCTCCAATTTCCATTGCGATGGGGCTTCTCCCTTTTAAAGGAGTTGGTTTATACTAATCACTACTACTGGCATTAATTTGGACATTTAAGGTCTTAATAAAGGACAGAAGTTTAATCAGATTACATACTGAGGTTTTTTACGAAATAAACATGCAGCTGAGGCCACTTATGTAGAGACTTTACATACATCCTCACAGCCCTAAATATACACAGATTAACCAATGCATGCTCAGTACTAGAATGACTCATCACAGATTAACCAATGAATGCTCAGTACTAGAATGACTCATCACAGATTAACCAATGCATGCTCAGTACTAGAATGACTCATCACAGATTAACCAATGCATGCTCAGTAATAGACTGACTCATCACAGATTATTTCTCTCCTTCCACGCAGCCATGACACTTTCATGGAACACTCACTGCCAGGTTTTGTAAAACAAGGGTGTATATACTGTACAGCATGGGTGTAACCATGCCATCTTTTTTTGTGAGGGGGGGTCATGTCCCCCCAATACTGGAAAAATACCAATCTGTACCCCAATTTAGAGTAGAAAATGTTAAATATATCTTCTTTTTATGAACTCTCTTAATTGATATACTCCTTTTATTTCCTATTTATTTCTATTTGGTAAGAAAAATGGGAGATTTTTGCCCCCAAGTCTTTCTGTGCTGTGATGGTAATCTGGCAGGTTTTTAAATTCAAATTTTTAAAGTCAGTCAATGGAGGTGTTTTTTTCAACCCCCCCCCAACCCCCCCCTGCTCCTTCTTCATTGCACTTTTATGACGAGACCAGCAAGCCTAAATACTTTTACCTAAACTATAGAATGGACATGTAATGACGGGGTCTACAAATATTATATTGGTGAAATACTCAGAGACAGTAATAGACACACGCTTACTGCCCGCACAATTGGGTGTATTAAATAAAAATGACTGGAATCAAACATTTATTACAGTTCACTGAAAAATATCTTTTAAAAAATAATAACAATAAAATGACTTTTTTTAAAAGCTATTTTCATTGGACTATGGTCGGTGAGGCCCTGCCTTCCCTGACTACAAGTCCATGGTAGAATTGTAGAAAATAACCTTTAAAAATGCTGGGGATGTGCTCTTATTTGGAGCCCACAAAGCCTGCACCATGGTTACGCTGCTGCATGCGGCTCCTCACACAGCTATGAGGCTGTGCATATAAGTCAGACCTCCAGTGTGGTTCTCTACAACTAAATAAAATAAAATCAACCAAGGACTGATCTGGAAATTTAGGGCTTCCTAGAGGATCATTAAATAAGTAATTTTTTACGCTGATGAACTGAGTGAGACCAGATGTTCTGAGGCCTTCAGAGAGGTCAGTCCTCTTTTGGGCCGACCAGAACAGACAGTTTAAGCTTGGAATATGAGAACAGAGACATCAGTCAATCCCTTCCTGTGCTCAGTCCCTTCTGCCTGACAGCCTGATTTTGCAGAGTTCAACGCCTCCCTGGCTCAGTAAGGGAGGGGCTTGCGTTTCACTTATTTAACCAACCACAGTCTTCATTGTATGACATCACCTCATTGGTCCATTTTATTCTCATTTTCAAATTTAAGACTTCCAGCTGTTGAGCTGAGGGGTGTCCATGGCATAGCAGGCTAAGCCTCTGTGCATGTGATTGGAAAGTCACCTAGTTCAAGTTGAGGCCTAGTCTTTATTATTATTATTATTATTATCATCATCATCATCATGACAGAGATGTGCCCTTGCATTGCTCTGTCCAGCCTTTGCAAGTTTTGAATCTACGGCATGTCCCTTAACAAACCCCTCCCTTGTTGACCCAGGGACAGGTCGAACATGGCAAAATCATGACTTGCCCCTTCTCCCCTATAACTTGGAGGGTGGATGTCATCTTCCTCCCCCTCCTCCAGAAACCAAAGGCACTAGAGAATAGAGACATAAATATCTCCAAATCAATTTCATTCCACCATTAACCTGCTCTAAGGATGGACCTCTTGTGCCTGCTTCTGCAGCTGACCCTGGGCCGCCGATACAAGGAGAGCAGATGAGTAGGAGTGCGTGTGTGGGGTAACTGTCAGGGCGGTGTGACTAACCAAGGTAACCTGGCTTTGGCAAACACTCGGTGGCCTGGCAAACGGGAAATCAGGACTGAACTCAACTTGGGTGATTCACTCTACAGCATTGGAGGGAAACAAAGTGTTGCAAGTAAACCAATGAAAATGATTGTTTTGGAAAGGAAGGAGCAAACATAGACATGCACCCTACAGCACGGCTGACTGATCTCCTGATACAATGTGATTTCCTGATTTTTTTTTAATGCTGTCTCTCACAGTGGTAATGCACCTACAATGTGAATTTCAGACCTCTCCATGATTTCTAAGTGGGAGACTTTGCAAAATCGCAGGGTGTTCAAATACTTATGTTCCTCACTGTAAATAGGTCTCTGGTCCAGAGTTACTGTCAAAACTATGGAATGGAAATGACACTACTGGGACTAATGAACGTGAAGACCCACATGACCATGACGGTCAGTAGCTATTTTCCACCTTAGAGCTTGTGGTAAACTATTGGAAAATTAAAAATTCTAATTAGATATTACAGACTTGTATTTATGAGATCAGTTCTTTTCAAATGATAAGTCAACCAAAGCGTGAAATGCAAAAATCTATTGGTTTAATTATGTCGCTGTTACAAGTTCGTAGGCTTGAGAGCAGTGCAAACCCCAAGAGATCAATAACTCATCAAAAGAACTAATTGAGGGTTGGCACACAAGCAAAGCTTGCTTCCCACAGCAGTCTAAAATTGCAAAACAGCACTTTTACGTGCTTAGCATCAATAAGAAATACCTTGTGAGTGAAAATGAGGGAGTCCCTTGAAACGAGAACAAAGTGAATGTGCTTTCAGGGCTCAGTTAATTCCATAAAGGGCAGCTAGGTTCTTTGGCACATGCAGAACGTCTAAAGTGGTTGGAAATGCATATTTCCTGTTTGATCTCCCTAAATAAAACACCTACAGTGGTACCTCGAGATACGAGTGCCTTAACATACGAGTTATTTGAGATACGAGCTGTCGAGTGAGCGAAGTTTTGTTTTGAAATACGAGCGACATTTGAGATACGAGGAACGGCCAGCTGCGACGCTGCACATGGCCCACCAGTTTACTGCGCATGTGCCTCGTGCATTATCCCACGTATTCCCCCAATGTGCTTGTTTACCTTGCTGTCGAAGCATCTTTGCTAAGTTTTTCTAGGGCTTTACGCTTTTTGTGCATTTACATACTTTATCACATTTCTTTTTATAACCATGGGTCCGAAGAAAGTGAGTGGAAAGGTCA
>JABFEB020000092.1:14416189-14428119 GCA_019775895.2 Stomatorhinus ivindoensis | reverse complement strand
ATACTGTTTCGGCCGTGTTGTTTCGGTGATAAAAATCTTTCGGCCGAAAACCAAAAATGCACTTTTGGGCCATTTTCGGCCAAAAATTTTCAGTGGCCGAATATTCGGTGCATCCCTACTATTAAGGGATACTTAAAAAAAGATCAGAAACTGTCATACCTTCTGTAAGTATATTAATTTATCAAAATTTATTTCTTGCTACAGAGGCACCAAAATCATGCCGAAATTGTCAAATTCCTGGAAATTATATCTGTTCCGTAGGTAGCATTCCTAGGTATGACAAAGTCTGCTTTGAAAGGACTGATGTGGACTTTCAGCTGCCAGCTACCAATGTCTAACATTTCGGAGAGCTTCTTTCTCAAATATATCCAGCCTTTCCTGACATTTCCTCAGTTGTATTTATGAACTTTCCATTAGCAGAGGAAGTGCTCTGCTACCTTCCTTGCAGCCATACTCTTTTGGTCATTTACTGTTATCATATGGTCCATAACGCTGCAAATTATGACCTTGCTGCACTCACATGTGACTAAAGCGTGTTATGGCTGCCTCATAGGCAGAAATACTCACATTTTTTCTGAAAACATAATTCTCAGATTTAAACAAAAAAGGCACACATTCAAGGCAATTTTTAATGGGAGTAAAACTTGCTAACCCACCAATTTACTTTAACAAATCACTAGAATGAGGTGCCCCTAGTTCTACGCAAACTATAGAAATACCGAAAGATTCCCATGTTCTTTCATGGAAATATCTAAAAATATTTAACCAACATTCTTTGGAATTGAAAATTCCCTTTTTTAGGTTAATGAAAGGCTCTGGCATGTCCACTGTGGTTAAAATGGGCATGATATGCAGAAGAAGGTCATTAAAATCAATCATAATGTCCAAGCAATAAATATGCCAAGAGACCATGACTCCAATTTATAAATTCATATAGTTAATAAATAAACACAGCATACTTTATTATTATTATTTTCATTTTTGAAGTCAGTAGAACATATTGAAAAACACTGTTGGTATACCAACAAACATAGTGGAATCCACTTATAGTGATCACATCTGCCTGGGTAAAATTGATCACTATAAGTGGATGATCATTAAAACCAATGTTTTTCTTCTTCTTTATGTCTCAGGCAAGATTACTATCTAATTGACATTTGTATTTTTATTATATGAATAAAAGGTAAAAAACCGACAGTGTCACTATTTACTTAATTTTATTGAAGATTTCAAAATACAGTACAGCTGTTTCAAACTCATTTCAAATCACAGTACTGTACAGTTTAAATGACTGAATTGTGTACAATTCAAATGTTATAATACAGTACTGAACATAAATATTCAATTCAATTTTATTTATATAGCACATTTAAACAATGATACAGTGAGGAACATAAGTATTTGAACACCCTGCAATTTTGCAAGTTCTCCCACTTAGAAATCATGGAGGGGTCTGATATTCACGTTGTAGATGCATCCCCATTGTGAGAAACAGCATTTTTAAAAAATCAGGAAATCACATTGTATGATTTTTAAAGAATGCTGTATTTGAACACCTGACAATCAGAAAGAATTCTGGCTCTCAAAGACCTGTTCCTCTGCCTTTAAAAAGTCAACCTCTACTCCACTTATTAATCTAAATTAGTAGCATTGATCATTGGATATATATAATTACCACAGTTTTAAGTGGACTACTTACTATAAGCAAATTATTTGTTCAGGAATGTATTTGTACAGGAATGACTTGTCCCAAGCTATTTGATCCATATGAGCGGTTGCTCACTATTACCATGATCACTATAAGCAGTTTCCACTGTAATATATACTTTGTCATTACTATTTAAACTATAGGGGCTCAGTAGGTCATGTTGTGGCCTCAGACCTCAGGGTTGTGGCTTTGATTCCCACCTCTGGCTCTGGATGTGGTGTTGCCATGTCTGGCCATCAAATTCCCTCTCTACCTTTAAGAAACAGTTCCTTTACTAACCGGATTGTTCATCAAATGCTCTTATACTTTATTGATGTTGCACTTGCTGGCCATTGCATAGTTTTATTGGGATCTTACTTTGTTATTGGTTACTGTGTGTGTAGTTGTATAGCTCTTCAATAGCTCCTGCTCCAATACTGCTTGCTCTTGTACCTGGACATTCACTGGAAGATCAGCCTGGCTGCACCTGGACATTCACTGGAAGCTCAGCCTAGCTGCACCTGGACATTCACTGGAAGCTCAGCCTGGCTGCACCTGGACATTCACTGGAAGCTCAGCCTGGCTGCACCTGGACATTCACTGGAAGCTCAGCCTGGCTGCACCTGGACATTCACTGGAAGCTCAGCCTGGCTGCCCTTATACCTAGTTGACTCCTTGTTAGTATGGTTGTTAACAATGTGCTAGTTGCCACACTTTCACGTCACTTTGGATAGAATACTTTGCTAAATATGGAGGCAGGGCTCCAGACTAGCTTTTCCAGTGCACCCTTTTTTGGTGCAGGATGGTATTAATCCATGACCTTGCATGCTGATGAATAGTTGTCATAATTTGCATACCCTAGTTTATGTATTGATGAAACATTGACAGTGACCCACGACACAGTACCGTATTTGTAAAATATTTTATTCTTCACCTTTAATAACTTAACTCTCATCACCACCCGTCTTGGGACCTTTCTTTGCTTCTCCCTCACCACCAGCTTCCTCCCCTTTCTGCTATTTTAAAGTCATCAGCTACAGACTTCTTTATTTTTGGAGCATGTTAACGCCATAGCAAAAGAAATAGTTTCGCAGGTTATATCATCAGTGTGCATATACGACTGTCCTGCTGCGTGCAGGCAGGCAGAGACATAATCAGCAAAAAAAAAAGCCAGGGAAGGAAAAAAAACACTTTCAATCAGAATTCACGAATATAGTTCCCACCCCAGAGCAAAACATCCTCATATCCATCACATATGCGCACAGATGTCACCATATGAAGTTTTAACTCGCACTCTCGATTAATGGTTGCATGTGTAACCACTTGGTCGCACTCTGGAGGACTGTTTGTGGTATAACAATTCTCCAAGTCCACAGTGCCTCAGTTCCTGAACCATGGTTTGTTCATGCCTCTTTCTTTCGGGGTGGGGGGGGGGGGGTGAAAAAGAAAAAGATTCTGGGTTTTATTAATCACCAACAGTATGGAACACTAAAGGTGGTTATTATCCATCCTGAGCTAATGAAACTAGCCTAGCTTTTGCCACCCAATCAGGATCACCCGTGTTACAGGCATTTCACAGGTGTAATAGTAACATTTAGTAACATTATTTAGTAACATTTTAATTAGCAACATTTTTGGGCTGCAAGAAGAAACCAGGGTACCCAGAGGAGCCCAGGAAAGAAGGAAAGAACACACAAACTTCACACAACCAAAGCAGAGGCTGGATTCAAACCTCCAAGCCGGGAGGTGCAAGAACCATGTTTGCAGTATTTTAAATGACTGTAAATATAATTGATTTATGTGAATACAAACTCATTTAATTGCACCACTGACTGTCTGCAAGGAGAGATGCTGTGCAGCAATTAGATATTTCCATCCAAGACTTTCAGCACACAACATTTTACTGATTTCTGGACATTGGTAAGGGCAGCATGGTGGACTAGCCCTGTGGTCTTGATGCCCTGCAGTGGTTATAATGTCTAGAATTGGTATTATTAAAACAACATGCTCCTATTAGGTCATCTGAACTCAACTTTATGGCTTGCATATAAACACATCTTCTGTTCATACTTCCACAACGCTGAACATAACAAACCGTTTGATTGTTCCTAAAGGCCTTGTGTATATAAGTCCGCCCACAATCCAAAAGGCGTAGAATTCTGCTCATCAATATTCAGTTATCATCACTGATCCTCATGTGAGCCTCATTCCTTTAATTTAGGAATTATGAGGCACAAACAAATGCAAGATTTTAGTACAGACAACTGTTACCAGAAGACATCGGGGAGTACAAACTTTCCAGAGTTTTTCATTTATAGAACACCTTTCTCCAGAGGAACTACCTATATGCTACTTGACAAACAGGCAGTGATGAATGAACTCACCATTTCAAATGACTCAGGGCAAGAGTCTAAAGTGAAATGTCATTGTTCTCTTTAGCATTTATAGGAATCTCTGGATTGACTTTATTCTGTAATTCATTTAAACCACAACAAGGTCAAAACATGATGTCATCAGTGGTCTTTGGGAATTTTCTACTGAATCACTGCAATACAGCAACAGAGAAAAAAAAACAGATCTACCCTCCAGGATTAAATGAGATGATGGTAACATATAGCCCACATCCAACAGATGTATCAGGAGTTTAAGATAACAAGGTGCAAAACTAAACATCTAATGGATTTTCCAATGGTTGCAGATTGAATATGGACTATAATTCAAATTGTTCAGTAACAGTCTAATCAAAAAGCTGAAGGAATGTGTAACACCGGTTAATCTGCAGTGTGTTCTGAAAACAAAGCAAAACATAACACATGGCATGGGCAGTGAAAGCAAATATTTAACAAAACAACTTTAGATTATTGTAACAATCATATGCTGATATACGTGGTGATTTGCATAATCCTGTCATGATTAAAAAGTAAATGTCTATGTAATATTAAATATACAATTAATATTTCATAGTTGCATTTAATTCCTGACACGAAGTATATATAATAGTTTGTAAACTATAGGAAATACACGAAAACGGTTTCTGATGAGAAATATGCTGATATAGTTGCACTGAAAATAGGGCATTGCATGGTATCTCATAATTGATTTCTTCAATATAAACATATTGCTGTAGGTATTTTGTTAAACTGCTAAGAGTAGTTTGTTTAGGCAATGAATTTAAATTATTCCATACGTCTAATAAAGCGCAAAACGACGCTGTTTGTAACAGTAAAACGGTGATTTGGTAGGCAAGAGCAGTATATATACTGTAACACGTATGGTGCAGTCTTTGTCTCAAGTAAAATTGTGTTTAATTTCACACTTTCCCTAGAGAGGTCTAAAGCCTTATCTCGTTAAGATTTTATTAGAGATGGATGTCACCTTTCCTCTGATTTCAGCCTTTTACTGTGTGCTGCTGGGGGGGGCGGTTCTCATTGAGAACCCTTTGTTTCAAACTGACCAACGCCGCCGTTTTAACCACAAAACGCTTGGCGTTATTTGGACGTAATCCAGTTCAACCAGATTCGTTGCAAATGCACAATGGCCCCATCATTATCCTTTCATTCAAAGCTTGATCGCACGAACGTATAACATGTAACAATAACGCCTCGCTAGACAGCCAACCCTCCCACTCCTCCCGAGAACACTTCACAATAAATATGAATATGAACTCACCAAGTGTACCCCGATCCGGAATGGATTTTGCAAGCGTTATCCAGGCGGTATCAAACAAAAGGAAAAGTAAGAGTAAACGACAGACGCGCAGAGGTGGCATTCTTCTAACTACATCACCATTCCCACGTAGGTGGCCATATATCCATGTTGTTTTCGGGGCTGCTGGAGTCGACTGCGATCTCACACGGTAGCCCACTCCCATGTACGCCGCCTTTCGGCTTTGCTTAGTTTCATTGTCTTACATGGGAGGAGACGCTGAAGGTTGCGATTGCCCGCGCTGTCCGCCTGCTGGTGCGACGAAGTACTGCGGTCTCTTCGAGAGGCGAAAAAAATGCACGTTGAAATAAGGTTTATTAATCGAACCGCTCGTTTCCTTTAACCTTTAACACGCCACCCGAATCTGTCTAAAAATGTTTTATTGAGCTGCTGCCGTTTAGATAAAACTGCAGAACCTTTCAGTGGAAACTATGGAACATGCAAGATACACGGAGTGGCTGGCATAATCCGTAATCTTAGCGAGTAAAGTACCACATAGGCCCTACTCATAATAATGCAATAAAATAGCCTTTAGTAGAAAGACAAAAACGATGTCACTCTTAAAGGGAAATATTTATTCGGTTTATTTACGCGTGATAGCAGAGGTTTATGCATAAATTTCAAGCAATGTTGTTAAACGCCTAATCTGTAGGCTACAGCTTGCCTAATGAGTTTGTTGAATGCTCCTCCTAGAACTCAAATCTCCGTTAATCTGCATAATATTATCTACGATTATTATAGCGCTGGGCTCACCCATTGGGCAACGCAGCGCATTGCTGGACTGATGCCAAGTGTAAATAAGGTAAATAGGTCTGTGTTTTTATCATGTACAAATGTTTAATATTAGTTGTGAATAGTGGTGCGTGCGCCCACCGTGTGTTGTTTGAGTAGTCAGCAGGGTGGGCAGTGCGTGTGAGGTATATTGGTGCTTTACTGCTGCACTAGATGAGCTCGTGATATGTTAGGGGTGTAACTGGTGTAAAAATTGATGCTCTTTATTAAATGGCACTATAATCTCAATGGGTTTTTTGTACTGAATTTGAGTAACGGTTATATTAAATGCCTTTTGTTATCATTGCATCATGGGCGACTAAATTTAGTGTGTTCTCTGAATGGTACATACAGTGTGATAAAAGACAAACAGATTCGACACAGCTACACACAGAGAACAAAATAAAAATACAAGCATTAATATGAACCAATAAAACACTGAGTGACTGTATGCATATGTGTACATAAAGGGTGGAAGTATACACAATGGTGGAATAGTTCCATTTTATAATAAAGTCCCAAGAATATTACATTTTTTGTCCCATTGATCCCATGGGTGACAGTGGACATGAGGAAGGAAGCTCGCACTTAAATGCAGTAGATAATTATTTAGTAATAGTTCAGTCCTTTGGTAGTGCTTGGGTAGAAGCTTTTCAGTAGTCTGGAAGTGTGCATCTTATTAGATCTGCAATGCCTTTCAGAGTGTTGTTTTTATTTTAACTTTGTTTATTGCTGTTTTCTGAGTTAGTAACTTTTTTTTTTTAAGACAGCGATTGTATTGTGTTTCAGAGGCAGGCTGTTTGCATTTGCAAGACCAACCACAAAGCACTGAAGTGCCAAATCAGTACCCCAACTGCTTTAGTACTGCAGGTACTTGAACTTTTGGTACTGAAACTTGAGCAGATGTCCACCTGGTGTGATGGAAAAACACCCTAAGAGTGACTGGTATATGTGCAGTAAAGGACTAGACTTGCTAGTTTACCATTGATGTGCCGGAAGGCAGCCCTCTGCTTTACTACAGACGTGGTAGTTCTCTAGCGTGACAGTGGCAGCCAGTGCCAGCTGCAGAGGAGGAGAGGACCTGGACCACATCATCAGCGGAGAGGGCATGGCTGCTGACCCAAAAATGACAGTGGCTGTGCAACACTGGCCCGCTCTGTGGACTGATGTGGTGCTGCGCATCTTCCTGAGGTTGGCATCGTATTACCAAGGCTTTGTTAAGGACTCCATTGGAATCCTAAAGCCGCTGCAACATTTTACTGAGGATGGAATTGGTTTCCTGCCTGGGGTAGTGCAGTGGTTAGTACCTTTGGGACCAGGGTTAAAGTCTCTGCTGGGATTACACATATGCGGAGTTTGCATGTTCTCCCTGTGGGTTTTCCTCTGGGTACTCTGGTTTACCCCTCAGTCCAAAAATAAATGCAGGGAGTTCCCAAATTGCCTGTAGGTGTGAGTGTGCCTTATGATGGCTTGGTGGCCCATCCTGGGTTGTTCCCTGCTTTGTGCTTGTAGCCTCTGGGATTGGCTCTTGTCCTTGAATAGGTCAAGTGGTTTCAGACAATGGATGCCTGCATTGCTGCTTTTAGCCAGCTCGGCGTTGGTCCTCTCCAATGCTCCCATACTAGCACATCTGGAGCCTCATCTCCATGCATCCTGGACAGGAATGCTAACACGGGGCTATGCGTAGTGCTGTCGCAGGCAGGACCCAAAGAGGGGTGTGTGGTTGCACTCTTCAACCAAACTCTGAGTAGGCAGGAGCACAACTACTGTGTGACACGACGGTAGCTGCCAGCCATGGTGCAGGCCTGCAGGAGCACATAGCTGTGGACGGACCATGCGTTCCTCATGTGGCTCCTAAGTCCAGGACATCGATCACCAGAAGCTTGTTGTGGAACAGCACAATGACCCTGTGCTGGCCAGGGTGAAGGAGTGGCTGAATGAGGCCGGGTGACTGGGCTGGGAGGCGATACGGGCCTCTGGCCCAAAGACCAAGGCCTGGTACTCCCAATGTGGCACCCTGGAGGAGCATGAGGGTCTGCTGTACAGGCGCTGGTGATAGCCAGACAGCGACAGGGGAGCTGCTGCAGCTGCTGGTCCCCTGGAACCTGCGCTTCATCATGCTGAGTTCGGCGCATGGAGCCATCGGCACTTGGGAGTGAAGAGGATGCTGGGAAAGCTGCGCCAGCCTTTCTACTCGCCCGGCTGCCAGCAGGACGCGCGGCTGTTTGTGGACTGCTGCGACACACGCAGGGCTCGGAAGGATCCTTTGCACCAGTCCCAGGCTCCCCTGCAGTGGTACCTGGGGGGCAGCCCTCATGGAGCATATGGGGGTGGACTTCCTGGACTCCTTTCCCCGTACCCAAGCTGGGAACTGCTACATACTTGTGGACATGAACTAACAAACGAACAAAATGGCCCTAGGCGTACGCGGCTCCTGACTGGAGAGCCACCATCACAGCGACGGAGTTTCCTGGGGGAGTTTTCCTGTTGCTTCCCCTGGTCCTGTGGGCTTATCGTGCAGTGATGCAGCAGAGCACTTGCTGCATCCCCATCTGGTATTTGACCGTGAGCTCAGAACCCCACTGGAACTGGTGTTTGGCTTGTCCACTGTGCCAGAGCTGCCGGTTCACACCAGGCCTAGACTGTCTGGACCAGCTCCAGGAGCTTGAGTGGACCATGATCTTAAAACACTCTCTTGTTAATTGTAGGCTGTCCCCAGAACAGCTTGCCAAAAAGCATTGGCAACCCACAGTCAAATAATAACTGTGAAATAAATGCAACATTGTGCTTATCTTTAGAGGCACAGCCATTATTGGATCTTCTTATAGATATTATTGATCACAATAGATCCCATTACAATGCATGCATTTAAACTAATTTTATCATTTCAAATGTGGATTGTCTTAAAATTCACCTCGGAGTTATGGGTTCATGCATTACACATATGACTTTGAATACGAACAATAATCGGAAATGTCAGTAAATAAAAAAAATATTTATTACAAATTTGTATCACAAATTGGTTAAAATCAGAAGACTTTGAATTTTCATACAAACACCTTGATATACTGCATTTCTTCTGTTTGATAAGCCTACAAACTCCATTGTATTATTGTATTGTGTATTATTGTATTGTGTATTATTGCGACTATATGTTAACCCTTAACAGGAGGCATTGGATACATCTGCCATATATTTCTATAGTGGATGTCCATCCACGACAACTTTTCTAATGTAAGTTGTCCTGAGCCAGTAATACAAATTGGAATAGGGATGTAATTGTGGGCTACTGTTTCTCTTACTCATAGCAACAGGACATCCCATAATTGGCTGTAGTCTACCAACAGTGTTGTTTCTCATAAAAATGTAAGTCTGCAATAAGACTTTTTTTTTTTTTTTTTGCAGTGTTCCCAATACCACCCAAGTTGGAAGATCTGCTGAATATTTATTTAAACGCAATTGTCTCTTAGGGAATGAGACATCTTTTTTAAAATATCAAACTAATAAATAGTTAGAGTTAGGGTTGCCGCTGTTGTTTTTGTATTTCGCTTTGCTTCAGTGCAGCGAGCTGTCTAAGTGCATTAAAACGCCCTCTATGGAGAAGTTGGGTATTACCACAAACTAACTAACGAACTGACAACCCTAACCCCCAGCCAGCCCTAACCATAACCATAAGTAGCCAAACAAAATACAAGAGTTTTTGCACTTTTTTGCTTTTTTTTCATAGCAATCACCGTTTTTATAATTTTTTTAATAAAATTGGGTTTTCCCTTATAGGGACAAGGAAATCGGGTATTCCTTAAAACAACCGGGTATTCATTACGAACGTTGTGGGGACATTGTGTTCCCAAAAGGATAGGTATACCCGCTCTCTCTCTCTCTCTCTCTCTCTCTCTCTCTCTCTCTCACACACACACACACACACACACACACACACACAAATGAAACATTTTAATAGACATTAACCTACTTCATGCCCCTCACCGAATGCCTGTGGTGGCTAGAATCAAATTATTTAGGTTTACAAATTATAAAGTATATAGGTTTTCATGTGTTAATACAGTTTTTCATGTGTTAATACAGGCTGTCCAGTGTTCAAAACTTGGCATATTGCATTCATATCTTTAGAGAAGCCTTGCTTTTGCAGAAGCATTGTTTCTAAAAATCAAATTTATTATGAAATATCATAGGAACATTACTTTAGATCACCCTTACACAAGATACCCATAGCTTCATTGTGTATTTGTTAGTACAATCATTAAATATAGGCGTACAAAATATGTGATTCGGGGTTCATTATTTTATTGGAGACTAGAGAGAATAGTACAGACACAGTGGCATCATTGAAGTCCTGTAATGTGGAATTTACTGATGAAATCAAATCACAACATAAGATTTGTAGATTACTTAAAAAACCAAAAACAGCAAAAAACAATACAGTATACTGTAAACGGAAGTGTTCTTCACTGCACTATGGATCTATGTTTCCATCAACCCGGTCTTGTGGATTTGTCCACAGGTTCTCATCTACATCACAATGGATGTTTTCATTCGCCAAACATCTGGGAAAGAATCTTCTGGCATGGCGAATCCAGGCCTGACACTGATCTGCTGTGATGTCATTGCAAGCATCATCCATGGCCTGGAGAAGAGTGACTTGTTCGTGAGGGTGCCTATCATAGACCTTCCACCTCCATGTGGAGAAAAACTCCTCAATTGGGTTAAGGAAAGGGGAGTATGGAGGTAAATGCAGGGCGAGAAACTGTGGATGGGCCTGAAACCATGCTTGGACCATTCGAGAACGATGAAACTGAACATTATCCCAAACTATTACATAGATCACACCATCAGCTCTACAGACCCGATTTAGCTCATCAAGGAAGGCTATGATGAGAGCTGCATTATATGACCCAACACAAGGTCTGCGTCCAACCACTCCATCTTCTGATATAGCTGCACACATGGTCATATTGGCTCCACGTTGTCCAGGAACTTCAACGGTTGCCCGCTGGCCAATTAAATTCCGACCTCTCCTCCTTGTCTTAGCTAGGTTGAAGCCTGCCTCATCCAAAAACAAGAATTTGTGATGGTTTTCATCAGCGTCAAGCTCCATCATCCTCTAAAATACAAAAACAATTACTGATTACAGTGACATAGAATGTTTGGAGATTTTTTTCACCCCCTGAAACAGGCAAATTGATCATACTCAGACCTCAGTTGCTTCACTTGATCTGTATTTCTTTTAAAAGGCACACAATATAGTTGTTTTAAAGACATCTGATGTCTTTTCAGCACCCGTGCAAAAGTGCTTCTGCCTCCCCTATTTGGCCTAATCTCTATTCTGCAGGTAGGAAGTCATAGTAAACAAATTTACAAAAAAAATCACATCACACTCTTTGGTACACTGCCATGCTGTATACACTAATTCACTGCAACAGTTTGAAATATCTTAAATTTGAGTAGATTGTGAAGACTTACCGGTTTTCATTGCGGAAAGTTCTGATAATGGAGGCCACAGAAGATCTTCTGAGGTTTGGCTGAAACATTGTAGCTGCTGCTGTCATCCTCATGCCATGATTTATGACATGGTCTACAACCATAGCCCTGATTTCATTCGACACCCTTTGCTGCTGCTGCCGGTGTCTAGGTCTATGGTGTTGTCCTCTACCAGGTTCACCCACACCTCTCAAACGAGGCCCACGGCCACCTCTCTGGTGAGGCCTAAGCCCTCCTCTATGACGAGGCCCACGGCCACCTCTCTGGTGAG
>JABFEB020000092.1:14375522-14385956 GCA_019775895.2 Stomatorhinus ivindoensis | reverse complement strand
ATCTATCTATCTATCTATCTATCTATCTATCTATCTATCTATCTATCTATCTATCTATCTATCTATCCCTTACTGAAGTATATTTATGTGCCTACCTGTATCCTGTTTGCCCAATCAGTCATTGTTTGCTACTGTTTAGATGCACTTGCTTTGTGTTCTGCTCCCTGTTTTACTGTGTTTGTTCTTATGCTGCTCGTTGCTTTATTTCTTATGTTCTACCTACCTCTATTAGACCCCTCATGGTTCCCTTTCTTTCATTTTTTTGTATCTTTTGCAATCAGTAAAGTTCTTTGTGTCTTGCGAGCCACACCGTGGATTGCTCCTCGTCGTTTCTGCTATGCCCCGCCAAAACAACATTCTCAGATATGATTATCCCTGTGGAATAGTCAGGGCGCACCCCAATTTCCTCCGATAACACAAATCAGGGGTAGTAACCACCTCCCCTCCCCCCCCTTTTTTTTTTGAAGCGCGTAAGTCTTAATCAAAGGGAGAAGTACAAAATAAGGAATAAAAGAATGAATGTAAGACATCAGTTTGCAAAGGTGATAAACTGTTAGGTGAAGAGAAACCATACATGTGACATACAGTTATTTTCAGTTTGGTTAATTAATCAGTGTACTTGGTGCGTTTAGAAAATATTCTGCTCTTCCTATGTTATGACAAGGATTATTATAGTACTCATTATGTCTGTTTTTAGTGTTGAGTTTTTTTTGTGTAAACAAGACAATTGAACATTCATGTAAATCACAGCCACAGAAAATACTCAAATGTAAACCCAAAAGTAGAGGTGTGAATATGTAACCTATTAACAGTAACAGTATGAGAATATGTTTAGAATCTTAGAAGTTTTAACTTTTTAAAACTAGAAAATAACATCATCTCAGACAATGTGGCTTAAATTTGATGTATTGAGCCTTTTATATACTGACCCTAAAGTTAAGACACATCGGACACATATAATCAAAAGATTTTTTTTTCCTTTTTCCTTTGTTTCCTTTTTCACAGGATCCTCCATCATTATAGACATTCACTCTACACAGAGAATGACCTTTTGAACGTCACCAGCAGTCTGCATGTGGCTGCTGATTCTGGTTTTCTTCTAATCCTTGTTCCGTTTGATCGACCAGCAGCCTCTGACACAGTAGATAGCCATATTTCCATGCAAATATCAAGGGATTATAGTGGCTGACATAAAACACTTCTGATTAGGCTCTCATCACTCTAACTAGAGAAATTAATCAATGATTGGGGTATCAACATTCACAGTCACACACATGACACACAACTGTCAATTAATAGCAAACCAGATGACTTCACTGTCAAGGAGAACCTTAACATTTGATTTCCTCCCATAGTCCAAAGACATTGCCCACGGAGAATGACTGTGTGTGTGTGTGTGGGGGGGTCAGATATACATTACATTGTGGGGACCAAATGTCCAAACTATGTGTTAAAAACCTGCTGTTCTGACGTTGTAGGGAACATTAAACATTAACTTAAAAGGGAAAATTCAATTTTATAATAATCTGTGACGCCAATAAAAAAGCTAAAAAGCCAGTCTTCTGTGTTGTTTGGTTACTTATGGCTAAGGTTAGGGCTGGGTAGTGTTTAAGGTTGTCATGCTGGGGTTAGGAATAGAATATTTTTCAATTAAAACTCTCATTTAATTTCCCCACAATTTTCCCAGATAAAGGTAAGAATCCACTGATGCATCTTATAAAACAAGCACATTAATTTGGAGTGAAAATTCATGCAGCCCATTAGATGATAATTCAGAGACCAGACTGTATAGATACAAAAATTAAGACATGCTTTTTACACATGAATGAATCTAGTGTCACCATGGCTAAAATATGTCAGATCTATAGTGCCCAGTGCTGCCTGGGATTGGTTCCAGGTGTCCCTGTGACCAGTATAAGTGGTAAAAAAATGACTGCATGAATATTTTAAAATAATAATGTTGTGAAATCTTGTTCAAGATAAGTGATTAGAGGTAGAGTTATTATAGTTTTGCAATTTTCATTAGTTTCATAGTTTTTATTTAGTTTTTCAGTTTATTTTTAAGTTTTAGTTTCAGTTTCTTTTAAGAGTTTAGAAATAGTTTTAGTTTCATTTTTATTTTATGAAAATCACTAGCTTTAGAGTTAATTTTAGCTATTCAGGTATTATGACATCAAACATGATTTACAAAACCATTTTTTATCAATGGTCCTATATTGAGCAAAAACCATTTCATTCTTGCACACTATATCATTAATAGAGCAAAGCCTGGCAATTAACACCAGGAGTTTAATCAAAAGCAAAACTATAAACATGCTGCATTAACAAACAGAATGCTTTTGCATAAAACTTTACAACACACCAAAAATAGCTTTAAAACAACCTCTAGGAAAAAATCTAAAACATATTTCTTTTTTTACACCTTTTTAAGAAAACATGTCACACGCATTAGACTGAAGGAGCTTCATGTCAAAGATCTTTGAAAAAATTAAAAGTCGAAATTAAAAATGAACATAAGTTGCATTGCCTGCACACGCTTGTGACCCTCCTGTGTAGTAGCACACGATGTACTCTCCTGTGCAAAGCGCTTAGATAAGGTTTGCTGTATTTCTGGGGTCTTCTTGATGTTGCAGCTGTCTGAGTAAGAGCTTAAGTTAGCAGTCTCCTGCTGCCTCAGCTTTTCAAACTTTCCATATGCTTCTCTGCGAGAGCTTCTTAGGTGAACATTCAAATTAGTGGGACATTTCCTTTTTAGCTATATCCCAAAAATTTTACTGTCACTCTTCATCATGACACATTTACTTCTCTCTACTACAAAGTCGTAGTCAAAGTATTCCCATGTAGGGCTGTGCTGCTTTCTGCCTGCGACTTTAGTCATTTTCATGAAATCTGAGTAGTTTCTGTTTGCAAGCGCCACTCTCAAGCCCCTTCCACTGAGAGTCTGCAGTAGGGGTCTCCAACTCTGAGGCGATGCAATACACATCTCAGTGCATTGCCAACCGAGCAATTTGTTAAAGATACATACTGTACAAAGCAACTGTTATTGATGCAGTGCCTATGCAGAGTTGACAGAATATAAAATAATTCACTATTATTAACGCTCTGGGACGAGGGCATTGTCGACTATGTATCTTTCTCGTGTATTTCAGTTTATATCATTATGTAGAACCATGAAAAAAACACTGACTAAACCCATAATCTGTCTTCTTTTCAAAACTTCCATGGTCGGAAGTATTACAGTTTTTAAAATTAGGTTAAATCGACGTCACTGTGATGTTTTTGTACGTCCGATTTTAGTCCACCAGGTAACGTTTCATTCACAACGTTAGGTGGATGTCCAATTTTAGTCTTTGAATCCTTGAAATAAATGTATTTGATCGTTTTCCCTGGCAGCTATCTTTTTACACAGAGCCACTATACACAATAGTTCATTTTTTTCACCGCTAGCAGTTTGGATGAGCAGTTGGTTATTGTAAACGAAGTAATGTATGTGCATGTGGTGATATTTGTATAGCTTTATCTGCACCCTTCTGGCAGTGCGGCCATTGCAGTCGGGTCTCGCACATTACGACAAGAAGTTGTCTGACTTGGCTGGAGTCAGTTGATATTCCACCCCTGCAGCCACAGGCAGATCTCGCTCCATGTCACATCAGCTGCAGACAGTCCAAGTCGAACGCACCCAATTTCACACACCACACCTGATAATTCACACGCAGAGAAGCGACAAAGCTCGCGAGACGAAACGTAGGCTAATAGCTCTGGTTAGCGCATACAATTGTCTTGACCTAGCAACCTACTACCCCTGGCAAAAAGTAAGGAATCACCCATCTCAGATGATGTTCATTCAAATGTTTAATTGTGTAGAAAAAAAAACAAGCACAAACATGCCACAAAACTATTTTCACTCAACAATCCAGACACTTAAAAGAAAACAAAGAAAGATAACTATATTCAATGACAACTGTTTTTACAGATCATACAGAGGAAAATTATATGGAATAACCAAATAAAAACACTACTAGTACTTTGTTGCACCACCTCTGGCTTTTATAACAGCTTGAATTCTCTGAGGCATGGATTTAACTAATGACAAACAGTAAACTTCATCAATCTGTCTCCAGCTTTGTCTTATTGCAGTTTCCAGATCAGATTTGCAGTTTGGAGCCTTGTCGTGGACCATTTTCTTTCATTTCCACCACAGATTTTCAATTGGATTGAGGTCCAGACTATTTGCAGGCCATGCCATTGTCATTATATGTCTTTCCTGTAGGAATGTTTTCACAGATTTTGCCCTATGGCACGATGCGTTATCATCCTGAAAAATGATGCTACCATCACCAAACATCCTTTCAATTGATGCAATAAGAAAAGTGTCCAAAAACTTGCATTTATAGAAGATGTAATGACTGTCACGTCTCCCATACCTTTACCTGACATACAACCCCATATCATTAATGATTGTGGAAATTTGCATGTTTTCTTCAGGCAGTTGCCTTTATAAATTTCATTGGAACGGCACCAAACAAAAGTTCCAGCATCATCACCCTACCCAATGCAGATTCATGACTCATCACTGAATATAACTCTCATCCAGTCATCCGCAGTACAAGATTGTCTTTCTTTAGCCCACTGAAACCTTGTTTTTTCTGTTTAGATGTTAATGATGGTTTTTGTTTGGCTTTTCTGTATGTAAATCCCTTTTCTTTTAGGCGATTTCTTACTGTCCGGCCACAGACATTGACTCTACTTTCTGCCCGTTTGTTCCTCATTTGTTTTGTTGTGCATTTTCTGTTTTCAAGGCATATTGCTTTAAGGTTTCTGTCTTGGCGCTTTGATGTCTTTCTTGGTCTACCAGTACGCTTCCCTTTTACAACCTTTCCATTTGATTTGTACTTGGTCCAGAATTTAGATGCAGCTGACTGGGAACAACCAACATCTTTTGCAACATTCCGTGAAGATTTACCTTCTTCAAGATGTCTGATAATTCTCTCCTTTGTTTCAACTGACATCTCTCATGTTGGAGTCATGAGTTATGTCAATCATCTTGGTTCAACACATCACTAATGTGTGCAAGCACCCTTTTTCAACTGCAGACTAATTAGCAGTTGTAATGAGATACAGGTGTTTGTTTTATGGAAAGTGCATGGTGATTCCATATTTTTTCCCTCTGTATGATATGTAAAAACAGTTGTCATTGACTATAGTTATCTTTCTTTGTTTTTTTTTTTCCAGTGTTAAGTACAGCCAGAAGTTTGGATTGTTGAGTGAAAATAGTTTTGTGGAATGTATGTGCTTGTTTTTTCTACACAATTAAACATTTGAATGAACATCTTCTCAGAGTGGTGATTCCATACTTTTTGCCAGGGGTTGTATCAGCTAATCAGAAAATAGTGTTGCCAAGTCAAGTATGACGATTATTTTTAGTTGTAAGCGTGCGCTGTTCTTATACGCTCTGAATGCGTCCATAGTTCGCAGAAAGCTGAAGAAGCACACGCGCCAGGTAATCGTTTGTTATAAATTTTCCATTAGGTTACATTTCATTATGAGCTAAAGTGCTTAATTGCAAGCCGCTATCTCTGGGTGTGGCATGTGAAATTATTTAAATGCTTGTTCCCATGTATAGTCACTCAAAACCTCTTTAAAATAAACAAGCTGAAGACGTTTAAGCAGTAT
The DNA here is from genome assembly GCA_019775895.2 of Stomatorhinus ivindoensis. Classification (NCBI taxonomy): domain Eukaryota; kingdom Metazoa; phylum Chordata; class Actinopteri; order Osteoglossiformes; family Mormyridae; genus Stomatorhinus; species Stomatorhinus ivindoensis. The sequence goes on along the minus strand of JABFEB020000092.1, from coordinate 14,380,283 downwards.
TATGCGACAGGATCAAAATTAGACGCCTGAAGAACGTATTTGTAAAATATGACCTGTCCGTAGCATTCACAACAAACCCAAAGCCTAATGTTCTGCATGAAACTTTACCTGGCGGACCAAAATCGGACGCCCGCCAAATGAAACCTTACTTGCAGCTCTGGCGGACCAAAATCGGACAGATTCTGTCAAATCAAATGTGTAGTTTTACTAAAATGTATACATATATACATTTCAATACAAAAAAAAGACATTTGGCCACATCCATTCTTTTTCTGTGGTTTATTTTCCCCATAGGAGCCTATTCGTTTTCCCCAGTTAATTACGAATTAATTACTACTATAACTAAACTTGCATCTTAAGTGGTAGTAATGTTATTTTCTTTCAGAGACAAATATTCAGGTCTGTTTCCTTCAAAACTATACACAAGAAATGACAGTATAATCGGATTTGGGCAAGAGAAAAAAAAAACCCACTTTGAGCACACTTCAGACGGAAGAGATGACTTTGTTGACTGTGGAAGCAACCATGATGTTGACGATGAACTAGGTCAAGGATAGCTGATATGTTTCAGGACCCAGACATGCTTACTACAAATTCTGATGGTAGTACCTTAGAAGCTGCTTCTTGTCGTGATTTCTCTTCTCAAGATCAAGCTCATAATGCTCCAAATGTGTGCAATTCAGCATCAGAAAGTGAAGGACGTTATTCAGGTAGTAGTTCCCTGAGGGAAGAATTAGCCAGGCGGGGGCTTTGTTTAATGTCAAGCACAATGCAGTTGACTCTCTTCTGAAAGTACTGGTAAAACATGGACATTCTGATCTGCCTACCACCACAAGAACATTAATGGAAAAAATACAGGCAATTCAAATACAAAATCAGGGGTCAGGGGTCGAATATGTTAAGTTTGATGTCAAATAAAGAATCCTAGATCATTTGCAGTCCTACCCTTCAGCCATGCTAAAGTCCTTGAATGCTTTGGAGATTTCTTTAAATGTGGACGGGCTACCACTGTTTAAAAGCAACAACCGAGCTCTCTGGCCAGTTTTGTGCTCTATTGACCCAGTGTCTGTCTTTCCATTATCACTTGCAGTGATATTGCAAAATCTACATCTATGGACTTCATTAGTGATATGGTTCATGATCTGGCTAATTTATTAGAAACTGGAATCGAGTTGGAAGGGAGAAATCTAGCAGTACACATCGGGTGCATTATTTGTGATGCCCCAGCAAAGGCCATGGTGAAATGTGTAAAGCAGTACTCTGGTTATTATGGCCATGATAGATGTACACAAAGGGAAGATGGCTTGGTAGAATGACTTATCAGGAGATGACAAATCTGATGCTGCGGACTGATCTGACTTTCAGAGAACAAACGTGTGCAGAACATCATCAAGAGGAAAAGATTTCCCCTTTCTGTAATCTTCCAATTGACATGATCTGGTGTTTTCCTGTTGGCTACATGCATCAGTGTTGTCTAGGAGTTATGAGAAAATTGCTGTTCCTGTGGACAAGAGGCCATTCCGCAGTAATACTATCTCCTCTGCAGGTAAAAGAAGTTAGTCTTGGATTAAATCGGCTAAGGAGTGCTTTGGTAAGATGTTTTGCAAGGAAGCCACGTGGTTTGGAAAAACATGAAAGATGGAAAGCAACAGAAAATTCGGTTGATGTAATACCATCGTTTTGGCTGGAAAGCGTAAATGAGGTAAGACATGAAAAAGGACAGATACAAGGAAAAGGAAAGTAAAATGACAACTATGAAGAAGATGCATCATTGTCAGTTTTCTATAAATTTGCTGTTTTTAGTTTAAGCAGTTTCAATAAAGTGAAATTCTCAAGTGATGACCATTTAGCTACTTTTCATATTAATGTCAACATCTTTTTTTCTATCTTTTGTTCATTTTTGGTGTTCTTTTGTCTCTGACATTTATAGGAGCTATATTGCTATTGGCCTCGGAACAACGCTGCCAAAATGGTGAAAAGAGTGGATATGACAGACAAACAACTATGGCCTAAATACCAAGTCAGATTCTTCACGTTTACAGGTCATTTTTATTGCAATCCTGCTTTTTCATTGAACATGGTAGTGATGATTTTCTCTAATCATGTACAGGTGCTGCTGTTTATTGTGAGGGATTTTTACTGTTTATGCCAAATTGCTTTATCCACAGACAACTATCAATTAGCAAGGAACATGGCACAAAAAGGACCTGAAACATCTAATGTTGAGTCCGGTAGGGGCAATGTGAGGAAGGTGCAAGGTCCTGCAAGATTTATAGAGGAGTCCTCCAGTGAAGGTTCTATTACATTCTGAAATTTAAACAAGTTACAAAATTGGGTTGCATTACTCCATTAAATAAGTAACTTACTACCATAAAATCAGTGATTGTGATGATCTATCTTCATTAAATGAATGTGAATATGGCAATATAAATGTTTGAATTCTTCTCATACTGATTGATTACATTGTTTACTTCTAATTATTATTTTCCCATTAACACAGATGAAGAGTTCCTGTAAATAATTCTGGTGTAAGTACTTTACGTAATACACATTTGAAGTAAAGTGACAACAGGAAATTCCAACATTCACTTACAAAATTTCAGAGCATGCATAAACATTGCACTAAATATAGCAGCCAATATAACCTTAATATAGAACCCAGTGTAACAAACCCTGCATAACTCTGATTAGCTTGTTAAAGGAAATTCAAAAGTCACTGCAAAGTTTTGATTGAAGAGCATAAGGCTGTTATTTTCTAATTAGTAAAACTTTATCTTGCGGATATCCTACTAGGTACTATGAATTCTTTGGACAGGGGAAGTTCACAAGGTACTAGAATTGTATTTTTAAAAATACTTTCATATTGAAAATGAATCGCGTTAATATAATTCTATTGGTTCCCAGTAGTTGACATTTTTTTTTGCCATCACCTCCCAAATATTCTCTCAAAATTCATGAAAACCAGAAATTTTAATTATTTCAAATACAATTAAATCATATGGACAGCAAGAAAAATTAGCATTATCAGTGATGCACATATCACACACACACACACACACATATATATAAAAATGTGAATTTCTGAACCATAGTGACAGGTTTCTAGAGAAATCGAATGCGGAAAAAAATGCAAATTGCAATCTGAATGGTTGTGAACATGCAGCTGCCATCAGACTTTGTTTCCTGTTTTGTGCTTGCATGTTTAAATTCTCTTCTCAAAATAACCCATTAGCCATATGATATCATAATATATCTGTACATCAGTCATGCAAATGTCACTATCATTTGATTGAAAGAATGAATGAATGAATGAATGAATGAATGAATAACAAAAACTGAAAATTCTATTATATGAATGGCATGAGGTGTAAATCAGCATGTGATATGATGTGATGAAGTTTATAATGGTAACAGGTTGCCTGAGGGACTCTAGATTTATCTTGTAAAGAAGCAAAAAAACACAGAATTCAGTGAGAAGAACAGTTCAGATACACATTGCTATAAACCTGCTGTGGCAGGCAAGGAGGCATGGGCGATAATGGGTCAGCTATAGTGCCCTTGAGGGGTGAGAAAAATATACCAAATGGCTGGGTGAAAAGAAAAGGCTGCAGTGGTCATTTCAGAGGGAAGCACCTCTTCTCCCTAACAGGAACAGGTCCTTCAGGGCAGTGATAAGGAAGCAGTCCCTTCAGGACAGACATCCTCCAAGAAAACAACTCACTGGGCAGAGAGAGCATGTACAAACACTAAGCCCTTTTGTTTTTTTTCTAACTCAGCCCTTGGATGGTTCAATTAGTGGCCGTCAGCCATGCCTTATTGGCCGTCCTCGTGATTGACCGTGAGGAAACCACGGTTACCGGTGTGTTGCATGCTGCTGAAGTGTGTTGTGCTGGTATGCTTGGATTCCCAGTGGGTATCACACTGCAAAAATGGATGAGGAAATGATAAAAGAGTCATACCCATACCCATCAGGCCAGATATGAATGTAAAAATCCAAAGCTCAGGTCGAAATTTGGAAAGCACAAAGCTCATAAGTCCTGCCCCTGACATGTTACATACAATAGCATAGCAAGGTTCTACATCAGAGGAGCCCAATCTTATCTGCAAAGGGCAGCTGTGTGTGTGGGGTTTCGCTGCAGCTCCTTAATTAGATTACAAATTAGAGGACTGATTGGCTGAAAAGTCCTCACACCTGGGTTTGAACAGCTGACCTAAAGGTTACCCCAAAAACCAGCATACACACCGTCCCTTTGCAGATAAGATTGAGCACCACTGTTCTACACGTTACCACCTTATAATTACCATTACAGGTGAATTATATAAAATTACCCGCAGGATGTGCAATAATGTACAATAATACGTAATGGATTCATTTATGAGTCATACCCACTGTATTATCAAAATACTTGATATTAGAAATAGTATAAAAGACTGCGTTACCTGCATTGTATTCACTCTATATGTTAATATATAGTTATTGTTCATTGTAATATCTGATCGAGTTTCCTTTGTTATATTTCTTAGGTTTTTGCAATGTAGTCTGTGTGTCACCGTTCACGGGGGAAGCAGTGCCTGGGTGCTTGCGGCGTGAAGCAGGCATGACGCAAAGGCAGGCAGGTTCGGGGAATACGGGGTTTATTTCCAGACAAACGAGGTGAACACCACGAAACACCACAATGACGGGTCTGACAACCAGTACAGAGACACGGACTAAATACTGAAGACTGACAAGACTGAAACCAAAAACCGATGATCACAATC
>JABFEB020000092.1:14333772-14344758 GCA_019775895.2 Stomatorhinus ivindoensis | reverse complement strand
TGAGCAGATAAAAGGTCCAGAGTTCATTTCAAGTGTGCTATTTGCATTTGGAATCTGTTGCTGTCAACTGTCAAGATTGTGGCACAAACCATATGTTTTAGTGTAATATATTCAGACAGTATGGTAGCTGTCACGCTGTGCGGGTGAAGCGTGCCTGGATGTCGGCAACGTGGAGCAGGCAAAGGACGAAGGCAGGTAATCCAAGGGTAAACGGGGTTTATTAGCAAAACCATACGGGTAAACGCCACAAGACATCACAATGACCGATCTGACAACACTGACTAAGACGCGGACTAAATACGTAAGGTGGGTCAGAACAAACAGATGACTACGATCAGACGAATTAACAGGTGATTTCCATTGGGAGCAGACACGAGGTAACGAGGGGGGCGTGGCACACAGGAGGCTCGGACGGACGGATCATGACAGTAGCACCCCGTGCCTCTCAGTTCTGTGTTCTGCTTGTATGAGACATACATGTAATAGCATTAGTATGTACGTGTAATAATAATCAGTATTCCTAAGACGTGTATCTGTAACATAACCTCCCAGGAAATCGAGGATCCAAATGCAGCGAAAACCTTCCCTATCCATAAAATGTTATGTCATTGTAGTTTTATTTGTCTACTTTATTCTATGTAAGCATCTTGTAAAAGTGCTCTATCAATAAAATGTATTATTATTATTGTTATTAATAATAATAACAATAAAACAAAGTACAGAGACACAAGGCAGGAGTCAGTAATAAAGGCAGGGATTCGAAAGCCAGAAGGTCTGTCCTGCGGGTGCAGGGAGAGGCAGCCACAGAGGCAGATATGGGAAGAGCAACACACCCTTGAAGTAGGAGAGGGATCGGAGCACTCATTCACAGGGCTGGGGAGCAGTAGAATCACATACACAAAACCCATACCAGATAAACAGGTCCTGAGGGAGAAGGAGGGATCAAGGATGCTCAGATAGCAGACATAAGTCAACAATTTCTCACAACGGCAGCACCAGACAAGTAGGTCTAGCAATTAAGTCGAAAGAACATCAGCAGTGAATGTTCAGGTGATGGAGAGCATGACTGCAGTGTGGAGATGGAGTCCATTCTCACACCATTGGTGAAATGAAATCTAAGAGGGGTAAAGTGGAGCCAGGAGGGAGTGAAAGAGGAAAATAAAAGCTGAAAAATGCTCTCTTTGAGATCTTCCAATTAAAACGCTAGCAGTTGATCATGTGACCGACTTGGCGCTTCGGAAACATTCAACAATAATGACGGCCTGTCAGCAGCAATGGAGCAAAGACAAGAAGCATCTTTTTACACCATTAACCTGTCATGTGTAAAACCAGGAATTTCCCCCTCATTACATGCTTAAAATGCCAATAGACATCCAAATTTTATGCGTTCAGGCTATAATTTATAAATCAATTTTTAACCTTGTGTTGAGTCGGCAATGCAGCATGCATAAAAAACAGAAACCCTTTAAACAATTTTTTGTTCTAGAAACTTAACACTCACAGAATCTAAAGCATGTATAATTTTAGGGCTTTGTAAGAGGAATAAAAAGAAGTCTCTGAGTCAGGAAGCAGTGCTGATTGCCCAGTCATTTGCAAATAGTGGTATTCATATCACAGCACAATACTCCAGCAGTCATTACTGTCAAAGCACCCAATTTGACTCCTATAAACAAGCACACGTCTGGATTGTGCTTACACCGACCAAGGTGCTACAACCTGTTATTTTGTGATATGGGATGGCTTTCACTAAGGAATTATGATAAAAAATACATCTCTTCTATTCATATTAGAGTAACTGTGAACTCAGATGAGCAGTAACTGTAAATTACAAAGTTTCACTCATTCTCTAATTTTGATCACTACTGTGCCTCGTTAATTCACTTTTAATAAATTAATGGCAGCTCACAGATATATTTTTTTAAAGTTGTTACATAACGGTCTGGGATTTTTGAATCTATGATGTTACGATAGTTAGCACTGTTCCCTCACGCCCCTGGGACCCGGGTTCGAGTCTCTGCCATGACCCTGTGCGTGGCGTTTGTGTGTTCTCCCTGTGTTTTTATGGGGTTTCCTCTGGTTTTCCCCCCATAGTTCAAAAATGTGTCGAGGTTAATTGTTGTTACCGAACCGTCTGTAAGAATAAACTGTATTGATCCCATGGGCAAATTCTTGTGCATACAGCAGCAAAGCACATAATGGGCAGACAAAGAAACATATTACATACAAAATAACATTCTAAAAAATAATATTAAAGAATTTCTTCCCTGCAGTGTCTTTAACTCACATGGAATGCAGCTCCTAAACAGGACAAGTGTGAATACATCAGTAGCTTCTCAAACTGGGATTCTGTGTTTAGGACTCATGCTGCAGCTAATGCTCAACTGAGAAATAATCCTTATTGCAGTGCAGACCATGAGCAGTGCAGTCATCTCAGCACTTCACTCATTCACTGTTATCAGCCATGTCATGTCATGATTGGGTTCTGGCTATCTAAGGCTCTGGGCTCATGCATAGTATATTTGCTGCATCTAATCATTGTATAGCAATGTTATACCTTCAGCCACTTAGATTATTCCAGTCAGCCGCCTTTGTATCTAGGTCATAACCCTATGTCTCACTGTATATGGGAGTTATTTATAAATGAGCTATTTAACCACCCCTCCTCCCCAATCTTATGTCACCTACTTAAGGTAATGTGACCCGGAGATGACTGAGGACGGAACTATTCATGCATATTCTAGCAAAGAAATTATCCACATTTCAGTTCAGGATAATAATCTGACGATCTGCATCAACTTACCTCTCATTGTCATAATCAAGAGACTTACTGTAAGATATGATTTGTGCAGTTATAGACTCTTCTTTCCAGGAATATTACTTACGTCATGCATTACTTTTTCCTAAAAGAAAATATCCATTGTTTGTTGAGTCTTATTGAATGAATGGAAAAAACATGTAAATTAGATCCCTGTATTTGTAAGAATATCGATAAGCTTTGTCACACCTGTTTTTAATGTATTTTTAATGCAAACTTATTTATTGACTACATGACATTTTTGATAAAACTAAATCAAAAAGATATAGTGCTCAAAAAAAAGATTTTTTTTAACACACTGGCTATCTCTCTAAGTGACAGCCTTTCTTAAAGTTTGTTACTGCTATTAATAATGTTAATAATGTTATTAATGTTATTAATATAATAGTATCAAATTTTATTGAACTGATTTATGACAACAAACTGAATATACTGTGAAAATAGCTGACTGTCAAGTCCGAGTTTAGGAGATATGACAAAGAGGAAAAGAAATGGCAAGGGCAGAAGCACGAAGGAGCTTTGTAATCGTGAAACACTTGTAAGGATTCCCATGCTTAATGGATACTTTAGGCCTACTGTTGGGGCTGCTAGATCAAGCCAGCTGCTGTCAGAAGACCCAGCAGGCGTGGCCAATACCAACGTGTATCCACCTGTGACTTAAAGTGAATGTGCTGAACCATCCATAATGCCGGAACAGAGAACGCCAAAAAAACAAAAACCGGCAAGCTCTTTTTCAGGAGAACCCCAAAACATTTGCACAAATGAGGATATCAACAACTCAGATCCTGCATGTTGCGGGAAAATTGATGAAAATATGCAGAATTACTGGGCTAAAAATAGACCAGATCTGTGCAAGAATAAAACTGTTTCCACATCAGGGCATCATACAACGACCAGAAAAGACACTTCTGAAAAAGCCACATTAGGTGAAAAATGGGCAAAGGTGAGTATGTCCACAGAAACAGGCTTTTATATCTTCCATCTTGCTCCTTGGGAGGCAGTGAATCCTAGTTTCCCAGCAGGGAAACATTTTGCTTAACATGAGGGTTCTGACTGCCAAAGGAAATCCATGCTTTGCTTAAAAATAGGCTAAGGTCTACAATGGAGCAAAGAGCAATCTAACACAATGTGCTTTGAAGGTGATAATTCGCCCAGCAGAAAAACATCTAAAGGAAAATATTATATTATTTTCTGGAGAGATTTATGCAGCCTAAATATGATTAAAATGTAGCATAGATTTGTTAATTATTAGCATCTGAATAATTAAGAGAGTTAGGTTAACTTTGTTGTGCCTTGTGCTGGCAGAAATCTGGTGTTTCTGCCGTCAAAATAGCAAACTGGATTTGAACACACCCATAAATGTTAGTCTTGCCTTGCGTTAGATCATCAAAATGGAGCCCAATAACTTTCTTTACACTTGTCCATTTTCTCCTGCTTCCAACACATCAGGTCTTTAAGAGCTGACTGCTCACCTACCTAATATATAATGGCACCCTTGAGAGGTGCCATGGTAACACGATATTCAGTATTATTCACTTCACCTCTCAGTTCTTTTAATGTTATTGCTGATCGGTGTACAGTATATGTTAATTTTCCCTTTGTTACCAGGATAAGTACAGTCTATTGATGCTGTGCTTCAATGTAGATCCATAGAAGATTGTACGCTTTGGCTAAATGAAGAATAGACAAAAGGTTACTTGAGAATATGCTCTGATGACATAATTTCAGAGCCCATCCAGGCACCATGTTTCACTGGGAGTGTATGAGAGTTTCATACATAGTTTTTGCTTGGGCAATGTGGAATAAATAAAGTTATCATTGAGTATTGAGTTTGATCGTTCGTCTACTTTTCAAGTTCAGTGATTTTTAGTTGACTAGTTTTGCAGTTAGCATGCTAAGCTAAGCTGTATATATGTTCATGCTGAGGCAGAGGCTTAGAAACAACATGGCAGACACTGCAGCTCAAGCGGACTTCATTCTAAAGAAGACCTTTGATGAAGGAGAGCAGAGTGTACATATACGTAGCTGACCTACTCAAACTGTTCACAGTACACCTCCCTAATTAAAGATTGTCTTCCGGCCCATTTCGCAGTACTGATTCTTAATAGAGAAAGGTGGGACGGAGGCACAGGGCAGCATTGTTAAACCAATGAAGACAGTCTTCCAAACAAACAAATGACACAAATCCATGGCATGTGTGTGGCTGTAAGCAGCTCTCCAACCAGGACAAAGAAGAGAACTGCGAGACACAGAAAACATAAGTCCAGGAAAAAAAACAGGCTAAAACAAATAGCTGTAGCACTAAAATACAGCAGCATCTTGTTAGCATACGTAAGAAAAAAATGAGTAAAAGAAACAATTAAACCAAATATATTATATTATATTTATATATGATATAAAATGATGTATGAATTAAGGAGCAGATGGTCTAAATTAGCACCGGCAACTTTTCAATTTGAAGTCAAATTTTTTTTTTTTTTTTTAAGTTTTCGATTTTATGATAGTACTTCTGATTCCTTTAACCCTGCATTTTTTCACTGTCATCTTAGTGAAAAGGGAATTTTAGTGTATCCAGGGTCAATTTTAGGGCTTTATTGGTTCCCATTGAAGTGACCATGTGAGTGTGTGATGTTTATATATTATTTTTGTGTGAAATCATGTCTGCTGCAATGAATAAAAACCTGTATATCTTCAGCAATGTTGTAGGCAAAGCTCAAAATAATAATTTTTTTTCCTTTGAAGCTCAAGTTATCGTCTTCCTTTAGATGGTTGTGTAGAATAAGAGGATCTTTCTAAAATGACAAGAGACTTTGTCATTTAACTTGGCATTATGAATTTGAAATTTGTGCAGGCTTTAATCTCTGAGATCTGTTCACTTGCGTATAATATTCTAGTTCTGCCTCTTCAGATCCTTCTTTTTCCTGTAGGCCTATACTTTGGCACCTGTTCATTCCCACTACAAGCAGCATGTGATGTGACAGTCATACAAAACTCCTGCAGTTTGACCTGCTTTTTCACAAATGCCCCATGGTCTCCCTGATTCTCCCTTCGTCTCGCATATGTATGGCTGTTTTATGCATCTCTGAGTTTCCTTTTTCTTCCACATAGCACTTCTCTTCCTTTTGTCGATTTTTTTTCAAATCTTGGTATTGAAAAACAGAAAATATTGTAGTTAACAAAAACAATATTTAATAAAATTTGAAATTGTCTTATTATGAATGATACAAACTGGAACTTAGCCATCCTGGCTGAATGACCTTGCCCTCAAAACATAAAAATTGAGAGACTGTGCAAAGGCTTTAGATGGAACAGGAATCAAACGAAATGTGGGTGAAGATATGAGGCCACATTGCGTCCCAACAGGCCGCCGTGACACTTAAAGTAAAAAGAATTTTTTGATGAATAATTTAGTTAAGAAGAAGCAGAGCTGACCAAGTGCAATTACAAGAAGTAGTGCACAAAAAATTCAGTCATCCTTAATCTTTGCTCTTGTGGAACTGCTCAACAGTTGCTTTCATTTAAAAACAATAATTGTTAAGGATATTTTTGAAAGACACATTTTCCAACCGAAACAATGTTTCATTGTATACATGAATGCTCATCTAGGCTACTACACGGGCTAGAGCCACAGTTGCAGGAAATGTTTGTAATAATGATCATAGAAGGCTAAGAACAGAGAATCCACACAGTGTTTTTTTTACAATATTCAAATAATTAGTCCATGTAACATATGAGATTAAACGTAATTTACAATGTTCATGTGAAACCTGTATACGCTATAATTTAGATATGTGTTTGGTATTGTACACCCCTAAAAGATTAGAAATGGGTTGAAGATGTAAGTGTTTGATATTTTATAAAATACACACATATTTGTTGAATTTTTTTCACTTAAATAAATGCCCTACCACCACCCTAAAGAAAAGGATCAATCTCTGCTCCAGCTGTGCAATTTGAGTGCAGCTGTGCAATTTGAGTGCAGCTGTGCAATTTGAGTGCAGCTGTGTAATGTGAGTTCTGGGTTCCACACGCAACAGATTTGCCACTGCCAGTACTTCAATCAGTCCCAGAAGGGTCACCGGGGATTAGTGCCGCAAGCAAAGCCAGCAGTGACTTCTTCTAGGGACGATTATTCAACATACAGTAGTGACATTTTTAAACAATAACACTCAACTGAAACATTCTCTGAATGAAAAACATAGCTCTGGGATGCATACTGCTGTGATGTAGAATGCCAACGCAGGTGGATTGGTCTCCGGTGTGTGGTCTCTGGATTATGCCTTTTATCAGTACTGCACGAAAGTAAGGTAAAGTTAAAGAGTTTGTAAGTGACAGTTTTAAGCACACATGGGACTCAGTCACATTTACATATAAATAAGTAAGACCTTACCACCAAGTATCAAGTCAGGTCTCAAGTCATGCTTCTTACAATTAAGCAATAAAAAACATACCTCGACTTGCAGAAAACTGAAAATGAGTGTTTGACAGAACTGTCTCTTAGCTGTAGAAGAGTATTAAATCATAAGTATTCTTGACATCTGTACACTAAGTAAATCATTTATTTATAAACCCCACGCAACAATTCTGTTACCATAAATAAGTTAAGCACCTGCAAGCATCATAATTACTGTAGAACACTTCATAGCGAGACAGAAATTGGATACATAATCATAATCATATGTGTAACATGATTTTATAAGACAAAATAAGTGCATGTCTTCCACAACGTTATTAATACATCAATGAACATTTATAGGAAAACTATACATGAACACATCAATAAAAGTCAGAAACATTAAAAGTAACGGTCACATGGCTTTAAACCAGCACTGCAGAGTTTAGCCTCCTGACACTAACCCCAGCTTCCTGTCAGAATGTTAGAAAATCTTTAGAAAATGCAGTGACATAACTAATTCAATGTGAGCAGGGAACATTTACTGTTAAAGGAAACTTAATTTGTATGTTCAATAAGTTATTACTAGTTTGTCTTTTTGGGTCTTCTTGGTTTCTCACGTTTTGCATACTGTTGTCCTTTTTTCCCTTTTTATTTCATCTGTGTGAATATTTTGGAGTAACTGAATTTTATACATTTTGATAGCAATACATCCATAATTACTTCATGCTAGCATGCTGAACTGCGTTCACCGACAAAACACTTGTGTTGGCTGTCTTGTGCACACAGCACAGCATTTTTGATGTTCTGATTAGTGGAGTCAGAAACACAATTGTGGAAGCAGTGATGACAGGAGAAGAACCAAGGTGGAAACTAATATTGCCGGTGTCATGCCCACACGGGCGGGGCATTGCAGGTGTCACGCCCACATGGGCGGGGCATTGCAAATGTCACGCCCACACGGGCAGGGTATTGCAGGTGTCACGCCCACACGGGCGGGGCATTGCAGGTGTCACGCCCACACGGGCGGGGCAGAGCACCAGTCGCTGATCACTACATGATCAGCCGGCTACTTAACCACACTCCACCTGGCAGGCAGTGCAAAGTATTGTTGTCATTCTAGTAAAGCGCCATACCAAGCAATCCCTCTGTGTCTTGTCTTCCCGGTTCGCCTTGCCTGCTGTGTCCTACCTGATCGCCTGTCTGCCTTCCCTGCTCGTCTCACCCATCCTGCCTGCCTCGTCTCCCTGTTGGACACTTTTGTATACCCTGCCATCCTTCCCTGCCTTTCCCTGCTCCCTCGTCGGCTCTCCTCCTACCTTCCCGGATCCCCATCCTGTCCACCTGAGCTGGACTGATCATCACGGTTCCCGACTCTCGCCTGCCTCTCAACCACGATTCAGCACGTCCCCCTTGGTTTCTGTAATACCCGGTTTAAGAAATATAGGAATTTACCTCCACATTTTGGGGTCTGCCTCTTTCCTGCTCGGCTATCCTGACAGTAGGGATGGACTGTGCGACTTTACAAGTCATTTATATTAAGTCAAGTCCCAAGTCAACAATATTGAAGTCTACATCAAGTCAAGTCTTTTTCAATAACTGGAAAGCAAGTCTAAGTCATAAAAACTGAGATTTGAGTTTGACTCAAATCTCACATGACTTGAGTCACCCACCTCTGGTTTCATGGAATGAAAAGAAGTAGTATGTGTTCATAAAAGCTGTTTTCCAAAATGTTCAGCTGTTGACATCAGGTCAATGTTTCATTTGTAGTCATCAAACATCACACACACACAGACACACACACACACACAGACACACACACACAGTCCATGTATTCATAACTTTATGGGTACTCTCCCTTAATTTCTATGGACATAACCCTAATCTCACTTAAGACAACCATAGCTCCTACCCACCCCTAACCTTAACCATAAGTAACCAGACAAAATACAAGACTTCATGATTGCAGTCACAGACTTTTATAAAACTGAGGTTACTCTTGTAGAGACCAAAAAAAATTTCCCCACAAGGTAAAAAAGTTACAGGTTTATATAACCACAATGCTATAATTGCAAACACAAAAAACCATTAATGATTTTTCTGCAGCCCACTGTGACAGCTGGTTTGGAAAATCAATTGTATTAACACAGCATTAAACAGAGCCCCAAGGTTACTACAGAATGAAATGTCTTCTTTATTTAAGTCACCATTATGTGCTTTTTATATTGCTGCAGAATTTGCTGGCCAGATTCAGAATGAGGTCCATGTAAAATCCCCTTGGAAAGATCAGGCACTGTACAGAAATTCGGATTGAAGACTCAGGCTCAGGTTTGGTCAGGCTCATAAACTGAAAGAAACAACAATAATATCTGCTAGGAAAAGATTCTGAGGTTCATAATGCTGCATATAATATGGTACAGATGGTTCTTGGATATTGTTGGAAACTAGAGAAACACTCACACAAAGACTCAGTGAACATAGCTGTGGCCCAAAATAATATGACAATGTCCTAAACCTTCTTCCAGTGTGACTTCATCATTGCGGATTCCTCTAGTGCAGAAACTTGTATTAGACATAAAAAAAACGCCAATCAGAGATTGCGATGCTTTTCGTATGTGTCTTCACTTTTCGAATCCTTTCTTAATTTTGTGTGTTAGACGTATGTTTCAAGTGGCGTTCCTGCACATGTGCATGCTTGATATTGTGTTTTATTGCCTCATACCACTATCAGGTAAAGACAGCTCCATTCCCATTACCCAGCACCGAGGCACATGTCTTTATATGAGGCAGATTGCATTAACGATGTGTATTAATGTAATGAGAGTTGTCAGTTATGTACACATTAATTATAATTATACCACACTGCAGGAACTACTATAACCAGAATGTTCATATATATGCAAATACTCACGAAACACCCTTATCATAATTATTGACACAATGACCTGCTATGCTGCATAGCACAATGCTCCATAATGACCTGCTATGCTGCATAGCACAATGCTCCACAATGACCTGCTATGCTGCATTCTAAATTTGTTTGTGAATGTCTGCAAAAAGGCAAACGAGATTATTTTGAAACATTATGTTTTCCCAGCAACCCCCTTCCCCAAACAATGATCCAGAAATCTTAGGGTCTGTAATGAGCACTTAAATTAATTAGGAAATGCTTGAATTCCATGTCTAATCCCCTGTGATTTATTTTGGAAAAAGAAATGGCCGGGGGGTGTGGAGTGAGGGCAGAAGAGCCGAATGTGTCCTCTGACATGTTCTGGATTCTAACCTTGAGTCAGCAAAGTTAGGGGAAAACATGGACCCCAGGGACTTCTGCAGCTCACTGTTCCCAAGTTTTCCCTGAATGATTGACTAGGACGCTCTTGGCCTGCATTCTGTATGCTTACATTTCATATTTGTGTTTTCATTGAATTGAGGTTGTTGTCGCAGATGCTGAAAACGGCTTTGCACAGTTGTACCTGCCTGGCTGTGTCCTCCTGCTTCTGCAGTCCAAGATATATGCCCAAAATCACAGAGATCCGTGCCCTGCCATGTTAGCAGATATATGCCCGAAATCACAGATCCGTGCCCTGCCATGTTAGCAGATATATGCCAGAAATCACAGAGATCCGTGCCCTGCCATGTTAGCAGATATATGCCAGAAATCACAGAGATCCTTGCCCTGCCATGTTAGCAGATATATGCCCGAAATCACAGAGATCCGTGCCCTGCCATGTTAGCAGATATATGCCCGAAATCACAGATCCGTGCCCTGCCATGTTAG
>JABFEB020000092.1:14307091-14321098 GCA_019775895.2 Stomatorhinus ivindoensis | reverse complement strand
GGCTGATCATAAATCAGCAGCATACTACCTGCTCTTCAGACTAGAATATCCATCTGAAGCTAAGCAGGTTTAAGCCTGGCCAGTACCTTAATGCGAGACCAATTAGGGAAGTTGGATTGCTAATGGAAGAGGTTAGCCCATCCTGTGGCCTGTGTGGAACCCAATGTCCCAGTGCAATGATGGGGACATTGTGCTGTAAAAATGGTGTCGTCCTTCAGATGAGATGTAAAACAGAGGACCTAACTCTCTGAGGACATAAACGATCCCCAGGCATCTTTTGAAATAGCATCTGGCCTCCTAATCATCCCCTATATTTAACTGGTGACTTCTCTCCTGCCCCTTCATCACCTTAGCTGTTGTGTGTTGAGTGTACTGGCACAGAATGGCTGGTGCTGCATTTTCCCGGTGGGTACCACAAAGTGGCTGAGTTAGGTGCTGCTCTGGTTTTTCATTTTGTTTTACAAGTACAGTTATATTAATAAATCCAGAAATTTGTATATTAATAAATGCATATATAAATCACGTCACAACTTTGAGTGTATAGTTATTCAATTAAAGGGGGACCCCTCCATTTGTACTGGTTTTGCTGTCATTGAATGCTTTTATAATTTTTTCAATAACCATATTATTGCATTTAACCCCATCCATCCATCCTTCCATCTTTTGTACCCACATGTCTTATTCAGGGTTACGGGAGGCCAAACCATCATAGATGCAATTAAGTATTATCATTATATAGTGAAAAGAAATCAATTGTATTACGGTTATTTAGTTAATTTTCAACACAGGCAGTGACTGAGAAAAATCATGTAAACCCTTACTTGTAAGGTCATTTTTGAAGAAAAAAAGACTAAGGAAAATATACCATATCCCCTTTAACCAAACACTCCCCCATTGTCACAGCTTCTCCAATCATTCTCCTTTGTGGAAACTTCTGTTTAAAATGTCATTAAATGTAAAGAACTATACAGCAACAAGTGTGGCTGGGCGGAGGTAGAATAATGACACAGGAAATAAGCTCTTTTGTTGTCATGGCAACTGATCACTGGTTCTATGCTTACAGAAGCCTTTGGCAAAGAAACCCAGCTGACTTTAACAAGAATGGTCACTTTTTTTAAATGATCTATATTGGACCAGCTGGGTGGTTTTCCGAGAGAGAAGGGTGGATGTTGCATGTTTCTTAGAAGTTGGTGTTGTCACATGCTTAAATTTTTAAATCATCTGCTATAACCCCATTTTCCTGGATTTTTTTTTAAAATATGTGAATCATTGTAATTCATCAAATGGTTTGCAAATACTAGTATTACTCCTGAGAAAATGCCAGAGTGATTAATGGAGGTTTTCGTAGAATGTGAAAAAGGAAAAGTATGTGCAGATGTAACAGAAGGAGCAATAAGCTCTTAGGGCGTCTGTGTTTTATCTAGCAAAATCTTCTCTAAATAATTAAAATGTTTACACACCTGTCCCTTCCTATGAACATATTGCATTCCTAAAATATGACTGGACTTTAAACATTTTTTTTAATACATGACCATTATTTGTTCTCTCTCTCTAATGGGATTTTCCGAAGTCGGAATCTTAATGAGACACTTCTACTTCTTACGTGGGTGTTTGTGTGTTCTGTTGGGCCCAGCAGTGACATCATGTTCAAGAAGACGATATTAAAATTACCCCCCCCCCCCCTCAGAAAAAAAGGCAGCAGAAAGTAAATATTACATTTAGTGGCCTCTTTACTACTTACACCTGCTTGTGTACTACCAGCCATCAAATGAACAGTGGTGCACCATTTGAAAACTTCTGCAGCTAGCACTTTTTCATCAACGCCCTAGGAGCCACCACATCCATGTTTGCAAAATAAGTCATAAAATTATGCACAGGATATGGAAAAGTCCAATGTGATTGTTGACCCCTTTCACGACATACAGTATGATGCCTCAGCAGGGGGCCACATTATAACAGTTTCTCGGCTCATATATATCTTGACTCATAGGTCATCAAAATAGGCCAATATTGTATACTGTATATGAACATGGTGTTTTCATGCTGACTGGGACATAAGTTGCAAAATATACCTTTCAAGACGACATAGTGTCACGATCGGGGTCGGAGCGTGCCTGAATGTAGGTGGCGTCAGGCAAACAAGCAGGCAGAAAGACAGGTAATCCAGGTACACGGGGTTTATTGCCGGACAAACGGGGGTACACGCCACGATACATTACAATGACAGAACTAGGGAGACTAAGTCAGATGCGGACTAAATACCAAAGACAGGGCAGAACACTAACAGGAATCGCATGATCACAATCAGACGAATCAACGACAGGTGGTTTCCATCAGGGATTGAACACAGGGAGCGAGGGGCGTGGCACACACGGGGCTCGACCGGACGGAGCATAACACATAGAACATTAAAAGCAACCACATTTTAATTTATTAAATTCATAGAAACAAAGCACATAATTTATCTATTGACTTTACATGACATTATAAATTGATTTTGAGAGTTCCCTTGTAAGCAACAGGGACATTTCGCTGCTATTGTGGAAGCAACAACAACATTTTTATGGGGATATTAAAATTTTCTTTACTTTGTAATATCTGTGTTACTTTATTGGAAGGCCCGCAACAAACTCTGTCAAAATACATCCCCTGGCAATATATCAATCCAAAGATGACCGATTTTTGGGAGAGGCACGATTTGAGGAAGAGAACCAAGAGGAAGCTTGTTTTAGATAATCATTTTGTATATGATTTTGCAGTGATCAAACAATTAAATCTGCTTCTACTGTCATGAGAACTGTCACTGTACAATCCCTAATGCCTGTGTGTTATAGTCAGCGGTGACAGTCTAATTTTTGTAGATCATGGGCAGCTGGTTAACGAATGTCCTTTCTGCTGGACTAATGCCAACTGTCTTTGATCTCATAAGTGTGTCTAAAATATCAGTATTCAGCACTAATACATCATTTGTTTCAAGGCTAAATGATGGTAGATTTTTCTGAAAAATGTTTTTGAGGTGTATGATTATGCCATCTGTTGTGCTTAGACACAGGTCTTACTCATTTCTGGACAATCCACAATGATATACATTAACACCCCCAAAAAGCATGTAAAGTCGGAGTAGTTTGTTCTGCAGCCTTGGTTTTAAAGTGAACATGACATAGTTTATATTGTGGAAACAAAGCACTGGAAACATTACGAAAATGCAGAAAATAAACCACCAGAATTTCTTTATTTGAGAAGGCTGGCACATGACCTCTAACCCAATTTGCTTAGTGACAACTGAATGTGATTCTTATAATAATTATATAATAATTGCTTTCATTTCTGTTATGATTGTGCTGTTAATAAGGTAGTGATTATTTTAATACTGAAGGCTGATGAAACTTACAAAACTGACATCAATTAACTGCATCCATCAATCCAAACGTTTAAAACATTTTAAATGGTAAAGCCATCAAGGACTGTGACATTGAATTATATTATATTCAAATAAGTTAAGGTCATGAAAAAGTATATTTACTAGTAATTTCCTGCCCGCCATTACTAATAAAAAGGGCAGTGTGTGATTCTGCGGGTTAGGACTGGTAGGTCGCTGCTTTAACCCCAATTGCCGCAGGGACTGGCTGACCACTTCTACATCGCATTGAAAGATTCTGCTAAATAAATGTAAAAAATAATAATAAAAATAAATAAATACCAATCAACTTCTAAAAGCATAGAAATAACAAGGTGAGATCCAAGATTGTGCTACAAAGGCCAACATGCCACCATAGACATATAGGCAGATGTGGGACAACTGGGAGGTTGGAGACAGTGCTGGCTTTTTTGCAGTATACAACTACCAATCCAAATTTACATGATTACTATGGCTTGTCTGGATTGGTCCCTGTCCTATGTCTGTTCCCTGCTTGGCCAGCAGGTGTCACTGCCCATGCCATGTCCTTAGTTCCTAAAGTGTTCTCCTGTTCCCAGGGTTGCCGCATGGCTTAATGAGCTGACCTGGTGACTACAGTATATCATCCAGACATCCCTTTTGTTATGGGATATTTTCTGACTGGAGGTATGTTTATTTATGGTACAGTTCCTTGTTTTTGCTTCCTGTTATTCCCTGTTTGTAGTATTGTTTACTTACCCCTGTCATCTAGTCTCCCCTGGTGCTCGATTCTTTATCTGTCGATTGGTCTCACCTGTGCCTCCGTGATCCCAATGCTTGTTACTGCCCACATACTGTATGTCTGTTGTTGATGCTCATCATGTAAGTGTTCAAATGCCTGCCCATTCTCCAGTCTTCAGTCATGGTGCGTGTTAGCACTGTTTGCTCTAAGTGCTGTGTGGTTGTACCCATGTTGCTCCCTGTTTGGTTCCTGTTTGTCTTTCTTGACTGTTTTTCCAAAACTTATTTATTGTTAGTTTCTCCTTGTGCCAGTTAGAGTCTCCTTAGTTCTTGTTTCCTGCCTTGTAATACCCCTCGTGGTCTCTTTTATTTATTTTTAAATTCTGCTTAAAATAAAGCTTGTTGCGTTTTGTGAGCTGCTCTGTGTATGATCCCTTCTGCCATACCCCACCATAGCACTGACTGGTATCCAGCACTGCATATTTAATTATTTTAACTTATTTACTGTTTAATGCTGTAAGGTTATTGTTGCTTGAGAGATGTTAAATGTCTCACTATTGACTAATCTATACTATGTAGTTTGCTATATGTCAGAACAATCAATATGCCATCACAAGTTCCTTTTCAATGTGAACTTTTGGGGCCAGTAACACACATTCATTCATTCTTTCTTTCATGATTATTTGGCATGATAGCCCTGTTACTAATTTGGCTAAGACAGGTCTCTTATAAAATCCATGTTTAATTTTTTTTCTTTCTCATTAAACTAGTTTAATATCCCTGCAGCATAAGTGGCCATTAGTCAGAAGTGATTTTTAAAGACAATAAAGGTGAAATCACAACCCACAAGCAATTTGGAAATTACTGTTAATAATATTTTTTCTGCCGTATAAAATATAACTATGAGTATGACAGCATTACATCTTTGTGTTTGTTGAATATCAAGCTGTGGGAGGAAGGATCGACATTTCTGCAGCAGCTGCCAAATGATCTGCTAATGGAGAAATCTCATTGGATAGAGAACCTAAGAAATGTTGGGAAAAAGCAATCCGGAAAAAAAGATCTATTACAGTGTTCTTTAAAAATAGCAGCAATGTCAGTAGACTTAAGATCTATACAATCTATACCAAGCCTATGCTGAATGCTATTGTCAACATAATTTTGCCCGTACCTCTGGCTAATTTATGTTACTACAACAAAGCTAACGAATACAGCTCTGGAAAAAAATTAGGAGACTGTTCCATATTTTTTAAGAACTTGCATTGTTAAATCCTGGTTTAATCCTACTTTTGGCAGGAGGCTACACTGAGCAGTAGTTTGCATCCAGGTTCAAAATTTCTAAGACCGCAGTACACAAGAGCAATGTGAAACAGGAGACCCTGGGAACAAGCAGAAACCAGCTAGGTAGAGAGTAAAAGCAACTTTCTGATGTCCTCCGTAAACTGGTGGCTTAATTAAGCAGCGTGAAGAACCCTACTAAGATAGTTTGTAACAGGCTTCAAAAGCAGGACTGAAGACCCATAAAGCAAGGAAGCAAGGAAGGAAAAAGAGCCAGGTTGCAGTTCACAAAAATGTATATGTTACACATGCCATAAATTGAGAAATGAGTGAAACTAAAAATTTACTGTGGTCTCTTTTTCCAGAGCTGTATGTATGTCAGCTAGTGTCAATCAAAAAGTTTAGCATATTAGATCATTAGCCCAAATCACTCCAGCTTCCTAATGAAGCTTCAATCATTTAGCTCACTGCCCCACCCCCACCCCCCCGCCTTCCCTAAAATAATCTCTGATGCATCTGTATTGAGATTTAAACAGCCCATTAACAAGAGTACTGAAACGACTATGCTGATTGCTGGAAAAATGTTACTGTTGAAGGTGTTCAGTTCAGGTGTCATGCCCGGCTTGTCAGATCCTCCTGTGTTCTGTGCCCCCTCGTTAACCTTATGTGGAATCCCTACATTTGCCAGCTGTTCTAAGTTTTCTGTCATTAGTCCTGTGTATTTCAGTCCGCATTTGAGTATGTTTCCCCAGTCCAGTCAATAACATTGCATGTCTCCAGTGTCATGTGTGGGATTGATTCCTAATAAACCCCGTATTCCCTAATTCTACATCTCTCCGCTCCAGCTACCTGCTTCGCTGGTCTGCGCTCACGCCTTCAGTTGTGACAGAATGACTGGACTCCCGAAGATGAAGTTACCCCTCCCTGACCAAGGATCGCTACCTTGGTCTGGTCGATGAGGTGACTATTGGCTAGCGCAGCCCGAAGTCCAGGAGGATCCCACAGCTCGGCTCGTCCGATCCTCCTTGCGTGGGATTGATCCCTAATAAACCCGTTTCCCATTTCTGCTTCCTGCTTCCCTGGTCCATGCTCACAGCATCGGTTGTGGCATTAGGTGTAGCAGACAACTAGTTTTGCAGTCTACAGATTTTTCTGTCTCTTGTTCTTACAAATTTCTTGATTAGATACTAATTCATCAAAACAAAAGGCTGATGGCAAAAGGAATTAAAAGCCCAGTAATGTTTCTGTCCTTTGCAAGGTACACAGAGAAACCTCCCACAAGACTGGATGAACATTCACATCTACAAACACTACCAGTCAAAGGCTTTTGCACATCATAGATTAAAGAAACATAGCTGCCTGCTAACACCTGGATAGTCACTACAGGATCAGAGCTTTTAATAATGTCATAAACAGTCAGGCCTGATTTGGATCAGGCACCATATGAATCAGAGAAAAACAAAATGAAATTAGTTCATTGATTCTAGATAATGCCAGCCCTATATAAGCTCTGGGTTTGCAGGAAACCACAGTTAGATCCATAATTCCCAAATGGAAATGTTTGTAAAAGCAGCAAGCCTTTCCGGGAGTGATCATTCTGGCAGGATGTCTCCAAGAGCAAAGCACAAATCATTCTATAAGAAATACTCTAGATCAACATACTGTATAGACATCTGCAAGATTCTTGTATATTGGTCCATGACCCAGTTACCAAAGATGATAGATGATACCAAGCATATATGATAGATCTGCAGGGTGGAATAACAGCTAATGAAAAGAAGTTGAATGCTTGTCTATTTCAACAAAATCAGATTTTTTTTTACCTACATGGACTGCATTATGCTTGGTGGAAACAAGGCATTCAGTAGAAGGAGCCTCGTTACAAGTCATGGCAGTAGTTATGGTTTAGAGATGTTTACTGCATCAGGAATTGGTTTTGCTTTGCACAAGACAGTTATGCAGGAGAATGTTAGGCCATCCACCAATAGCTGGAGATAAAGATTATCTTTCTCCATAATAGAACAATTAAACATGTTTTTGGAATGGTGTATTCACAGTTCAACCTGAACTCCATCATAACATTGTAATAACATATTAAAACAAGCTTCCCTTCATTGAACCACGTTCTGCATGGAAGGGGAAATCAAAATTCCTTTTTCCTTGTGTGAGTGATCAGCAACTATAGCATGCATGTAGTTGCAGTTGTGTCTGGTGGTCTAACACATTCTTTCGGTTGAACGGCAAACAGAATCACATGACCTGGGAATGAAGTAATAGGAACTTTTTTCTGGACACTTGTCTAGAGCGATTTAATAATAACAAGAAATGAATAAAAACAAAGACTATGAAGGGGGAGAAGCACACATAAAAAAACAAAATTTTGAGGTGTTGAGTCATGGAAAGGGTTATGACTGGGTTACACATCTGGTCAGTCTTATATAAGGATTTGGAATAAGGTACAGGTGAAAGTAACGAACATATGTTTGTTATAGGAATTCAATAGGAATTATTTCTGCACATGGGGACATAGAGTGTGCCACGATTTTCATTACTAAACAAATCTCTCAAATATCAAAATGATGCTTGTTTCCTATGGTTATCACCTACTGTAATCCGTGTCAGGGGGACACTTTGAGCTAGGACAGGATTTGTGATCTACCATTTCGAATAAAAGGACCTGGATTTCACTTAAGCACTGAGTTCTTGCTGTGTGGTGATTGGTCAGTCTCCTATAACCATGCAACCTTGCTTATGCCACAATGGTTAATGTGAAACAGCTGGGTGAACCGGCATTCTTAATCAGTTTGTTTAGCTTCTTAGAGTCGCTGGCTGCATAGGACATACAGTAGCACTTGCCATGACAGACTGGTAGAAGATATGCAGCAAATTGCTGCACACATTGGAGGACTTAAGCTTCCGCAAGAAGCAGAGTCTACTCTAGCACAGGAACCTTTCAGTTTTAAACTAGTTCATAAAACCTGAAGTAGCTCAAAGTGTCTTCCCTGACATGGATTAGGTGGTAACCCTTTTGTTCCCTTTTATATTATACTGAATTTTGGCTGAGCAGTCAATAGCAAAAAAAAGCAAGCATGACAGCTTGGGGGAATGTTGAGTATGGTACTGTAAAGTGATACTAATTATTTTTTCACAATCATCAGCTTGTATTAAGGAATGCTGTTCGGAAGCCTATACGCAAAGCCGCCTAAGGATATTGGGGTCAATAGCCTTGTTGGTCTGATTTCCTGCTACTTTTTGAAGATCAAATATATTCCTCCTCCTGCTGTCTTGTAGATGGTGTTTCGGAAAATCTTCTTTGATTTAACACTTGAATGCTGATTCAAGTGACGCTGAGTAGCTGACAGTTCCACTTGCCACTCCTGCTGGTCCTATAATGAATACACACGTTCTAGTTTTTATAAGCCTTTAACGTGTGACTGAATTTGTATCATGTGGAGTTTTTAGACACTGTCCTTTTAGGTGACTAACAAAAAATGCTTGTGGAAAGCAGCCCAGCTGATCCTCATGTAGGCAGCAATATCCCGAAATGTTTTTTTGTATAGTTAGGGTCCTAAATCAAAGCAGGTCCTGTTCGGCTTCAGCAGCAGTACGAATGGATGCTTCCTAATTTGTTCCCTCTTGTGCAGATAAGGGAGAAAGTAGAGACTTCCAGCAAAAGTTAAGCATTTACTGCTTATATGCATCCATCAAAGATAACCACTGAAATTTATCCTAGGAAGGCAGCATGGGAACTTCCAAACCTGGAGGTGTCAGAATGCTAACCACAGAGCCACTCTGCAGCCCACATTCTTGTGTATTATATTTCAGACGCTTTTTTATTACTTTTTATGTCAAAACGTGTATTTCTTTTGAGAGTGTTCTGTTTTAGCATTAGGATTCTTAATAAATGCTATATATTAGTTTGGTGTCAGGCTTACCTATTGTGTTACCCTAGTGTGTCTCTTAATTACTAGTTATCCTATACTGATTGCCCCCATGATCTCCATCCATGTCTTACCCTGTTTAAATGAAGGTGTAGGTTGATCATTAGTTGTGTGTGCTAATGGTCAGTGTTGCTGTTGGTAGTGTTTGTGATATGATGTCAGTGATCATGTCCTATGTATTCCCTCAGTTGTATTAAGCTACCTTGTACGTGCCACTCAGTAAACCCCATGTGCTTGCCTTCGCATTTGGGGGGTGTTCCACGGAACAGGATTTCTTAGTGAGCTGGGTTAACTTAAGCTATAAGTCATGATTGTCCAATAAGACTTTAGGTAAGGTGCATTCCTATTGGCCAATTATGAATTCTAGATAATGCTAACCCAACTAACTGAAAAAGGCTGCTAAATGGTGAGCTTCAGTTAAGAGCAATGTTTTCGTTTGGAGAATTGCTTCTATATAAACAGTAAGGTAACAAAGAGGCAGTAAACAAGAAAATCTTTCTTAGTTCACGTATTCTGTTTCACCAGGTTGAACAAAGTGGATGTAAGCAGAACTTGTAATGAAATGTAAATCCCCCAACAGATGTCAGTGAAATGACCGAATACACACATATATAAAAAGGTTGCACACGACTCGCTAATGATCTCAGGCAGGGTTTCCCAGTTCTGGTACTGGAAGATCAGAATCCAACACAGTTTACAGATTTCTGTGCTCAAAACACACCTTAATCAGCCAATCACCAGGTTTAGTGGGTGTATCTGAGTATCTGCAGGCTGTGCTGCAAACTAGCCCCCCAGGATCAGAGTTGGGGAATCCTGATCTAAGGTGAGTTGCAGCTTTGTTTTGATACAGATAACCATTAGCACCAAACTCTGGATATTAATAAGTACTGGAAAATTGGGCAAAATAAAATGCAAATTATCCAACAAAAAAGCATGCAAGAACAAATGGATGAACTAAACAATGAATACATCTATATACTTTTGACAAGAGCACATTTCAATTAATTGCGCATTTACTTGGGAGGGAGTTTTTATTTCTAGAATCACAAAAGTCATTGTCAAAAAACAGCCAGTAGGTTGTAGGGCAGGTGTGCATAAACGAAGAAAACCAAAAACATTTCTGCATCCAAATCTGTAGTGTAAATACAAGCAAAAGATAGACGTGATGAGAGCTATGTGGGAAACAAACAAAAATAATACTCCAATCCAGAGGAGTTGGAGCAGGAAGTGAGTGGCTGTGGCTGAATGTGTGCTCTGGTTGATGCAGGTACCATGCTCTAGACTTATAAAGAGAATGCATGTAGTTATCTCGCCTGCTGTTCAGTCAAATGTTCTGCTTGCAGTATTTTTGAATCCACTATCTCTTCTCCAGGCTTTAGAGAGAGTCTGTTAATTCCATTACTACTCAGTGCTTTATTACTGAACCCTGTAAATCCCTGATTTAATTGAGATTTGAGCTGTCCTAAATACTGTTCATCACTTAGTGTATGAGTTTCACAATACCACTACCCATTTCTAAAAAGAGATGGAATATACTGCAGATACTTTAGTATGTTCAGAGAATTTATATAGGTACATATTGTATGGAGTGCCACAGGATGCCAGATTTCTGCCCCCTGGTGTATCTGTGGATTTTGCATATTTTCCTCCTGTACATGTGGTTTTCCTCTTGAGACTCTACTAGCTTCCCACAGTACAAAATTACATAGTTAGATGAATTAGTGTCTCAAAGATTTCCTTAGTGTATAAACAAATATGTGTCCATTATTGACTGGTGGTCAAGGGAGTCCTTTCCTTGTGCCCTGTGCTTACTGGGATAGATTCCAGGGTCACTGCGACCCTGCACTGGATAAGCAGCTATGGAGAATGGATGGATGCAGTGTTTGTCTTTGAAGGATTGAAGGATTAAGATTGTGTTCTCCTTGTAAACAAATGGAGTTCAGTTGCAGATCATTCTACAATGTCCTGAGCCATACTTTTTAGAGAACCAACAGATGAAGTGTCCCACACATCTTGTGTGATTTTTGTGTGTGTGTATAGACTCATTCTGACTGCTACAATGGGCTTTCCTATTCTTGCAAGCATTTTAACTCTCTGAAAGAAAACAGAAACTGCTGGCACTTTGGAACAATCAGTATAAAGCTGAACATCAAAGTCAGAGCAGGAGTTCTATTGTTTAAGCGATTCATTCTGCGCATAGCAAAGAGGGATCGATGAAGTGAAGCAGAGCGCCAAACACACATCAAATGCCCTGCAGAGTGAGCCTTGGGGCGAAAGCAATGTATTTTTAGAGGGGAGGAGGTGCTGAAGCTGTAGTGCAGTTGGACACTGTGCACCAAGGAAGGGGGGCACCTTTTTGGCATTGTGTCATGTGGTGACTAATAGTGTCAAAGCAGAGCAGTGCTGTTTATAGCTAGATACAATAAAAAAACACAGATTTATACCTTCTAGTGCTTAACTGAAAGACAGATTCATGTTTGAAGCAGCCAAATTCCTGCTGCTGCACAGTTACTACTTCTTTGTTTACATGTTTATGTTTTTTATTTTTTCTTTATCATTAGCAGTTCACAGTTAACTAACAACACACCTTCCCAAAAATTAATTTTCAATTAGTTTGATAATATTGTTAAAATTTCTCAAGTGAATAATTGCTCCCTTATGGCACGCCTGCACCCAGTGGTAATACATTAGATCGCTTCTGTGTCATCATCTAATTTCTGCTTGCAGGGACCTTGCTGACCGCGTCTTTCACTGGCCCCTAAACAAAACGCGCGCGCTCTCCTCGGTGTATGAGCGCTAATCAGCCTGTTTGACTTCTCTTTTTAACCACAAGTCACCAGGCAACAGGGTTCATCACGTGACAAAACGGGGCTGCTTTCTTTGTGGTGAGTCCCGCGTCTGAACTTGTGGTAACAAAATACCTTCCCTGCTGGGATTACCCAGGTCCCTGCTGGGATTACCCGGTAGAAAAGCTCTAGTCCCTGTTTTCAGTCCTGATTCTTCTGCAGCCCCTGGGTAGTACCACTGCCCATTAGATATGCTTGTAGGGGAGGACAGACAGAAAAGAGCAGCAATCAAAAGCTGGGGTAACTGAGTCCATTATCAACTGGACCCAGATTTTTGGCCTCCAGCAGCATCTGGAGGAGGGATCCACATTTAGGCATTATCCAGGGTACTGATATTAGCCATCTCTTGGACCCCTGCTTGCAACATCTGGAACACTTAGTGTCTTTCACAAGGCATTTTATGTGCAATTACATTTCTTATTTTATACTGTCTGTCCCTGTGTGCAGTGTGTGATTGTATCTGTGAGAATGCACACTGTGATTAACTGGAATCCCACCAAGAATGTGCCCTGCTTTCTGTACTACAGTCTTACCATAATGCTATACTGGATAAGCAGTTGTGGAAGACAGATATCTGTTATATTCCTGAAATACTACTCATTTCTGTTCCTTGAAAAGTTCGGGACGTTATGTTAACTTTTCCTAGTACATCTGTATTTGTTTTGTTTCTATCCTGTATTTGTTCACATCGATTGATTGGTTGATAAGATAGCAATTAAACGCTCTGCTCAGCTGTTTCAAAATGGCTCTTAACATGCTTGTTTGTTACATACATATAATTATTTTCAACCTTTTCCAGCTGCACTTGTTCCCATCTACTGGACTAAGGGTATTCTCACCAGGTTAATTATGAAATCTTTTCTCTTTTTCTATGTGAGGGAAGTGCTATTGCTTTTGGTTTTGCTTATTGTTTAATGAGACACTCAGGTGCCATCAGTTGTGTCTGTCCTGTTCAGTCCCTGTATTAGTGTCAGTCATCTGGGAAGGGAAGGATTATTCAAATCATCCTTTAATATGGTAGAAATCTGATCTTCTGCGATCTTCTGCTGGAGTAGTTAGTTCTAATCGGAGCCAGGAAACATGAAAGTAATCTCTGAAGTTCACCTTGAGACTTGTCAGGGCTGTTGCAGAAATGTTGCCCTGTGGGTGCAAGAGAAGGTGAGTCCGGGGATTTTTAAAGTGGTTATTATTTCCGTTAGTTTGTCAATAATTCCAATGCGCAACTGACTGATCTTTTCTCAAAAAAATTGACATGAAACAGCACATTAAGCTAAATGTTTTTTGACTTTGGGCGGAACAGTGGCTCGGTGAGTGAGGCAGCAGCCGTACATCTCCCCTGGATCTGTGGACGTGGAGTGAAATGAACAGGCCGCCTGCTGCATATGGCCACCAGCATCGCGGCCGACCCCTGCCATCCCTCTCAAGGACTCTTCACCCCCCCATTAATCTGCGAGAAGATCCTGCAGCATCAGGAGCCGGTCTGCTAGACTGTACAATAGCTTCTTCCCCCAAGCAGTCCAGCTGCTAAACGCCATGCTGCCCCCTTCCACACTGGACTGTCTCCTTAACATCCTCCTCTGCTTAACTCCCCTTCTACTGAACAATGTTTTATTCTAATTGCATACTTGCAGAACTGCTCATATTTGCACAATGTAATAGTACAAGGAAATTGTACAGCATTACACATGTCTGCACTAAGTATACTACACTGCCAGCATATTTGCACTGTTTCTCATAGTCCATAGTCTATAGCCTATTGTTGTATGATGCATTGTATTGTCACAGCCTCCCTGCTGGGGGGGGGGGGGGGGGGGGGGGGGGGGGG
>JABFEB020000092.1:14285366-14306991 GCA_019775895.2 Stomatorhinus ivindoensis | reverse complement strand
GCGGCGGGGGCGGAGGAATAGGAGACGGGGGGGGTGGGGGGTGGCTATTTCAGATTAACCCTCCCCAGAATCATTGTTCACATGCTGACTTTGGTAAAAGCCAGATTTTTATTTGTGCGTTTTGTGATGCATCGTTTAACTTAAGGTTTCCCAAACTTAACTTTCTCACTGAACGGTTTATGTCGTGCAACATTTTCAAGGACAAATAAAACAATCGGGAAATTAACCGATCCCTCCATAAAATTCCCAGCATCCCACGGCCTGGTGGAACACTGACCACGGATTGGTGCTGGAGCTCGGAAACCCTTACTCTGCATGATACACCATCTACACGTCTTTTGAAGGTGTCGGGTGACAGCACCACCTACTGGATGGGGTTGCACACTGCACTGTACTTATGTGTTTGAAACAAAACATCAGCTGCATCAGGGGATGGCAGTTCGGGGTGGGTGGTTTCAGCTGGTTTTGTGGAGTGTTAATAGTGAAAGCCAGGGGTGCAGGCCTGCATTTAGGCATCTTCTCACCATAGGGTGGAAGCGGATGCAGAATCAGAAAAAGATCCCAAGGCCTACAAAGAGCACCAAAGCTGGAGAAGGGCGTCCAAGTCTTAAAATGCATCTGGACCACAGGCAGGGGTGCAGCAGAGGCATGGATCAAATCCATGAAAACATAAGATGAATGTGTAGACTTCTAAACTAGGGTGGGGGATGGGGAGGGGTTGGCGGCAGGTGATATTTTGTCAGGGGGCCTGGAATTTCCAGTTACACCCCAAGATTGATGCTGTGGTCAGAACCTCCATTCTTTGACGCAAAGAATTCCTCCCCATGGAGAGTGTTTTCCTACACAAGCTTTCACTGGTTGTTAAAACAGCTGCGTGCATTTAACGACGACAAAAATAAAATGCACTGATGCTAAACCCCCACCTATAAAATGCAGGGACGTGCAGCCGGTCACAGCCTGGGCCAGCCTCTTCCGCTTTCGACTCTGCGATGCCAGGAAGTCCAAACAATGTGACCTCTTCATATTGATGATGGTCCTGGCTGCAGTAGAATGCCTGGTGTAAACTGTTACTTCCTTTAAAAATATCCTATCCACCATTTTGTCCTTCGGGGAACGACAGCGATGAACTGTTCTTTCAGTCACCTCCGCTCCTGAGCGACAACAAACCAGCAACGTAGAGTAGTTACAAGTAAGCAAAACAAGATGCTTGATAAGGTGTGATGGGACAAAACTCACTGGACTGTTCAAATGTTTCACTTAGCTTACTTGTATATACTTTATGTTGCTGGTTTGCTTTCTGTCTCTAACACTCTGTTATTTCTGCAATATACTCTAATGTGAGTAAACACACCAAAATACTTGTTCTAGGGTTGTGCATGGAGAACAAGTTGTGGAATCCCTTCAAAGTAATCAATAAATATGCTAAATATGGATTAGATTTGTTCTATGCGTGCTGTGCCCTGCGCTGTATTCTCCCGGAAATGAGGATTCGTTTCACTGTAATTTAAACAAACCATGTTTCAGGCATTTACACTCAGTTCCTGACCCGCTGCCTGAGGTCGGGGCTCAACAACCACGACGCCCCCCAGGTGCTTAAAGGAGCACCAGTCTGCGCCTGAGACTCCTCAGCAACTTCACAGCACCAGCTCCCTATGGCCACAGTCTGCTCACTCTGACAGGCCCCGGAACTGAACTCTTATTAGCTTTCTCGTTACATGTTTACAGATATGTGTGTTTTATAGGTGTTAACCGTTAGGAACCCTTGTTAGTTTGCGTCTCGTACTCTGTCACTGATAGATCAAAAGGTGCCTTGTTGATATGCGTGAAATTGGTCCCCGTATCTGCATGCAAGCAGGCTGTCGTTCTCTAAAAATATTGTGCCTTCTTAATAACACCAGGACCCATGTTGGATTACGGTAGGCCGGATCCTCCGATTCCTGACAATTAAGTCTATCGTAAGTGACATCGCGTTATTTTAACAGCCAGGGACTGCTACTCAGTAAACAACTCCTGCTTAATCGGCTGACCTGTGTGTTGACATCGGTACTCTAAAACGGATAACAACAAGTTTGTTCCCTTATCTACACCGCGCAGCGATTGAGATATTCATGGCTTGTCTCCTACATATTTTGTTACACAGATCCCGTTGTTCCGCTGCCAGTGGCGCTAACTGGGGGCGGAAATAACATCCAATTTCCGATGTTTGTGTCCCATTTCCTAACAATTGCATTTTATTTGTACCTTTTTCCCCCTCTAGTGACATGATAAGAAAAAGGGGTATTTTCATGAAAATGCAGCCTAAAATCCGACACTCCGGAACGTAATTCGAAACAACGACTACTTCTAAAATAGAAAGATTCTCCTTTCTGTGGAAATACTTTTTTTGTCGCTTGGCTATAGGTCGGACGTTTCTAAAACATGCTTTCCCGCGCAGTTATTTTGCTTAATCATACATAGTTTTTTCCCCTCCCCATCCAGAAATGCATGCCTGTAAATGCGCCGCCAGATCTCATTGGCTGTGACTTTAAAATGCCTGTCTTCCATCCCCTCACTCCGTACTCCGGGATTTGGAGATCGCCTCCCATTCCTGCTCTCGCCGATCGTCAGAGCCGAGCTGTCAACCTCTGGCCAGCAGCCCCGTTTCAGAGACTCTCTGTTCGCTCCCTCCTCCAGGAACCCGTGCAATCTGCGGTCCGTGCTCTCATGCCGCGTTGGTAGTTTTTTTTTGTCCCCCTTTTGCTGCGCCCAAGTTTCGATCATCTCTGATTCTAACAAAAAAAAGTGAAAATACTTCTGCATTTGAAAAAAGAAAAGGTGCATCTGTACAACTGTACGCGCTGAATATTTCATTTTGAGATTCGATCGTAAACGATAGAAAGCGACTCCTCACGATGTCTGGCGAAGACGCACCTGCTCAGCAGCAGAAGCCCGAGGAGCAGACGAAGCAGGAGACCAAAGCGAACGAGGAGCCGAAAGCCGAGTCCAAGCCGGATCCGCAGCCCGCCGCCGAAGCGGCGGCTGCCCCGGCGGCCGCTCCAGCGGCCGCGGAGAAAGCCCCAGAGGAGGAGGCCTTCGCCTTCAGGTCCCTGGTTCTCTCCGGACACGGGGGCTACGACAAAGTCAAGCTGCAGGTGAAGAAGGGAAAGCCGGCTGTGAAGAGTGGAGAGGTGATGGTGCGGGTCAAGGCGTGCGGTCTGAACTTCAGCGACCTGCTGGGGAGGCAGGGTCTGTACGAGCGGCTGCCGTCGCCGCCAGTCACGCCCGGGATGGAGTGCTCCGGGGTGATCGAGGCTGTAGGGGAGGAAGTAACGGATAGAAAAGTGAGCGCATCTCTCCTTTTTCCTAATACCGCCTATCATTTTACCTAACCTTTATTAAGCACATTTTTCTTATTCAGTATTAATTTAAAAATGTTCAGTAAATGTGTTATGTTTTGACTAAGAGCAGTTAAAATAATTTACAATAGCTACTACGCAGAAATGGAATTGATCCTTGTTAATACAAATGCATATGTAAATTAAATTGAGTCATGCATCGCATGTTATGCAGCTCGTTGTCATAGTGATATGCAGTAATTTAACGGACCTAGAAAATGTTTTGCTCTCCCTTTTCGTCGCCGTCTGAAATTTCCCATTCATAATTGGTATGAATGACGGCGGAAACAACTTTAAGTAAAAATGTGTGTATATGTGTGGTATGATTTACTAAAGACCTTTGCGTATGCGAGAAAACAGTGACTTGATGTGTCGTTCGTTGTAGAGAAACTTTGGCTTTTTAAAAACTTAATCCTATAATTCACTTGCAACTGGAATCGTGGAGCCAGCGCCCTTCTGTCCCTTGTGCACAAAACACGTAACACTGCGCATGTGTAATTGACAGTTTGCAAGTTGGACCTGCACTTGGTGTAGAAGCTGTGGGCGTCCACACTTGTAAAATATTTCAAATTTGCGAGCTTGCCTATAGCGCAGCATCTCAGTGGATGTTCCCAGGCTTATTGGTTCATTAAAAACCGACGTTCCGACACAACACGTTTTTCACATTTCTGATGGCGAGTGTGAATGCGAGGGCAGCACGTGCTTGTGTAAAAACTCGTAAAACTTATAATATATGCTGTTGCACCCGATATAGCCGTTTTAGCTCTGGTTTTTTTCTTATTGTTATTAGAAAAAATTGAAGATGACTGTCGTGCATTTATTGCATTGGGTTTTTACTTGAACACGTTAGTTTAATACATACAACTGCCTGCCCAGGTTTTTGGCCCTATTTAACCATGTAATAGGCTTTTTTGTCGTAATTTGTACTAAAATATCGTTAGCCCTCGTTCTGAGAGCACAGAATAAATGGGAGGGGTGGGGCGAGGCGTGCGGCGCGAGACCAAAGAGCAAAGGAAATGTAAATCGCACGCGCGCTCTTTGTCGCGAGCAGCTGACCGCCCCAGAAAGCGCCGCTTACCGCTGATCTTCTGCATCTGCGTTTCATGTAAATGTTCACCTAAACGGTGTATAAAAACCACTACTGATGTTCGTTTTTTTCCATCTTCCAGTGGTTTACTGGAAGCATAAAAACCGGACGGTATTTGAGGCTTCTTTTGAGGAAAGGGACGCGCATCATGCTCAAATCTAACGTAAAGGCAAAACGTTAATCTTGATCATGTGCGATCTGTGATACGGTTGCATCTGGCGCGGCACCGAACGATGACTCATCCGCGGCTGTCATCTCTAACAGTCGCATGGCAACTGCCGGACCTCCTATATGTAACTGCCATCGTAAAGCGACGCACCTTTTGAGTCACGCTGAAATACTCTGGCTATAGGATATGAAAAGTACTATCAGTGTACGATCCCGGTGGCTTGTTTTCAGCGTGGTGGGGTGTGCCACCTTAACGTGTTAGAAATGTATTTGCCTTTTGTTAATCGCGTTAGATGGTGCAGCACGCACCCACACGCGATCGTTTAATTTATTATATATTTTTGTACTGATTCGCTGATAGTCCGCTGATAGTCTGGTCTGGGGTTGTGCCGGTCTTAGGTGGAGCTGATTGTCATGAACGCTACGGCAGTGATTGATTGCATTTGCACGCATTTGCCCCCGGGGATAGTGCAGAGTGCAGCTCACTCCTGCCCAGCACCACGGTGGAATTAAATAAGTGCGTGGTGGCGCAGTCTGGCCTCATTCCATTGCTGGCGTCCGTCCTGGCATCCCTGTTGTCTGCCTCGACCCAGAACTTTAAATATGACGAGGCGGAGGGTTCAGAAGTAGGAAGACTAACGGCAGGTCTGCATAGCACACCCCCTCCCATCATTACTATTTAGACACCACCCACTCTGGAGTGGAAGCTTACAAAATGAGAATTATTTGCTGGTGCGTTGACTGAATTGTCGGCGCGGATGGCGCCGCCGCGCGGGGCGTAACCGGGTCGCCGGTTCAGCGCAGGTGGCGCAGGCGCGCGGGCTGGCTGCCGCTTTAAGCAGAGCGCCGCAGCTGCGGTGACTTCACGCCAGGCGAAAGTCGCGTTCCAGCGTGTGGAATCTTAAAACATTAAAAAAATGCACCCTGGAAGCATCACAATATGAAATCCGGGGGGTGGGGGTGGGATGGAGTGTGCGCGAGTTGTGTTGGGACCCGACCCATATGTTTTCAATTATCTACCTCTGTCCCACATTGTCAGTCTGGTATTTCCTCCCGCAACTCTCCCTTGTGCAGAAGGGAAAAAGATTTCCCCGGGTTGAGCGGACACCAAAACAGACAATTAAAGAAAAGAGAGAGTGACAGGCATGATCTAATGAACCAAATGAAAAGAGACCAGCTCGTTTGATCTGTGCAACGTTGATCTGAGCTTCCACAGTCTGGTGCGGTGTGCGGAAGAACCGGTGCTCATCTCTGGTAGATGTATGGATAGATTGGGGCCCGGGGGGGTATGGTGACGCACCGGAGAGTCACGGACGCAGGGCGGTGTCTGAACCCCCAGCTCAGCGGGTTACAGCATGGGAGGGATCCAAACCAGCCCACCTGGTGGCTGATGCTGTCCCAGCTGGGCTTACATGCCTGTGTGGGTGGGGGGGGTGTCACTGCCCCCCCCCACACACACACCCTCCTGATGGCATGAAGTCTGCTGAGTATGCTTCACGCAGAAGACCTTCCCTTTAAAGCGCTGACTGAACATGTGAATCCGCAGTTTTCCTGTTCTGTTTTCTCGCACAGCGAGTGCTTATTTCTGTAAATGGTCATTTCATCTCTGTGCTCCTTTTAAACTGATTAAACGTTACAGAACAAATTAAAAGAGCGCATTCTTAGTAGCTGAGCAATGAAAAAGTCCATACCCACTGCTACAGGGTGTGGCGCTTAATTTAATGGAAGATCCATGTTTGTATTTGGACCGGCTTGCGCATTCTCGATTATGACGGCACGAGAAATGGCTTTTGGAAAACAGCGGTTATTCCATTTGGCTGAATCCTCTGGACGAGCCTCTCGCCGCCAATGCGCAGGGTCCGGCATGAAAGGCTCCCAGATACCAGGCATTTGAAGCAGCCAGTCGTAAATTCTGGTGGGTTGGAAACCTCCATGCCGGCTTCGTGACTTCCGATCGTTTCGACAACTTCAGATATCCGCTGTAGATCTCGGCCGGGCCGTGACACACGATTCCTCCTTTGTCCGGCTCCCCGGCCCTCGCGTTTGTGCGAGTGAAGACGCTCGGGGGGGGCCTCTCTCTGTCTCCCCGTCGGGGGTTCAGTCCAAGCCGAGACCTCGCCAACAGGAAGCTCGGCGACTGAGGGAGGCTCCCGCGGTTTTTGTCACTCCGGCACGGCCGCCGTCACCACGGCGACGATCAGAGCCGTCGAACGCGAGCACGATCCCCGGACTCAGTCCCGTATCCAGTAATGCTCTGCAAAAGAACAGCTTCTCGGTCGCTTCTTCATTTTTAATCAACCGCCGAGAGCAGTACTGGGATGAAGGTGCTGAAGGGTAGCCGCAGAAGCTGTGCTGATGGACTGTGCGACCCCCAAGGTGTGGCTGTGTTCTCAGTAAAGATCAGGTCTGCGTACTTGGTATTTTCTGAAGGGAGAAAGCTCCTCTTGTGGCTTTTTTGATTTGTTTCGCTTTCTTTCTTTTTTTTTTTTCCTGGGGTGGAACTTGGCATGCTTCTTTCAGAGGAGCCTTGTCAGCAGAGAAGATAGGTCATTGTCTCATCCCGCAGGAAGAACGGAAAGCATTGACCGCTCACGCCACGGTGCGGGGGGGGGGTAGAGAACAGGAAAGCATGAGGAGCACGCCTCTCCTTCCTGTACCCTCCCCCCCCCAAAAAAAAAATCCTTACTGCTCCAGCCCCATCTCAGCCAGACCACAAGGCTCTCTGCCAGCGTTTCCTCCAGGATTTGACGGGGATGGTCTCTGGCGGCTGTCTTGCGGATCGTGCCGCAGATGTTCGAAAGAATCGCCCGTGTTTTACGGTCCGCGTCGCTGGACGGGTCAGATGGACTGGACGCGTCTCCGCTCATTCCCCCTCGACGACGCCTGGAATGCATCGTAACCCACGGCAACGCCCAGAGTTATGCTCTTAGACACTGGCAGGCCGGGCTGGAAGCAGAAATTATAATTTTTTAAAACCGTACGTTCTAGTGAATAAGGACGCCCTCTCGCCGCTTGATTCATCGCGACAAGTAGGGGTAACGAAAAAACACAACTAACCCAACCCCCCCCCCCCCTTTGTGTGCTGTCCTGTCACGGAACGACTGTGTATTCATCCCATTTACTCTCCACAGGTTGGGGACAGAGTGATGGTGTACTACAGAAATGGCCTGTGGCAGGAGTTGGTAGTTGTCCCGGCCAGCAGCACCCTGCAGATGCCAGAAGGGATGAGCTTTGAAGAGGGCGCCGCCCTGCTGGTCAACTACATCACTGCGTACATCGTGCTCTTCGACTACGGCAACCTGCGCCCCAACCAGAGCGTGCTGATCCACATGGCAGCAGGTACTAGCTCTGGCCGGCATTCCGTGTCACGGGCCCGTCGGTTTTAGGTAGGGGACCGACTCTGAAGGGTGTGTCAGCTGGGGTAATCAAAATCGAGGGGTG
Organism: Stomatorhinus ivindoensis; assembly: GCA_019775895.2. Taxonomy (NCBI): domain Eukaryota; kingdom Metazoa; phylum Chordata; class Actinopteri; order Osteoglossiformes; family Mormyridae; genus Stomatorhinus; species Stomatorhinus ivindoensis. The sequence goes on along the minus strand of JABFEB020000092.1, from coordinate 14,298,921 downwards.
TGTGCATGGTCCAGATGTCCCCACGATGTAGCAAAAACCTGCTTTTTTTTTTTGACGTCGTGGGGATTTAAGGTCAGGGCTGGGCAGGGGTTAAGGTTGTCGGTGTTGGGAATAGGGTTTTGCCTGTAGAAATTAATAAACAGTCCCCACGAAGATATGAGTACAGGTCTGTGTGTGTGTGTGTGTGTGTTCGTGTCCAGGCTATCTGGTGTCACACACTTTGAGATAATGCCACCATAAGCTAACAGGGCCTGACCAGTCACATGTCAAACAGCCTGACATGTTTCTTTGTGTGTGTATGATATGTAAAGGAGCATCGCAGGAGCCAGAGGGGTTACTTCATTTTCATTACCCATCATGCACCTGTCTGACCCTGAGTGAAACGCTGTAGCCACGCTGCTTTCTGCGCCGCCCCTTGTGCATCGGGCGAACTTGGAAAATTCCGGACGTTCCCTCCAAGCGAACTGGCACCACGTCACATGCAGCGCGGCGTGTAAAAAACGTACACCGTGAGACAGCGTGTCGCGCAGTGTCAGTGTTAACGCTGTCGCTGTCATGGCCGCCTCGTCGACAGGCCACACCCCCTGCGCCTGGCGCCTCTAGGCCCCAGCTGTTCGTCTCGTACCGAGGCTGACAGGCTGTGAATCTTCCCGTCGATTTGCATGTCGAGCTGGAGTTGCCATTTTGAGAGGATCCCCAGCACTAGATGGCCCCACCCCCCCCCCCCCCCAACGCTGCTGAGAGCTGCCCTCACAGAATCGCTGGCTTTGGACGTGTTTCACTGGGGAGATCGCTGCGCTCACTGGGTTTAAGTTTTTAATTAAACGTGACGGATTTTTGAGAGTTCAGAAGTTTCAGAAAACGCCGCGAGCGTGAGAGAGAGAGACGGCCAAACGGCGCGATGAAGTCTGGGTGGGAGGATGAGACAGACCGTCCAGCCGTGGGGGGGGGGGACACGACAAAGGGTAATGGGGTGTTGGAGCGGCCTCCGTGCTCCTACTCGAGCCAGCTGCCCCCCCCATCATCCCAAGTCACATGGGCTGGAGTTGCCTGTGAATGCGAGTGAATCGTGTGTCATCAGTCGACTATCTCTGCTTCCTTCCCTGTGTCGGTCGCGTTGCACCGAACCAAACCTAAACGTACTTAACCACTATGCCTGTTTTTATTTCTATTTTATTGATATTAATTAAGGATAACGATGCATCGTAAATTAATAAATTAGAAGCGTATTTATTTCATTTTGGTTTTAGCAATGTCGTTGTGCCAAAAAAATGCAGAAAAAATCTGAAATTGTCATTAAAGAAATTAAACAGCGCCACTGTCGGGCCGCTTTACGCAAATTGCCGCACAGTATGGATTTCCGATGCGGTCCTCCGCCTGTGCCCCGTCTGCCGTGCTGGAGAGGGCCAGACGTGTCGCCCGACGCTGGTTTTTATTGACCGGTGTGAGGCTGTTCGGTTCATCGGGAGATCCAGTGCCCGGCGGCTCGTGTTCAGGCTGCGGAAGGCTCACGGTGCACTGCGGTTAGTCCTGTAAGCGTCAGCACGGCCCCCGCGGCCCTCGCGTCGCTGCTTCTGCTCTTTCAGGAAGCTTGTGTCTGCAGCAGAGAAGGTGGCTGGATGGGGGTGTATGGGGGAGGATCTCTGGATCTATATCACAGTTTGGCAAAATCGTTTATCTAACAAATCACGTTCCTGTTCTAATGTTCCACCACCCCCCCAAGAAGAAGCTCCTTGTTTTACACGGGGCATCATCTGAACACCTTCCCCCCCGAACAGCAACCACGCTGATGCCCCCCCCCCCATCCTAAAAGTCTTTTTAGACAGTTTTTTTTTTAGGTATATCCTCCTGATACCCCACCCATTCATCTATGTCCATCGTAGTGGACATTTTGTTTTTGCATCTATCTTTTCACTGATATAAGGAAACATATTTATTCCCATTGTACAATAAAGAGGACATGCTGTGAAATTAAAAATTTAAATAATTTTGAAAAAATCTAAATTGTGAGATGTCTTATTTCCTCCAAAGACAAATAACCTGAAATTGAAGGACACTTTTTTCCTTGGGTCTCAGGAGAATATGTATATTTAGAGGTATCATTCATTCCCACCCCCAAATTATCCCCACTGTCAATGTGTTCAGGTCTGCTGTTGTCCTGCTGTGTTGCACTTTGCACCTTCAGTCACTGTGTGCTTTAATGTAGATGGTTGAGATGACAATGAAGCTCTACTGCTACCAACACCTGTTATGTGACACTTAATATGCAAAATAGCAGCTTAAAAAATCGCAAAATATTATAGTATTTTTATTTCAATCATCTTTAACCTCCCATGAATTTGTCAGCAAAAGCAGCTCAAAGAAATGCCTATATCTTTTATTCAAGACATCTGTACATGCACTGAGGTGGTTCAATCTTCTGTCTAGGATGTCTCCTGGACGATTCCCAGGGGAGATGCTTTGGGAACGTCCAACCAGGAGGAGACAGACCCAGGACATACTGGTGAGATAATATCTCTCGGCTGGAGGAATCAGAGGAGGTGGAAGGAGAGAGGGAGGGTTGGGCATCCCTGCTCAGGCTGCTGCCCCCATGACCTCCATCCGGATGAGCAGCAGAAAGTAGATGGATGGATGGATGGACATTTGTTAAGAATCAGATAAGATGCAAATGAGCTGTGATTGATTTGAGGGTGTACAATGTCTTTACAATGTCCATTTATTATAGGGAAAAAAGGACTCAAAGAAAGCCAAATAATTAAAAGAATTGAAGAGTATGTGTGTGAAATAATAGGGATTATGGTCAATATGATTTACAATGGATACCTATGCAAAGATAACTTCAAGGAGAAGCCTAATATGTATCATCAAACACACTGATATTCTAAATTTGTTCTTGTTGCTTAATTACAATATAATTGTAGCACAGTCCACAAAAGTGTTTCCTTAGCAACAGTCTTGGAAATCACTGCAGTAAGATGTTCAGAAGAAGACAGTCATTCCATTAGAAACTGCTTTATTTTATCCGGAACTTTGGTTAAGCCATGATTTTACCCCTGGCTTCAGGCCACGTCTTTCTCGTGATGATAGTATGGTTATCAAAGCTATTATGGTTATCATGTCTTTCTCGTGATGATAGTATGGTTAATCTCAAATTGTTCTTTGAGTTCTGGCTGCCATCACAGCTCTGTTTCAATTTTTTTGTCAATCATAGGCTTATAACACGCTTAAAAAACAAGTCAAATTTGCACACCTGACACATCTCAGTTAAGGTGCAAAGCTTAATTTACTATTGAATTGTAGAATGTTCTTTTTATTGCATGTCTGTTAATGTAAATATACACAACATATCAAGACAGCTTTTTAAATTATCCATCTATCTTCCATAAGTGCCAACGCAATAGTGTGACGATTGTTTTGACTCATAATAATTGATCTTTATTATATGCAATATAATATGCACATACAGCTTGGTTAATTTAAAAGGAAAGTTGAATAATAATTTTATAGGATATAGATGAAGTTTCTGTCAGCTATCCTGAGAATTATAGCCATCTCACCAATGCCCTTATTGGTTACGTCCTGCTACAAAATATGATGTAATGACCTCATCCTGCACTTATGCTCATGTGACTGTTCTGCTTCAAACGTTTCATTTCCGTTGTATTAACCAGGCATTCTAAACATATAAGGGCCTCATTCAGCATGCTATCAGTATGTACATTTCACTGCTTTGTTTTTTTCTCTTCCCCTGATGTATCTTCACTGAGGTACTAAGTGTCTGCTGAAGCAAAAATCCCAAAATTTTTCTTCAGACCAGAAAACATGATTTGTTGGAGACAATATTTCATACTGATATTACAGCAATTACCAGTTAAGAAGAGAACAGCGCTCACAACCTTACTTGAGAATCAACAGTGGAGACCTTGTCAATCATCCATTACTCAGCACTGCCAACCAGTACGCCTGATGCTTTGAAGAAAATTCTTTGATTAGCCTTTAAATCATGGACTTTACATTACTGATAATAAATGGTTTGTATAAGGAATTACAGTATAGTTATTATTTCAGCTTCCAACAGAAGCACAGGACACTCTCAAGAAAATGTAAAAACCAGTGACAATTGAATACAACCTAGGAAAGATACAAACGCCACGCACAAAATGCCAGGGAAAGATATAAACCCACAACCCTGAAGGTGCAAGGTAACAGTAAGACCTGCTGCGCCTCATTATTATTATTATTATTGTAGCTAACAGTACGGTCAGGTAAAAACTACATAGATTGCGGATATTTCCCTTTTTAATTGAAAAAAAATATTGTAAGTTCCTTCTTCTGCATTTCACCCAATTTGTTCAAGGCAGAGAGCAGCGATAAATATTACTCTTCGGAAATAAAAGCCGTCCAATGGTCGGGAGAATCCTAACAGAAGTAGTGTTGGGCGCGGAAAAGAAACGACAGTAAACGTAGAGCGACGAACCGTTGCTAGATCCTGCGGATTTCTGAGAATTGTACTGAACAGAGTAATATCAATATCTACCCTAAAACTGACCAGCAATCTCAAAACGAGTACTAAAATAAAGTATAAAACAAAGAGGTAAAATGTTAGTTATCAAAACAGTTACAACTAACCTGCTTACAAGACAGAAACAATTCTGTTAGCACAGTTTCTTTCCTCGCATATTGGTGGTTGATGTACGCGATCCGGTTAACAGCCGCAAGCGCCGGTGACACCAAGCGAGGCCACCGAACATAACCAGCAAACAACTGGGAGAGCGGTGCGGTTCTGCACCTAACCGGAAAGCTGGCATGTCGAGGGCAAGTCCCGTATGGAGGATACTATCTCCGGACTGGCGATCTCCTGACAATAGGAGCTGTCGCTACTGATGTACTGCGAGACAACTTACGGAGCTCGAGAGTAGAAGTGTTTTCGCGATAAATAAAGGCACCGCCGCGGTCATTTCTGCGGCACTGCAGGACTGGCCGGTCCAAGTTTTCAGTAAGATCGCGGAGTTGAAAGGCACACCTCGCAACTTTAAATTCCCGTATTGTCTGTGTATTTGTAAATACTGGTCGTGCCACTGAAATTCGGCATTTGAGCATTTGACGCCAAAGAAAAACGAAGTAGCGTTAATTCGACAGACACTACACAGCGTTTATAAAATATAGTGTAAACAATCATTTAGTTTCTATGTGGACATAACCTGAATGCGTACGGTGTTAGGCGGTACGTTGAAAGAAGCCGGGCGCTCATTGCTGACTGCACAGTTTCTTAAAGGGGGATAACTGGGAAAGAGGACCAAACAGTGGGCATGGTTTTTTCGTCTTCTTTAGTGGTCCATCTCAGCTGTTTTTCTTTATAAAACGGCACTGTGAAGGTCTGAGGAGTGAATGACCTGCGCCGGAATTTTTATCTCTTGGAAACAAATAACAACGTAATAGCATAATAATAATATTTTCTGCAAAAAATATATACAACTATAAATCACAACAGTGCAGGGATCACCAGCTGGAAAACAATGGAACCGGCCGGAATATAAATCAATCAACCTGGACTACCGTTTGTGATTCCACAGCTTTTGATATTCAAGCATAAAACAAAATAAAACATAATTTATAAACGTTCTAACGCCTGAAGGGATAAACAGGCAGCATAAGTCATATATTTGTACTTCATGTGCTCAAATGAGAGCTCCGTATTTGTTTTATACCGAATTTTTTAAGTTGTTTTTTTTTTATTCATACATGCCTTTGTGAAGTAAACACCAAGAAAGTTTCCGACTCAAGGAAGAGGAAAAGGGGAAGCGCCACAAAAATGTATTTCATCAGTCTACTACAGGTAAAGAAAAGGAAACGCTAATTTAGAACTTTCTGTCATAGTAATTAAGTAAGTTTAATTGCTGCTTTTGTGCTTATTCGTCCATGACTTTGCTGTGCTGTATAATTGCATAGTAATATTCATAGCCTACAATTAATAATCCTGACGGACTACTATAGGTCGAAGTGTCATACTCTTTATATACATTTACTATTTATTTTCCAGCGTTCAAGAGAAAACGAAATGAAAAATTTAATACGTTTTCATTGAAACGTGGTAGAATTTCATTGTAATGGTATATAAAACATATTAGCAAAACGTTTTAAAGTTGGTATTGCACCATCTAATATTACCGTCTAGGCACACATCATGTAGTCTATTCCGCCTAATCATAATCTCCGGTTGAAGCCGGTATGTAACACGGTATGTAGCGAATTTTTATTATCCTTCGGGTGTCCATAAATAGGTAATAGTAGTAGTATATCACACTACTGGGTTGGCAGTAGTATAGTATTATTATTGTTAATGACTATTTCTTATATTTCTTTATTACTTATTATTATTATCATTAATAATAATAATAATAATATATCTACAACTAATTCTATGTGCAGGTATTATTTCTACCAGACTGCCTAACTGAATCACTAACAGTACTGAACGACTGCAAATAAACGCTTTAATGATGCGTTACTGTGAAGCCAGTGCGACATCACGCACGCACCATCCGCTTGCCCCAAATATTGCGGGGAGAAACTCGTGATCGCTGATCGTGATGTGTTTCTCGTGTGCAGCCGAGAATCTTGCGAGTGCGTGTTACTTCTCAATTATTATTTTGACTTTTAATTCAACCAAGTTGTATGCACAATAACAAAAGGGCATAACTCCAGTTATACTTAGGATTGCATGAAGCCAAATAGGCCGGGATCCTCCTGAGTTTTTGAACAACAAGGGTAGTCGATCCTCTCCCTGACGGGCATGAAAATAACATTCTAATAGAACCATTGTTTTATTTTTGGCACGTGCATATTTAAGCACACGTACCCTCTACCAAGGGAATTGATTTATAAGGGCCCACTAAATGATTGTAGGCCTAATTAATGCGGGAATTTGAAAAGCAGGCTACATATGTACGTTTTTTTCGCTGGATTCTCTCAAGAGTGTCTGGGGAGGTCGGTTTCGAGAGAAGTAATTAGATTAATATTGAATTAAAGGTGGACACTGAACCATGCTTATGCATGAAATTTAAGGTTTATTTAAAACCTTTGTTTTCGCAAGTGTCACTGCTCAAGGCTAAATGTTCATTCATTATTTCTGGAGTGTAATCATACGAGGAAATTGTAATATCACTACTAACAGTGTGGATTAATTGCCCTTTGCTAAATGAAACCAATTATAAACACCAAATATCATTTAAATAAGACTTTCTATTCACTCTCAGAAGCATGTCATTTTCGATGGTAGCAAATGGGTACTCCTGTACCTTTTACAGTAACCATTAAATGTTTTAATATATTGGCCAAATGCTAAATTCCTACATTTAAAATGATTAAATTAGTTTTATTTAGCTGCAAAATCATCCATAAATGGACCCCAAGGTCGTTTTATCATATTCCTCTGAGTGGTATATTGTCAATTTTATAATTTACCCTGGTTCAAAGTACTTTCACAATACAAAACTGGCAATTACTTATAGCATTTTCTGATATTCATTTTTTATATTACATAATTAAAATATTTCCAGTAAAATATTTTTCTTAAGACTGATGCTTTAGAAGGTAAAGGTTTTACATCTTGTTCTACATCCGGTTAATCTGAGCGTTGCCAACCTTGTTTGGCTGGCTGGCGTGAGTATGAACACGCATTTATTTGCATGTAACTCTTTTAATGCTCTGTAAATAGTCCGTAGTGTTACGCCCTGCTTGTCCGATCCTCCCCTGTGCCACGCCCCCACGCTACCTCGTGTGGAATACCCGTGTTATCAGCTGTTTCTCGTTGTTGTTAAATAGTCCTGTGTACTTAAGTCCGCATTAAAGTACATTTCCCCAGTCCGGCTATTGACACCCGTCTCGCTTTTTTTTCGTGTTCCTGTTTTGTCTCCCTTCTAATAATCCCTCGTTCACCCGGTCTCACGGCGTCTGTGCTGCTTCCCCGCTGAAAGCCGTGACATGTAGAATTTGCAAACTACCCTAACGCTTTAAATGCAGCTGATTTCAAGTTTATAATGGAATAATACAGATTTGCTGTAAGATTTTTTTTATGTGGCAGTGACAGTCAGAAAGTGTGAGTGTCACGCTAGATGCGTTGGAGTTGGCAACCCTATAGTCTGCTGTAATGTTAATTTAAAAGCAGTAGCCTCCACAATCCTGTAGGAAGTGACTATGCTTATGGTGAGAAAACAAAGACCTCAGTACTGATAATGAGTCTCCTGATTTTTGTGATGTTTCATGGTTTTAATTGCCAGTATATCACTCTCCTCCCTGTTTCCACCCTGGTTGCCGGATTACAATCAGTTACAATCCTGTTATATGTCAGTTACAATCCTGTTATATGTCTAATAGGATGGATTGTTTTCTTTAAGCAACAATAAAAAAAACTTAGACAACTCGAAATGGACCTGGAGGTTAATTCATTTCTTAATCAATCTTACAGAATTCAAAGTTTTACCAATATGTTGACATATTTGATATGAACAGGAAAAGGCACTTCGTAGTAGGAATGGCCCTAATTATTCCTGGTAAAACTTACAGCTTTCATCAGAGAAATACTGTATTTATGAATGTGTATATGAAAGATATCCTAAAACGTGCTATACAGTGATATTCACTACTGCATTAGTTCAGCATACTGAACAGAAAAATAAAACATTCAATATAAAGTTCAAGCAATTACACGAAATGTACAATAGTGCATTACATAATTTTGTTTCACCTACATTATCTATATTGTTTCATCATATAATTAATAATCCATGTGGCCATGACCAGGAGACACACATATTTGATAGATGGATGAATAAAATAACTTTAGATATTAAAAAGTAAAGGGTTTATTAGAAAACCCTACTAAACAAAGAGCACGCAATTGTGAAAGAAAACTTTGCTATCTCTGTCCAGCTTGTGATGCACGAGAGGCTGCTATCGCTACGAAGTGTAAGTGATCCTGTTGCCAGTCAGAGAAAAATTGTGAGCCATTTTAAATATTCGCCACTTACATATCCTGGCTTGGAAGATATTCAAATTAAACTGTAAAATGCCTCAAAAACGATTAAAACAAGACATTCAAATGAGGTGGAGCAATACGTTATGTATGTTTCTTATAGTCTAAGTAAAGATTTTTTTGCTTACATTTTTCTCTTCTATATTTACTAGTTTACAAATTTTTATAATAAATAAAATATTTATTATATATTTATTATATTAAATAAATATATTAATTAAAGTAAAAAGAGCTCTTGTATCCAAATCTGTATCGGCATTCGTAGCTCGGAATCGGATCAGATCTGAAAAAATGTGGATCGGCTCATCCCAAGTAAAAAGCTACGATATGCAAAACAGGTTAATGGTAAATATTTCTGCTATTCATTTGTACCTTTAAGCAATGTGAATCTAAATAAATAAAATGTGTTTTGCTTTATTATATGCATTTATTGATATAGTGTAAGTCATACTAATGTGACGAAACAGTTAAAGAATTGCCAAACATCCACAAATCCTCCATCTGTTTCCAGCAGAACCCCTCCTCAGCTACTCTTTCCAACATCAGTTACACTACTACTGTGCTAGATTTGTCGAAACTCATAAAACTGGTTTTTCCTTGCAGTCATCACTTTGCTGTCTGCTAGATGACTTCCTTTACTAGCTTCTCATTAACAGTAGTGTACAGACCAGTAAAACGATCATCCCTGTTCTTTGTACATTATTGTGATGCATACACAGGCTCATATTAAAGAACTGGTGATGAATATTATGTGCATTTTCAGTTCAATCATCCATCCATCCATTATCATATCCGCTTAATCCCCACTGGAGTTGCGGTGGGCCCAGAGCCTATCCCGGGAAGAACGGGCGCAGGTGGGAACCAACCCTGGACGGGCACCAACACACTGCCGGGCACACACACTCACACAACTCCTGTACAGGGCCAATTTAGACACGCCAGTCAGCCTACCTTGCACGTTTTTGGACTGTGGGAGGAAACCGGAGCCTCTCAATTATTTAACACAAAGAAACATAAAAAATGAAATTCTGTTGACTGCCGTTATGTGGCCTGGAAAGGGTGAACAGCTATTGTACATTCGTGAAATGGCAAAGACAGTGTGGCACTGTGTTCCAGCAGAATTAGGTCAGACCCTTGCCGATTCTCTCTTGGCTGCTCACACTACCACAACAGTCCATTGAGAGGGACTTTCCAGTTTGTCAATCACCTGTAACCCTCTGTAGCGGCCTGAGTAAGGCTATAAAAGATGAAAGTGACAGCTTTGCATTCTTTCAATTGCATAATTGTGATTGAATAGTATAGCCACCAACCAAATAATTACACGGACAATAGTTTTTGGCTCAACCATGCTTATTAGCACAATTGACTTGAGGTGATCAAAGAAGTGTGAAAAACCGGTGTATTCAGAGATTGTAAATAGAATATTTTATGAGTATAATTGTAATCCAACCATCTTGGACATTGTGAAATGTTTATAGAGACTGTCTGACTTCCAGATAAAAGAAAAAAATAGACATTTCTCATTCCTGATTAAAAGCAACCCATTCAGATCATTCCACATTGAAATCATTTGAGATGTTTGGCAACTTTAATGGTTGTTTGTAGTACACATATATAAGTCCATTAAAACCTGATGTTGAAATTATTATCACTGTAACTAATAAAATTCATTATAACTAATTTATGAAAGACTCAGTGGGTAGTACTGTTGCTTCATATCTATATAGGTTTCCTCCCGCAGCTTGAAGACATGCATTTAGAGGAGCTGCCGAGTCAGTGTGCATGTGTGCCTGGGGAAGAACTGGCATCATGTTCCTGGTGACCCCCTTCCTTGTGACCCCCTTCCTGGTGACCCCCTTCCTTGTGACCCCCTTCCTTGTGCCCCATATTGTTGTTTGTATCTCTTGCATTGCATTGTTGGCAGCTATAACTTGTTACCTGTGTGTAGGGGTATAGCTAGAAATCCTGTGCCCCCTGACAAGTCGCCCGAGGCCCCCATTACATTTCATAATTTTATAATTTGATTTATTCAAGGGGCACCCAGAATCTGCCAGGGTATCCAAGCCCCTATTGCACATGTGTGACTGTGCTGTGCAAACGTCCATCCATCCGTTTTCTGCAATTGCTTATGTCCTATTCACGGTTGCAGGGAATTCGGAGCCAAACCTGGCGGCTATGGGCACAAGGCAGGGATGGAGCACCAACCCAACACAGGGCACAGTCACACGCCATTCACTCACACACACACACTCACACACACTCACACACCATTCACTCACTGACACACACTCACACACCATTCACTCACACACACACTCACACACCATTCACTCACTGACACACACTCACACACCATTCACTCGCACTCACTCACTCACACACACGCACACACACGTAAATTTTTCCATTTTGAAGAATTACTGATGCTTTCAGTAATTGTTTGGTTAACTTATTTTGGTCATACTGCTCTGCGAGGGTTAATTTTCCTGTGTTACTTTAACAAACAGTATTAAAAAGTAAACAGCCAGTAGTAAGTCTCAAATCATAAAGTTTAATATAATCTGTCAGAGGCCCACTCTTATCTATTTGTCTTTTTTTACACGACTTAGTGAATAAACTCAGCGGCCTTCGGTTTTATTAACTGTACTCTATTTTTACTTTATTGCTTCAGTTAAGGTATAAAAAATATCTCCCAACAGAAATGGTCTTATTCTTACTATCTTTTTAAATGATTTTTGTGAAATAAAACTCCACGGTTGTAATAATTGCCTTAAACCTATAGTTTATTATTATTTTTAATACTCCCCAGGAAGACCTAATCCACTATTTCCGCATTCATTACTGGAATGCAGCCATTTAAAATATTTAACCTAGTCTCACTGATAATAAAGAAGCTGTTTACCAGCATCCAGCCTTAAGAGTCTAGTCTTGCTGATTAAGATGTATGTGCGATGATGTGATAAAACCTTATTTTCATGCCGCAGCTGATAATTTCTATTTATTTGCTGGTAGGTGTAGTCTTTCAAGATCAAGGAATAATAAGCCCTTCAGTCTTTTAAGTATAATAATACATTAAATTTAAATATGAAGCAATAACCCAAAGACGCTGTAGTCTGCCAGTTCCTGTTATGTAATAGTGATGGGTGCAGATCCTGACCACTAGGACTATGCTGCACATTCCCAACGGCTGCTTCCATGCAGCCGACTCCCTGCTGCTTCGACTAAACTGGAGGACAGTCAGGCAGCGAAGCATCCAGGAGACACAAAGGGAGGATTTGCATGGCATGTAACTTTGCACAGATGTCTAGCCTATCTGCTAATTCTCAAGCCTCGCCTGGTTGTATTCTTACAATCTTGCAAGTCTACAGTCATTTGCTTTGACTGTCACCTTTAAAAACATTTGAAAACACAGCACACGAATGGTACAAGTGTATCCTTTATACTGAGCAATATATGTAGCATGCAAGTGGTATCAATTGGTTTGACTGGACTGGATGTAGCACAAAAGTTTAGCACGTATCATTGATGGCACGTGTAAAAGGAATTTTTTGTTCTCCATAAAGAAATTATAGGCTTACCAAAATATATACAATACTAATGTTTCCAAATCTAAAATTTGTGTTGAGTATACAATGGGTTGTGTAACAAAACTTCCTTTCAAATGATATATTAATAGAATCCTTAGGGATATAAGATATCATGAATAGTCAGTGCCCAAAAATAAACAAAAAAGAAAAGAAAAAGAAAGAGAATGAGAAAAGAAAAAAAACAGGAAAGTGTCAACAAAGAAACTTAATAAACATGTTGCTAAAACAGTCCAACGGAATGTTGTATTAATCCTGACCTGAAATGAGCTTCAGATTCTTTTAAATAACTTCAGATGGCTGACTTGTTCTAATTTGTAGAATTTCAGGAGGCATCCAAGCCATGAATAATATTTCAATATGATGCTGCTGTTATTAACCCAAAAGTTCCATCAGGTTCTACTGCGGGAGTAAATGGCTCAGATGTGGACTCCAATTCCTAAGTGTGTGCAGAAATGGGGGCAGTTTCTGCTGCCTAGAAGCAAAATCAGAATCTGTTACTGATAATGTTTAAATTTATATTCAATGAAAGTAAGGTTGGAACGTGTTTCAGTGTGATTTCCTGCAAAGCACGTTTTATTCTGTTAAACATCTTATTATGATGAAATTTCAAACTCAAAACAAATGTTTTTTAAAAAGATTTGGGCCGATCAAACAGAAATGTTCAACATCAGCTGAACTGAATTCTTACTTAATCTTTTATGCAAATTAAAAACATAAACCAGCTTAATAAAATATTACCATGAAAAAAATTATTTTAATTGAAAACAAGAGTTCCATCCCTATGAGTCCTCCAATTTGAACCTACAGTCCAAAAACACAATGAGGTGAACTGGAATTACTAAATTATCCATAGGTTTGTGTGTGTGTGTGTGTGTGTGTGTGTGTGTGTGTGTGTGTGTGCGAACAGGTATACCTATCCTTATGGGGACACAAT
>JABFEB020000092.1:14238740-14253726 GCA_019775895.2 Stomatorhinus ivindoensis | reverse complement strand
TTACATCTGCATGGGTACAAGTGGGTCTGAGTTACATCTGCATGGGTGCAGGTGGGCCTGAGTTACATCTGCATGGGTACAGGTGGGCCTGAGTTACAGCTGCATAGGTACAAGTGGGTCTGAGTTACAGCAGCATGGGTACAGGTGGGCCTGAGTTACAGCTGCATGGGTACAGGTGGGCCTGAGTTACAGCTGCATGGGTGCAGGTGGGCCTGAGTTACATCTGCATGGGCACCGGTGGGCCTGAGTTACAGCTGCATGGGTACAAGTGGGTCTGAGTTACATCTGCATGGGTGCAGGTGGGCCTGAGTTACATCTGCATGTGTACAGGTGGGCCTGAGTTACATCTGCATGGGTACAAGTGGGTCTGAGTTACAGCTGCATGGGTACAAGTGGGTCTGAGTTACAGCTGCATGGGTGCAGGTGGGCCTGAGTTACAACTGCATGGGTACAGGTGGGCCTGAGTTACATCTGCATGGGTACAAGTGGGTCTGAGTTACAGCTGCATGGGTACAAGTGGGTCTGAGTTACAGCTGCATGGGTACAGGTGGGCCTGAGTTACATCTGCATTGGTACAAGTGCGTCTGAGTTACAGCTGCATGGGTACAAGTGGGTCTGAGTTACAACTGCATGGGTACAGGTGGGTCTGAGTTACATCTGCATGAGTACAGGTGGGCCTGAGTTACAGCTGCATGGGTGCAGGTGGGCCTGAGTTACATCTGCATGGGTACAGGTGGGTCTGAGTTACATCTGCATGGGTACAGGTGGGCCTGAGTTACAGCTGCATGGGTACAGGTGGGCCTGCCATGTAGTATTTAAACATCAGAGAGACGGTCCAGTGAAATGGTACCAACAGATTACACTACCTTTGTCCCATTTAGCAGTGTACCTGTTCAGCAGACTACATTTTTAGTGAAATTTATTGTCATGAATGGGATAAGATATTAATGTGTTTTTTTGTAGTTTTTCAAATTACAAAGGCCTATTTCTTTGTAAGATCTCTTTTTGCAAAGTTGGCAAGATACTTATTGGAAACTCACTGTCCAGAAAACGACTGATTGTCTTTTAATACTATATATTCTGAATTTAAATCAAGATCAGTCACGTCCCTTATAGGATGTTGCATCAGCAAACTTAACCATAAAGCTCAATGAAGAAAAGCTCTTTATGAAGTTTCATATTACAGCAGATAGTTTGTGGGAATGTAGAACTAACGGAACTGATAGTCAATGCAGATTTCAGTGAATTTAATGCCCCAGGCAGTTCGTAAGAAACCAAAAAAATACCTTCCAGTCAGGGTTAAAAATAAACAGCTAGGGGAAGAGTGGTTGATCTCGTCACAGTCCTGTATACTGATAGGATGCCAGAGAGCCAAGGAGCTGAAAAGGAGGCAATGAATTAAAGTTCTTTTAAGTTCCTCTGCACCTATGGAAGATTACATTTACATTTACATTTACAGCATTTGGCAGACGCTCTTAGCCAGAGCGACTTACATAAGTGCTTTAAGTCTTCACAATGAATTTCCTCCCGATACTAGCTCAATAAAACCAAGGCTATGTTTACCATCAACAATACTCTGTTGGGAATTTTTTTTTTCCCAAGCTGTCATCGCTGGATGTTTGTCTTCAAGCTCCACTGTGGGTGAAGAAGGGGCGTGTACCTGGCAGGTAACTGGGCTGGACATGGTTATTAAAGGCCATCTCTGTCTGCTCCCTGTCGCCAGTGCTGTGTTAGCCCTCTCTGGTGCAATGATAGCCCCTGCCAGTGCTGACGGTTGGAGGACAGCAGTCTCTTGCTGTCAGCTGCACTGGGGCCTTCTGCTGCCATCGGGGAGGGCGGGGGGTACTGTCACTGAGTTACTGACCCCTGTCACATCTCCACCACCTTTTTCTTAGACAATTCCTTAAAGCTCTGGTTTCTATTTTGATCACTCTGCTCAGAGTATATACATTTTTAATGGTTCAAAGATAAATATTGCCAGGATGCCACAGTGAATATCTCAACTTTGATTGCCTCTGATATGTTTGGTAGTCTCCAGGTCTGCTTTGTCTGTACATATGAAAATTCACTTAAAACACTTAATTTAGATTTTGCTACTTTGTTCCAAAAGTGAACTGATTTTTGTAGCTAACTACAGAAACGATATTTTTTATAGCAGCGATATTAAAAATTGTCATTGACACTGCCAGTGAATCCCATATGACAGCCTTACTTCACAGATTACTGATTCTGATTCTGATGACACATTCGACAGGTATTTGCTTAAAGTAATCCATTCAAATCCACTCAGAGTTGGTGTGAAGCATTGCTTTTTAGGATATTAAGCCCCTGCTTGCTATATTTAGGTGTCTAGGAGAAAGTTATAGAGATAGAGAAACCTGTAACACAATTGCAAATGTGGACTTGTTCATTTTTACACCCCTCCCCCAACACACACATACCTCCAGTCACATAAATCAGGTCTAAGCAATCTTGAAGGAATAGAAAGTTGTGGGTTTATCTTTTGAGATCAGGAAAGTTTAACATCTCTATAACTTCCTTCTAGGCAACAAATGACCATTTAAGAAAGTGCAGGTGGACACATGGCCACCATGCTTCTGGTTGATGCTGGAGTCATGTTTCTCATCAGACCTGGTTCCCACGGCAAAGAAACATACTGTACAAAACAGAACCTGTTTTTCTCCTTAAAAATAAGTTTGAGCAGCATATGCCGGTCAAATTGCTGTCTTTCTTCAGCTCTTCTGGGTCACCCTGCCATGTGAACGCAGCCATTTTACAAGGCAGTTATTTCAGGATGAAAATACATCACTTTGTTTCAAAAATTCCTGCACGGTGCGTACATAGTAACAAATAGCAAGTCTTATTTTTCTTTTTCATCAGAAAAAGAGCAAGTTGCATTACCACATTGCTGTGATCATCAATTACCTGGGTCACTGCATCTCCCTGGCAGCTCTCCTTGTGGCTTTCATCCTCTTCATGCGCCTGAGGTAAGAGCATCTAGCCGTTTGTCATGAGAACAGACTCTCTGTCTCCATCCATAGATGGGCCAGGGTCACCAGAAACCCAATCAGAGTCATGTGTTCAGAGATCTTCACATAAACATCGTCGCCGTCATTCTTGTTCATGTTCTGCTCACATGGTACTAAGTCCGTGTATTAGGTGTGACGTGTGTTAATATTAGCATTGTTGAAAAGTCTCCCTCATTCAACTGTCCTGTCAAAAATGCTTATCCTTTTGATATAGCATCACTGATGGTGTACTTTTTTGCCACATGATGGGCAAAACATCAATGGGGAAAGCATGGTTATAAATAAGTAATTAAGGTCAGACCTGAGTGTGACACGATACAGAAGAGTGGGTGAGGTAATGCAGACAACATGAACACAGCTCCATTTATAGCTGGAACAGGAACTATTTAGTTCCCACTGGATGTTCAGAAATATGTCAGGGATTTAATGGCTGATGACTTTCAAAAGGCACAGTGTATTGTGATCTTGAAAGATTAGTTACTTGTTACACCAATTTCCAAACTGAGCTGAAATATGTGCAGCAATTATAATGTCGTAAATCTTCTCACAAATATATTTAAATTATAAACACGGTCAAGCAATTACCCAAACCTGAATCTGGAACTGAATACAGGGCACCAGGGTGAACTTGTAAGCAATAATGTATTAGCCTGAATGCTTAGAGGTGGGAAATAACAAACTTGCTTGAAGAAACATTGAAATGAGAAGGTAAAGCAGTATATCTGGTTTAGCTTTAGAGTTCACACTCCAGGAAATAATAATGTTGAAGTTAAAAGGCTCACATGGCTGAATAACATTCATAATCAAACAAAGATTTAAGGTAACTTTTATGTCGGCAATGGCAACAAAGTAAACTATACCAATAGTTAACCTCTGTGAAAACATTTACTTAATAGCTATTGAATCCATGTTTTGAATGGATTTGTCCTGTTGCCATTTGTTTGTTGCTTTGTTTGCTGCTGATCATGGTCATAAAACATCTGGCAAAGTTTAATTTCATTATTTTACCAAAAACGTTTATTCGTTAGTTTTTCTTCTCAACATGTATCCAGTTTATAATAGTACAAGAACAAGAGATTAAATGCCATGTACTGTGCAGCTTACATCATATGCATATTCAAATATTCCTCATTGCATAGTTTAAACAAATAAAACTGTTCCTTGTTTAGGAAATTGTAAACATTTCTCTGAAGCCTTCACGCTATAACAATAATTCTACCAAAAACAAACGTAAATTGCACTTGATAAAAAATCATCAGTAAACCAAAAGTAAAACATAATTGAAGAAGACTAGCTCTCCTTTAGAGAACAGTAAATATTTCAAGAGCCGTCGGGAGATTTCAAAGGCAGAAAAACAGCGGCTTGTTCTTTCAGTGGACACAAGAGACAGTTACTGGTACGTACAGCATCAAATCTCTATCCAAGATCTTATTTTGGAGTCCATCTTCCACAGTGAACATTGTTTATCACAGCAGATGCAGCTTTTTATTCGTGGGGGTATGGCTGAGTAGCAAAGAGGTCTGCAGAGTTTTGGGTTAAATTCCTGCCCCAGAGCTTTGAGTGTTTGCTTGCTCTTTCCCCTGAAGTGGATAAGTGGCGTGATGCTCGGAGGCGTAGCCACATCTCTGCTGTGCCTTAATCCCCCAAAAAAGGCTCCAGGGGTACTGGATAGATGGTTGAACCTGTACTCAAACCCAAGTTTCACTCTCACCTCTTACCTCTACATGTGTGTGTGTGTGTGTGTGTGTATCTCAAAGGTTCATGTTCCAGTGTTCATGACCACAAACAATCATTTTAAGCTATTATTCATGAGTCCCAAATCTTGAGTCTGGGTTGAGTCTCAAGTCTTTTGAGGACTCAAGAGAAGTCTACTGTCACTGTATGTGTGACTGCGAAGTGTGGCTCGAGTCCCCATCTGATGGTGCCATGACATTATGTAGTGTAATACTGAAGTGTCCGCAAAGGTGTAAAACCTTCATTTGCTACTCCAGCTGAGTCAAGCCTGTATGCATTTAATATGTTTTCACTAGTCCTGCATGCAACTTCCCAGTGGTATACTTACTAGTATCAAAGGATGATCCTCCACTCTTAGTAGATTATGAATACTATCTTCTCCATGCCTGCCTCCCATCTCCTTCTCTAATCTGTTTAGTCTTTCTCCATCTTGACAACTCTGAAGGATTAGTTAACGATTTTTCAGTGACTTTAAACACAAACAGCCAAGGATGACAGATAATTAGTACAACCTTGCTCACCATGATTGCTTTACAAGTTGGACTTGCACCATGACATTTCCAACTGCAGAGCTGGATTTTTTGCTTCTGTTTTGAGTAATGAAACGAGCTGGATTAGGCTGCAGCGGCTTCCGTCAAAACATTACAACTGCCCAAATTGTTGGTTATATTTAGAAACACTTGGAGATTTGAAACTGATTCACTGTGGCAAATCATGTAACTTTTATCTGACCACAGTGACTCAGTAACCCAAAAGCAACATGCATATTTGGGGCTTTGCAAAAATGCGCAGCCTCAAAAACATTTCCTATGTATGAGTGTTAAGCTGGATTCAATAGAACAAGAGCACAGCAGGGACTGGAATGTGGCTTTAAACAAATAAAAAGATCAGTAAGTAAAAAAAAATGAATGAATGCCTCCAGTTATGTCCAGATGCCTACAGGGAGAATTTAACCATGAGAGTATATATTTTGTAAGCAAATTAGGCTGTTTTACCAAGAATTAATAACAGGGGGTAGGTCCCAAAGGATTTCTAAAAAAAACCCCAGCCTTGTTCCTTATTTAATTAATTGCCTTAAATCAGCATGAGAACAATGGTTCATGTGGCAAGTTCATAAAATCGTTCAAGCTGAGCCTGGCAATGTAAGAGATTCCCTTCTTTGTGCCCAGCAAAACCCAACTCTTCCACTTTTGGAAAACAGTAACAGGCACTGAGGGCTGCATTTACAACCTACTTCTGTGTTTTGTTGTAATACAGAGGATGATTAAATTGGCTAGGAAGATATAGGATGTCACCTTTCAGGCAACGGATATTATGTATCAGATGCATAATGAGATACAACTCTCAGGTTTGATAAAAAAAAAACGAATTTATTTAAATTAGTCTGGAAAAGTGAGATTTACAGTAGAACCTTGGAACTCGAATGCCTCTTAACTCAAACAACTCAGACATCAAACGAGTCTGTTGAAATTTTTTGACTTGTACCTCAACGAAAATCTTGTATGGGTTGAGACAACGTTCAACTGTACCAGTTCAGACCTCAAACGGTTCAATGGAGAAAAATATAGCCGCAACTCGACTGAAAACTTGGAACACAACAAAAGAAAACAGACCTGCTAAACAGATTGGATCGGATCGATAAATCGCTCACAGTCTCACGGTACCTCTCGAATGAGTTCGACGTGTTCCTGCTTTTGTTAATCGTTTGTTTTTTTTTTGTGCTACAGTATATCTATAGTACATTTAGTGATACGGTAATCATGGCCCCTGAGAAAGTGAGCACTGATAGCAGCAAACCAGAGAGTAAAAGTGAGAGTAACTGTAGAACTTTAAAAGGAAATTATAGCGAAATTTGAAGGTGGTGCACGTGTGTCTGCTTTCGCTTCGGAGTGTGGGATTGAGATTTATTTTCTGTTTAATATTTTGTATGTGTGGTTTTTCATGTGTGTATTAGTTTTATATTGATTGCTAATGCTTTTTATCATTAGTCAGGTAGGCAGTTAAGCTTAACTAGGCCATCATTTGGGGATTAAATTCATTTACGTTATTTCTTATGGGGAAATTCGACTTGGACCTCGACCAAATCGTAACACAACCTGCCTTCTAGAACGAATTAAGTTCATGTTCCAAGGTACCACTGTACTTTGTTATTGGAATTGTAGCTTGTAAAAGTTGTCTCAAGATGATTGCCTGGCAAAATGTGCCTTCCTGCTTATTTATGTATAGGAAAGCACCTACCTCGCAAAATGTGCTGAAGTCGGTGTTTGTACCACTGCAAGGGTCCAGTGATCGGAAATTCGTGAAATGTGAATGAGTGCAACAGAATGAGTGGTGGTTTGATGGCTGATACAGGAAGAAAAGGCAGAATTCAATAACCAAACAGCTTCAATTGGGAAGGTAATGCGATGCCACCTTGAGACAGCTGTCATTGCAGCATCCCTGCGGAAGGATTGCCTGGGAAAATATGCAGAAGGCCATCCATAACCACACAGCAGGATGCTGACGTTGCTGGAAAATGAAGGTTGGGAGTAGACACAGAACAACACAGTTACTTGTATCTGTTTGCATTGCATTCCGATCTGTTTTACAGAAGCATAAGGAATATTTGATCCTCTTAAGTAGTAACATCCAATACTCGTGTCTAATTGTTTACGGTATCAGACATGGAATGCCTATGATTATGTAATACAGTGACTATGTTACAGAATAGTAACATACTGTGAAATTTGCAGTGTTGTACATTGTTCACCGTTTGCCTCAGTTCTTTGTTCAATCCATAACTTGAGCTCTTTAATTAAACATTTATCTTCAGTGCTTAGAGTCTTGGTTTTACTGCTACGCAGATCTAGAAGTATATAAAGCTCTTTGTGGTAAAAGCATGGTGTAATGTGGAAACAGAAGCCTAGTGACTATTCAGTCACATACAATTAAGTGCTCAATGCAGGCACAGGAGCCTTATCACCCTGCAGTTACACATTACCTTAAAAGTCAGGAAAGGATATTTGGGTAGATGGATACTAATATGGTGCTTTTAACTGGGGAGTTAGCAGCCATTTCTGTATCTAGGTGAACTAATTAGTCTGTATATCGGTAAGGCTAATTTCACAGCTAACCCTAGGAAAGCAGCTGTAATGCGGAGGGGGGTGGGAACTGAACATGTATTGCATGTTGTCAGGAGTTCACCATTTTCACCATTTCAGAGTTTCAAAACAGAGGCCAGCAGCATGCCACCTTCGATTTAGTCTAGGTCAGCGATGGCCAATCTTATCCGCAATGGACCGGTGTGTGTGCAGGTTGTTGGGGTAACCTTTAGGTCAGCTGTTCTAACCCAGGTGTGAGGACTTTTCAGCCAATCAGTCCTCTAATTAGTAATCTAATTAGGGAGTTGCTGTTAAAACTCTTTGCAGATAAGATTGGCCACCCCTGGTCTAGGTAATCCATCTGAAGCTATGCAGGTTTGGGCCTGACCAGTACTTGATTGGGAGATCAACTAGCAAAGCTGGATTGTTACTGGAAAAGGTGTTGGTGTAGCCAGTAGGTTAGCCCATCCTGTGGCCTGTGTGGGTCCCAGTGTCCCAGTGCAGTGATGGGGACACTGTGCTGCAAAAATCGTGCCATATTGGATGAGAGGTAAAACCAAGATCCTGACTCTGTGAGGTCATAAACGATCCCTGGGCATCTTTCAGAAGAGTATCTGGCCTCCTAATCATCTCCTATATCTAACTGGTGAATTCTCTCCTGCCCCTTGACCACCTTAGCTGCTGTGTGGTGAGTGTTCTGGTGCAGATTGGCTGCTGTTGCATCATTCAGGTGGGTGCTACACAGTGGCTCCTCATTGGTTCTGTAAAATGCTTTGGATGTCTTTAACAGCGCTATGTAACATTCATTCATTCAGATCACCTCCTCAGACCTTACAAAACAGATCTGTTTCCTTTTTAACCAAAATGATTTTGGACTGGAAATGCAATCTTGGAATGCAAGGACACCTTTTTTTCACATGCCGTGAGTCAGCTCAGATTCTGACTTTATTTAATGGTTCTCTGTCACATAATTCTTGTCCTGATTCGAGCTGGTCAATAGCTGTATGTATTATCTGCTTTCACTCATCTGAGTTGACATAATCATGGTCAAAATCCATCATTTTGATGGCTGCAGAATGAAAAACATGGACAGTAATTTCCTTCTGAGTAACTATTGATTGTTTCTCAGAAACAGCATGCCTTCCATCCATCCATCCATCCATTCCTCCATCCCCCCACCTTCTAGCTGTTTGTTCTGCTTGCGGTTGTAGAGTGGCCTGGAGCCCGTTCCAGGAAGGCTGAGGTTTATCCTATGCCAGTCCATCCCAAAACAGACACACAAGCATGCAGGAACATCTCATGGGGGATCCAAGAGCAAAGCCAAAGAAGCTAAAATGATATTGTAGTTGGGAATCAAAAGATCTACCCAGAGGTAGGATTTTGCAGGGCAGAGCAAACGCGTGCAGACACTGGGGAAGCTAGACACTCACTCACACCAGGAAATGGCTCGGGGCGCAGACTAGCAGAATTGGCGAATAGGGAGAGCAGACTCACAAAAACACAGGAGAGGAGACACAGACAGTCCAGAGATAACAGGTCACGTAAGGGCTGCGAGCATGAACTGAGTCATCAAAACCTGGTGAAGAGATAATTCCTAGGCCGGCTAAGTAATTCTGGTAATTAGACTATATGATCTTCTAACAGTTTTCAGGAGGAAGCCTGAGCGGCAATACAGGATCAGAGAGCGACCTCACACGTGCCTCACGTCAGCGGTAAACAAGTGCAAATACAGTCAACCCTCAGTATTCCTGGATGCCCAATTCCCTTATATGAAATGGTATAGTATTTGCATGTAACCCACGCACATCCTCGCATATACCTTAAATCATCTCCAGATTAATTGTAAGACTTAATACAGAATAAATCCTTTGTAAATAGTTGTTATACTGTATTGTCTAAGGAATAGTGTCAAGAAAAAAGTCTGTACAGGTTGAGGACAGAGGCAACCACCCTAATATATACAGAAGATAAAAATAACGAAAATATCATTCATTGTCCGTCTCTATCTGCACATTATTTCATTCGTTTGGATTCAGCGTAGTGTTCAGCGTGAGGCAAATAGAAGTTTTGCTTTTTGGAACATTTTGGAGTTTTCCTTTTCTATTTTTGATCCGTGGTTGATTGAATCTGCTGGTGTGGAACCCAGGAACACATAGAGGCGACTGTGCAAGCATTATAATATCTGGTGTGTATTAGTCAAGAAGAAGTGAAAACAACGCTGTACAGCAATGTCAAACGACGGACTTGTCAGTGTGCTTGTCAGCTTCCTCCTTGGGGACAGACGGACGCTGACTGGTCATGTTTGAAGTATTGAGCCTCTCTTTGCCTTGTGGAATTAATTTTGTGTGGTTTTCTAGTTACACTTATTTTGACTGTCCTCTGAATAAAAGTAGACAAGTGTGGCATTTTAGCAGTGACTTGAGATTGCTCATTAGATGACCATAATTACCAATCCTCATTTCTAGTAAAAACGTATATTGAAAAGTTTTCAGTAAAATATATCCTACCACCCAAACTAGGTAAACTGTTCTGAATACCAATTCACACGAATCTGAAGTTACTTATTCCAGACCAAAGGTGTGTTTCAGGAACACTTGTAGTATCTAATACCACTACTTTTTCTCCGTCAGACTAATGATAACGTTTTTGAGACTCATGAAAAATGCTTTGTATTGTTTCTGAGAATCTTAAGATTTCTTTCTACATTTAAATGTATTTTTTGTGGTTATACGTGGGGGTTAGCCCAGTCTCATGTTGTGGCAATGATCAAGTGGAGGACATGAGGGAGCTGTTTAAATCCACGGGCTGGCCATATTTATGAGTACCACTGCAAGAGACTCCAGCTAAAAAATGTATTAAAAAATTTTTTTTGCCAGTTCTGTCTCACTGCCTTCCAGGCATGAGGAAAACAATGAAGGCAAAATAGGAAACAGACCTGTGGGGATAAGTGACTTTTTCTGAGATTCCTGTCAACGCTCCTCTTTTCTTCCTTGTTTTGTTGTCTATTTGCTCATACTGGGAAATCAAATGGGTTTTAAAACGCCTCTTCTGGGAGAAGGAGCTTGCAGCATCCTCATTAATAATAATTAGAGTGTAGAAGTGTTTACCTCCGGATGGCCTTATTGACTTTATTGGTAGCTGTCAGAGCACTTCTTAAGGACCTGACGATCCAGTTTTACTCTTTCTGTGGGTATCACACAAAACCAGTCTATAGGTAGATTAAGTAATTACTATGCGGTAAAAAATGAACGAAAACAATAATACCACCACAAACCTTTGTGTTTGCAGGTGTTGGAAGAGGATTTATGGTTGGAAAATAGAAATTTGCTTAGTAATGCTTTCACATTTACAGAAAGAACATAGATAGAGTCTGATATGTATTTTTAATTAGCAGAGCAAAGAGATCTGGTATGTATTCTTCACTCATGCAGAGGAAGTGATTTCCATCAAGACAAAGGACAAGACTCCTTTCAAAAGGGCAAGATGGTAAGAGAGGTTGGACATGCTGGACTGGGGAGGGCCAATGTCACCCTTGCATGCTGTAGTATTTTTTTTCCTCTCCAATAAGCGGCTTGTTTGAAAGCACCAGTCAGCCATTGTGATACAACAGCAGGCAGTTTTCCAATTCACTGCAGTTCTGGTTAATGGAACTGACATTCCATTAATGGCATACAAAAGAAGTAGACCAGAAGACAGAAGTCCAGTGAACAATAACAGCCCTGCAAACCCAGAAAAAGGACTACAGAAAACAGTATCAAGCACCGAGTCCAGAAGACAGATCATGCTTTTGTCATCCTGAACCAGAAAATGGGGCTTTTGCTGTGGCAAACTTGTACCTGAACAGCTACTTCTGAGTGGAAGAGTTGTGCGACAGTCCTGCTCTGTTAGTTGCATGTAATAAACGTTGTCTTGGTTAGTGCCATGTTGCTGGCACTTGAGGGATGTCTGTTACGCTACAAGAAACTGATCAGCAGGAGGCTGTGAGGAAGGCGGGAGCACATTACCTGCCTATGCATTAGTTGCCAGTGGAATTTTGGTCACATTCAGTTACATGATTTAGGGATTCTGTTGTATCTTTTTTCATCTGTTACCTGTATCTTGGTTTCCTGTTTCTTTTTACATTCAGTTTTGTTTTTTTGTGTCTCTTTTGGTTTTGACAAGTGGACTAATTTCTGGTTAAGGTTAGAGTCTTAGATCCTGTTTTAGAGTCTATTCCTGTTTCAACTCAGCACTTAAACCCCATCCAGCCAAGACCAAATACCAAATGTCCAAGAACTGCGTTTGTACGCAGTTCAGGGCCGGTGTCTGTGCTCCTAATTTTGAGTTGAATATGTTTTTTTTTCTTTTTTCTTTATTGTGTCTTTCAGCCATGATAGCGAGTACAGGTATATTTTATGATACCAATCACAATTAGTTAAAGCTATACCTGCAACGGTTGTCACAAATCATTAGGGACGTAAGATCTTTCTTTGAAAGATACTGAGAAGAATTCAGGTAAAACAACGTTCTTTATTGTTCTCTTATATGTTAAATTCACTTCAGTGAATACACATTAAGGAGCAGAGCAGAATTAAGGGAGGATCTTACAGCTTGATGTGGACTGTGCATGCTGGGTAGAATGGGCAAGAAAAAAAGAGTACGAAAGTAGGTGTCTGTTGTACTGCCTTGGTCTGCAGCACTGCAGCACTGCTTTTTAAGCTCAGTGTTATCTTTTGTGCATGTGCTGTGCACCACCCAAAAGACATGCAGCAAATGGTAAACTCTGGTCAGAACTGGCACATTGATTTGATTGTGAAGATTAACAGATGGTCTACATTTAGTCAACTGACAGCTTGGAATAACACTGATGCCGTAAGACTTGTAAAAGAATGCACAGGTCAACCTCTGTAAGAGTCAAAAATTATGGTTCATTAAAGAAATAAAAACATTGGGCAAAGGAAGACTGGAAAAATATTACCCCCTCCCCTGTGTCCCGGTTCCTGCTATCACACATTCATCATGTGGTGATCAAGACTGCAGGCTGGTGGTGGTGGCATGATGGTATGGAGAATGTTTTTATGGTACAGACTGCTTCCCTTGATGAATGCGGAGTTTTTGAGTGCTGCAGGATATCCAAATATCATTTCCAGGTGCCCCTTGTCATTAGCAATAGTGCATCTGTGAATGGATTTTTTTTCAATAAGACCAAGATTATCCAAGGGAGTTTGATGTGCCAAATGGCCGTCTCACTTTTGTAAATTTTGTATGTTCTTCGGTCGAATGTTTCCATGAAAAAGACAATGAGGTTAGCCTAATGCAGAAAAGTACCCAGGCGTCTAACTGAATATCCATGGGATGGTGAGTTGCTCTACCAGCAATTTCAAAATAACCTTTTTGATACGTTGGAGTCAGCATGAGCCAGAAGCTTTGTGGAGCACTTTGAACACCTTGTGGAGTTCATACCATGACAAACTGATGCCAAAATCAGCACAAAGGGGAGCCTAACTCAGTATTATGTAAGTCGCTCTGGCTAAGGGCGTCTGCCAAATGCTGTAAATGTAAATGTATTAGGAAAGAATCCATGATGTTTTGACCACATAATGCAACGTATACCAGTTGTAGTCATTCTTTTTCAGAACTGCTGTAATAGCAGATTTGTACTCATACTTTGCTGCATAATTATGCAATTCACTTTAGAGAAAAAGGGAGACACAAATGCAGATGTTCCTCAAACATGATCTTTGGCTTATCTGAAAACATTATCTTTCTGGCAGCTGGAAGTTTTTCGCTAGTAATCACTGAAAATTAAGTTTGAATCTGACTGTGCCATGTGTATGTTGGAATATTTGCCACTAGCTATGAGCTTGTTGCCAGTAAGAAAGACTCAGGAGATGGCCTGTACATACTGCTTCTGCTCCCTTAGTGGGGCACTGTTATACACTCCTCAAGCCTTGGATGAAATGCCAAGTGTTCGGTTTCTCAGAAATAAGAGGACAGGACAAGCATTCCCTCGTCTCAGGAAAAAAAACTCATCTTCCATTCCATAGAGAGCTGGAATAGACTCTTTTATGCCAAAGTGAACTTTAATTAATAGAAAATGTCACTGAGTTTTAAAATTAATTGAAGTCAATTCATAAGGGAAATGTTTGAACTGCGAATGATAATGCCTGATGGAGAAATAGCAGAGGTGGTGCTGGACTGGACATGGTTTGAAGCTAGAAAAACAAAGACTGAAGGGCATTGATTAATACCATAGGGGTTTAATATTCTAGTTGAGCCAAACACAGTAAATGTTTTATTGAGTTATAACTACTGCCAGCCACAAGTACTCCCTATGAATTAATTAAACAATGACAATTATGCCGTTGTAGTAGAGGGCAGCACAAACTGCCACTATGCTCTATCCACAAAAAATGACACATTTTAAAAATGATTACTAATTGCGGATTTATTAGTTGAAACAACTTTTATATTTGAAAACAAATGCGAATTAAGATAAGGCATGCATCATCCCAGGTTCCCTCAAAAGGTACATCTGAATGCAGATAACAAAAAAATATCTGGCTGTCAGCAATGTAATGTAGAATAACTGGATTTTACTGTACAAATTTTGTATTATTCATTATGATAAATGTATAAATGCCATTGTGAAACATAATCATCATTGCGAGGTAGGTGGCACGGTGAATAGGACAAGTGGTTTCAGAAAATGGATGGATATTTTTATTTATTTATTTATTCATTTTTTAAGTGCTTGTAGTTTGCATGTTCTCCCTGTGTCATGGTGAGTTTTCCTCTAGGTACTCCAGTTTCCCCCCGCAGTCCAGGAACATGCTGAGGTTGATTGCAGTTAAACAAATTGCCCATAGGTGTGTGTGTGTGTGAGTGAATGGTGTGTGGGTGTGCCCTGCGATGGGTTGGCCCGCATCCTGGGTTGTTCCCTGCCTTGTGCCCATAGCCTCCGGGATGGGCTCCGGACCCCCCGCGACCCTAAATAGGATATGTGGTTACAGAAAATGAATGGGTTCTGAAATCAAATAAACGACATCTGGGCTAAATACACAGGTATCACCATTTTGAAGTGTTGCTGTCACGATGCGTGTCGGCAGCGTGCCTGGATGTCGGTGGCGTGGAGCAAACAAGGCAATGAGGCAGGAATATCCA
>JABFEB020000092.1:14220580-14238640 GCA_019775895.2 Stomatorhinus ivindoensis | reverse complement strand
GATTACAATCAGGATTCGCACATGAGGAGCAAGGGGGGCGTGGCACATGAGGCTGGAACGGGCAGGGTATGACAGTTGCCAACACTTGGTTTTATTTACTAAGGAGTTGTTCTCAGGCCAAATGAAGTTCCAGGAAGCCTGAATACAAAAACAAAATAATTCAGGTGTATATCCTTCCCCTCTTATCAATCCATCTCTTAGGACAATCTTTCCCACCCCAGTACATTGGGACCCCAGGCTGGTCCATATTTTTGCTTCCTCCCAGTTCCTTGCCAGACAGTTCAAATTTTTGCTCTCCCCCAGCACCCAGTAGGAGCAAAAATATGGGATGTCTGGGGGTCCCTGAGGACCAGGTTGGAAAGCATTGCCTTGGAGCATTTGCACACTCTTGCCAGAAACAACTCTCATCACTGCCACTATCCTCACGCCACAATTTTAAAGAGGGCATCTTAGTTTTCTGCTTCCATTCCTGGCATCAGCCCGACACTGTCTCGTGTCTTTAAATTGTTCAGAAAATATGGTAATGTGCAACAGCTGTGTCTCGTTAGGGTACCTCCTGTTTCTGACCGTCCTGCTTCACTGAAGGAATGCTTGACAAGGATCATCTCATATACACTACCGCTCAAAGGTTAGGGGTCACTTACGAATTCCTTTGCTTTTGAAAAACAATAAGTTTTTTGTCTATTAAAATAACATAGGATTGATCAGAAATGCTGCATAGACATGGCTAATGTTGAAAATGACAATATGATCATAGGTGGAAATGGCTGTTTTTTAATGGAATATCTACAGGTATACAGAGGCCATTTATCAGCAGCAATTAGTCCTGTGTTCCAGTGGAATGTTGTGTTTGCTAAAATTTTATCATTTAAAAATGTTAATTGATGAATTATGTTAGCACAGATGAAAATGTTATGCTGAAGCAATAAAACTGGCTTTCTTTGGAGTACTTGAGTATCTGGAGCATCAGCAATTGTGAGTTCAATTGCAAGCTCAGAATGGTCAGAAACAGAACTTTCTTCTGAAGCCCATCAGTCTGTTCTTGTTCTGAGACATGAAGGCCATTTCATGCGAGAAATTGCCAGGAAACTGAAGATCTCGTACAGTGCCGTGTACTACTGCCTTCACAGAGCAGCGCAAACTGGCTCTAACCGCAACAGAAAGAGGAGTACAGGTGAGGGAGAGGATGAATATATTAGAGTGTGTAGTCATAGGTCTTCAACTGGCAGCTTAGTACCCGCAAAAGACCGGTCTCAATGTCAACAGTGAAGAGGCAACTCTGGGATGCTGGTCTTCTAGGCAGAATTACAGAGAAAAGGCTGTACCTCAGAATGGACAATAAAAAGAAAAGACTGAGAATGGCTAATGAACAGAGACACTAGACAGAGAAGATCAGAAAAAGTGCTTATGGATAGACAAATCTAAGTTTGACGTGTTCAGAAGAATATTTATGAGACACAGATCATGAAAAGATGCTAGAGGTGGAGGCAATGAGATGGTCTGGGGCTGCTTTGGTTGTGGTAAAGTGGGAGATTTGTACAGGTAAAACCGATCTTGAAGAAGGAAGTTTATCACATTTCGCAACGCCATGTCATACCCTGTGGGTGGCGCTTAATTGGAGCCAATTTCATCCTACAACAGGACAATGACAGAAAACACAGCTCCAAACTATGCAAGAAATAATTAGGGAAGGAGTAGTCAGCTGGTATTCTGTGTACAATCAAGTGAGCAGCACAGTCACAGGATCTCAACTCTATTGAACTGGGAGCGTTTTGACCCAATGGTACGTAAAAAGTAAAAGTTTGAAGAACGCTGTTATTATTTTAATTTTTTAAAATGATTATTTCTAACTTTGTCAATGACTATTTCCTATTTATTTAGCCATATTTCCTGTTCAAACTCATTTCATGTATGCTTTCATGGAAAACAAGGAAACCCAAACTTTCGAACGGTAGTGTATGTTATTTGGAATCTTCTCTTAATCATTGCTTTGCATCACTATGCAATAAATTACAATATATTAAGCTCTTTTTAAAATATGTGCATCAGCTCTAGGGACTCCCAGGTCTCTTCAGTCATGCAAAATAAAATTTAAAAAACTCATAAGTCAGAGATCTCCATCACTGTGAATCCTGCTAATATATCAGGCCATCCATCAGCACAGAACTGAGAATCCTGCTAATATATCAGGCCATCCATCAGCACAGAACTGTGAATCCTGCTAATATATCAGGCCATCCATCAGCACAGAACTGTGAATCCTGCTATTATATCAGGCCATCCATCAGCACAGAACTGTGAATCCTGCTATTATATCAGGCCATCCATCAGCAGTGAACTATCATTTTCAAACAGTAGTTTAATTACAGCATTTTCGAAAAACAACTGTGGGTTGTGTAATGCTTTAATTAAAACTAAGACATAAACGATGGATGGATGGATGGATGGATGGAAAAAATAATATATATATATATACACACACACACATACACGCATAAAAATTAAACTTTGCCCTCTGTTGGACCAGTATACCAGGGTGGATACAGTAAAATAAATCAATTGAGTATAAGATGTGCATCAGAAAAATGGAAATGCACCAAATTGGTTTCTATGCTTCAAAATATTGCAGTGACCTATTCCCATTCTGGGTCAAGCTCCAAACACAAATATTGTCATTTGCTGTCAGCATCCAATGAACCTCCCTCCTGGATCAATACCCACCTTGCTCGTTCTCTGTCCCATGACAGGAGCATCCGATGCCTAAGGAACATCATTCACTGGAACCTGATCACCGCCTTTATCTTGAGAAACGCCACCTGGTTTGTGGTGCAGCTGACCATGAACCCAGAAGTGCACCAGAGCAATGTGGTGAGTTTGCTCATGACTCGCCTAACAGTGTATTTCAAATGTTCCTACAAACACAAGATAATGACTCTCTTCTTTAACAGTGAGAGGTACCATCTATCCATGAAAACGGGAAGGCTTAGTCCCTAAATATAGGGAAGTGGGTGTGATTGAAGTGAAACAAGATTTTTAATATGAAAAGGATGAGGTGACCGACGGGCATTGTTTTGGTAGTGTGAAATAATAATAATAATAATAATAATAATAATAAATTGCCACCCAGAGTCAAACCACTTATTTTGTTCATCTTGTGGTGAGCTGGGAGCCTGTCTCAGAAAGTACAAGATACTTGTCACTTCAATTTAGGCAATAAACCTTTGCAAGGAGCAATTGGCAGGGAGCAGCTCAGCTAGCCACATGTTTCTGGACTGTGAGAGGAAGCCCACATGCAAATATGATCTCTAACCCCAAAGGTGTGAGGGTAACCCACTGAGCCACATCGCCATCTCATTACCAAAAATCAAGAAAGTAAAAGAATGAAGGATCAGTTATATAAACAGTACAAAGAAACATCTGTGAAGAGGCATATACTGTATGTCAAAAAAACATCTGTTGGATAGATTATTTTGTTCAAATTTAAAACAACAGCTTAAACTTAATTAAAGTACACGTTTTAATTGTATTTCAGCCACTGTCAAATTGAAATAGAGGAACTAGATCCTCTTCTGGTTGCTTTTCCACACCATCAGTAGGAGCCAGTCTCTGTGACACCCTGCAGAGATGTGCATCCCAAACACATCCTTAAAGGGTAGTATAGCCCCTCGAACATCTTCTGCCTGCTGATTGGTAAACAGCTTCCTCGCAAAAAGAACACACAGTCCTCTTTGGGGCTGCTGCCATGTGAAATTCTGCATGACAGGAAGGTTCTTGACAGGTTCTTCAGAAATAAAAGCTGGATAAATGAATGCTCTTGTTCACCTGGTAAGAGGTGTGCCATTCCAGCCCCTAACCTACGAACCCAAAAATAACACAATGTTTTGTAAAGCAGAAGAAAAAAAACAGAAAATATACATCCGATAGGTTTGAGATGCCACAAACCTGCAAGCATTTCATGGTAAGTGCTGCTGTGGGATCTAAGATGGCATTTATTGCCCCCTTAGTTTTTCATAACTCAATATCGAGGTACTTAGCCATGCCATTAGATAGACTTCAGCATAGTCCTTAAAGTGATAAAAAGCTGCATTTTGGAAGCAGAGGCTTCACCATAGCTGAACTCTATGGTACAGACTATGACTACAAACTGTAATGAAACATGGGGAAAGCAGTCTATTTCTCCACATTTTTGTTGCACAAGGCAGACGTGCTATAACCAATTAAACCATTTAGTAGACCTGCAACCCACATTCATTTTTGTCGTGGTCTTCTACAGAAAGTAGCACTAATCCTTCTAATTATGGTATTTATATGGGATTTATAATTATTACTGCTTATATTTTTATGCATTTGTGGTTTTTGATATTTGCTGAGGCTATGCAGATACCTTAGCAACAAATCAGCAGGGACCATCCTGGCAGAAGAAGCAACCATTTCTATATCCTGGAGCTCCACCCTGTCTGCTGCCAGTGTAGGGTTAGGCTTAGGGTTAGGCTTAGGGTTAGGCTTAGGGTTAGGCTTAGGGTTATCCACGTGCGCTCCAAGTCATTATAAATTTCTGTATGTTCTTCCCTCTCGCCCCTAAGATTTGGTGTCGCCTGGTCACAGCTGCATATAATTATTTCCATGTCACGAACTTCTTCTGGATGTTTGGCGAGGGCTGCTACTTGCACACAGCCATTGTCCTCACGTACTCCACAGACAAGCTGAGGAAGTGGATGTTCATCTGCATTGGCTGGTGTGAGTGGGGGGTGTCGCAGGCATCCGGGGCTTATTAAAAAGAGCATGGACTAACAAGTCAGGCTTCTCTGTAGTCAAACTGTAGTCTCTCAATTCTGTTGTTGTGATGACTGTAGGAGAAATACATATAAATTATGAATTTTGGCCATTTATTGACCCAAAGAAGAGTCGTAAGCTCTCTGTGGAACCACTATTAATCAGTTCATTTACTTAGAATGCCTTTGGATCAGGAGTATTGTTTTTATCCATATCTACAAAATACAAAAACTCAGATTTGCTTGGTGCCATTTATGAATAATGCATAAGGCAGATTCATTGGCGAATTTTGACAGCTTGACAGGGTGATAATGTTCCTTTGAATAAAAGGGTGAGGGAAACACAATAGGTTGTGACACTGAGCATTATAATAAATATTTTTTTGTGATATTTAGCAGCAATAATATGAATTTATAGCTTTTCCATCTTTTCGTTTTTTTAAGGCATTCCTTTCCCGATCATTGTTGCATGGGCAATTGGTAAGCTGTACTACGACAATGAAAAGTGAGTTTGAATTTACAACTGTCTGTGTTATGAGTACATAAAATAAAGTATTTTTGTTTTTTTTATTTTCTTTAACAGTGCTCTTCATTCTTCATTCCATTTGGGTTACAAGTTGGAAAGATGCTTTTCATTAGTTATTAAAATCAATTAGCCCAGAGTCTAAGCTTTTATGATAAGTTTGAGAATTAAAAAAAAAATTACCTGCTAAATGATGATAATTGACTGCTGTTGTTTACAATCGTAGATGCTGGTTTGGGAAGCGGGCAGGCGTATACACAGACTACATCTACCAGGGCCCAATGATTCTAGTTTTGCTGGTAAGTGCACGTTTGTTTAATGTGTTTTTCCACCTTAGAGACTTTATTATTGCGTATTTTTAACTAATACCAGAGTGACTTTGTTTGCTTTTTTTGGTGTTTTCACAGCAACCATGTGCAATGAATGTACAACCTTTGTTCAGTTGAAATGCACAGGAATGCCAAAGATCAACCAGGACATTTAAATCTTAGTTGGATAATGACATCATTAGTGATTTTATTATGTGCGTTTTATATTGCATAAAATGTAGAATTTACCAAGATGTTGTTTTATGATAAGCTCTGAAGCATAGACTGAGTGAGTTTTCATAACATTATTGCCATAATGTTTATATATGGTTCATTTTTTGTTTAATTTCAGATCAATTTCATTTTTCTGTTTAACATTGTTCGGATTCTCATGACAAAGCTCAGAGCTTCCACCACGTCAGAAACCATACAGTACAGGTAAATTGGTTCCCCCTATTTTAAGGCAGCATGTAGGTGCCTTCTTTGCATAAAAAGGTCATTCCTAAAAAATTGTTTTGGGTTAGCATCTTAATCAGTTTAATTTGCTGAGGACCCTAGGAAAGACCAGGCCTTGTGTGCACAGTGTTCACAGAAACTATGTTTTTATTATCAATCAAGAGTAATTTATCACATTACTTTCTACTGTTGAATTTGTCGATTAGTCAACTTTAATGAATGCAACATTTTCTGTACAGCAACGCTTTCATTATATAAATAAATTGTACTAATTGCATACAGATTTCAAACTTTACTCTGTCTTTCAGTAAGTTGAGTAATAGAATTTCTTATAACAAGGATTATAGCTCATAAACTAACCACTAATGGATGTAAGCTGAGTTTTCCAACTCTGACCTTCTTCAGAAAAGCTGTGAAAGCAACTCTGGTTCTGCTTCCTCTGCTTGGAATCACATACATGTTGTTCTTCGTCAACCCTGGAGAAGATGAAATCTCACAGATTGTATTTATATATTTCAACTCATTTTTGGAGTCATTTCAAGTAGGTTACTTTTTCTGAACTCTTAATGAAATTATTGATACTACAGAAAAAAAGGCTTCTGTTATTCTTCTAAAGACTTCCCTTGCAAATTAGCTGTTATCTGATTAAGTTTTGCACAATTAATTAGAGTTATAAAAACATAGCTTCTTCTTAAAATCAAAGTAAGTAATAAATAATTGAAATAAATCGGACAAAACCAAAGTCATTTGTTGAATTTTTGGACCTTAACACATATTCTTGAGTTTGGATGTGAAGTGGACATACAGGGATACTGAAATTCAAAATTTAAAGCAAAATTCTCTATCAGCCAGGTTCATTGGTGGAATTATCTCAAATGCTCTTGATCACTGGCATTTTCAGTGATTTTGTTGGAAACATAAGAGCATGGCGATTAAGGACATGGGTTTTTAATCTAGAGTTGGTGGCCTCTAGTCATGGGAGGAACTTGTACCTTCAGTAAGGTACTTCACATGAGAAAGTATAATAATGCAATCTATAGGTAGATGTGTGGATGTGTGCATGTGTGAATAAGAATCTTTGCAGTATATCCTCCTGAGACCCCACCCGCTCATTTATGTCCATTGTAGTGGACATTTTGTTTTTGCAACTATCTTTTCACTGATGTAAGGAAACATATTTATTCCTGTTGTACACTAAAGAGGACATGCTGTGAAATTAAAAATAATTATAAATTTGAAAAAGATGTCTTATTTCCTCCAAAGACATAGAAAATCGCAATTAATCTAAAACTGAAGGACTCTTTTTTCCCTTGAGTCTCAGGAGGATATTAATGAAATGAACATGTAATGAAATGAATACATAATACCCAACATGTCTTTGGTATTTATAATGCAAATCTCCATCCACATTTTAACATGTTAATGTAAATCCATGCCTATGGATTTGTTAAGCTTAATCTTGTTTTTTCCTTTCTCCTGCTGTTAAGGGATTCTTCGTGTCGGTGTTTTATTGCTTCTTGAATAGCGAGGTAAGTCCAAGTGCTCTCCGCTAGATCCCGTCCCATGCAACCTTGTTACTCCTACAGTGAAGATGCTTCAGATCCATTCCGCACCCATCCATTTTCACAGTTATATAGGATACACAAAGTAACAGGCACAACTACTAATTAATAGAGGTTCATTGGAACCAGAGATCTCATTTATCAAGTTTGTGTGCAAACAATTTTGAGCATAAACCAGGCGTACACACACTTTTACTGGTAGTAATAGTATTTAACGATTTCTTTCTCTGTATATATAAATGTGTGTATATTTATGAGCACTCCCAACTATTGCTATGCCCAAACCCCTAGCGACAGACCAATCGGAATCTAGGATACGGACAGACTCCCCCTTAATTAATTATCAACTTAGATTGACAAATAGAATGATCTGTTGATCTTCACACAAAATTATGCACAGACAGGTCATGCTCATGACAAGACCTTATTCCAAAGTCATATGAGGTCCATGGCCAAAGAAATAATATAAGATTGTCACTAAATTATGTAAATAAATTATGTGGAGATAGACAGTAACATACAAGGTCCATAGTAAATAATACGCACTGATTGAGAAAGCCTGAAAGCAAATGTAGTAGGATGTGAGTGGGTGTATCGCTTAGTGTAACTGATGCTTTGTAATTCAAATGTTTGTTAAGGTCAGTTTTTATTTTGCCAGATCTAATGTCTGGTTAAAATGCAAACCCATACCTAGCACCCTTAGATGTAGGGAGCAGAGTCTTAGCTTGTGAACTTTGTCAGTATACCTCATTACACCACATAATGAGTTTGATTTTATGGTGTTTACATCATGAGGAGCAGTGCTTTTTAAAAAAACAGATTGCTTTTCCCCTTTAAATAAGTAATCATCCATTGAGCATCTCAAAGCAAGCCCTGTGACCTACCCTGCTCAACTTTTTGCATACGCTGGCATCTGTGAGAGTGATGATCTGGATAATGCAGTTATGAAGCCCCTAAGCTGCATAATGCTGACTCAGACAGCTGACTTATTAGCAATTCAGGTGCAAATGGGTGCAGCCTCCCTAAATCATCTCAGCTTCCAAATGCTTTGTGATGTTCTAAGCCCTACAGTTCCTCATTTGGAAATAAGGGGATGTTGCATTTATACTTAATGCTAGCTGATATTATAAGTTATTGCATTATTTATTTGGCCAGCAGTAACTTTTACCAAGATAGAAGTACAGAACTTGCAGAAAACTGAGTCATGTTATAGTTTCAGTAATGGGGATATTAATATTTTATATAGATATTTAGTAGTCTCCTATTTTCCAAATGAAAGACACTTGAAAGAATTAAGAAAATCTTTCATTTGAAAACCTGAGTGGCTTTCATAGCTGAGCCATTGTGTTGCCACATTACTCTTTCTGGCATTGAAACTTGCTTGTTTGAAGTGTGCAAGTTAAATGTGCTGCTTTGATGATATTAAAGTCACATTGTTTATTCCAAGTAGGCATCTTTTAACTAGAATTCCAGTTAACTTATAGTGTTATGGTTTTAAATGCCTAGTAGATCTGTAGCTGCTTGGTACAACAGCATGCAAGAGCTCTCCTCTTAGCAGCATTAATTAGTACCGAACCTTCCCTAGTTTAATGAAAAATGTGACTTTGACATCTCATATTGAGAAACTGGAGGGCACTCCGCTGTCACTTCCTATAATGCGGAGGTTTGTTTTTAATGAGCCGATTAGGCGGATTTTATAGAAACTGACTTAATCCTTAATTGATAGATGTTTATAGATGTTTCATCCACATTTCTTCAGCGTTGTTGTGCCATTGAGGTTTGCCTGATTCTGGGTGACAGGGGTCCTAAAATATCTGGAATATAATTGGATTGGTCTGGGTTGGGAGCCCAGTATAATATGCATTTATGGGACCCTTAATGGCTAGTGGCAGCCCTGCCCATGCATTTCTCATGACAATGAATCCTAGCAGATACTGCACACCATGATTAGTTTAACATGTAGTTCAGTTATCAGAATTATGTCTTATCACCCAGATGGCTGCCAAGGTTTTAGAATATGTTTATTAGCAGAGTTTATAATATGCTGTACGATGTTTTTTTTTTCCTCTTCAGATCAGTTATTTGTTAGTTTTCCATGTCTTACTTTGAAGCGGCAAGTTAAGCAAGTAATCAAAGTAGCAATGACATTATGTTCAATTTCCAGACAGAGTAAAAATTTTATTAAGCTATATGTGCTCAGGTTTGATAAAAAAAAAAAAACCTGCAATCATTGTGACACATTAGTTCACCGGGTATGTGAGGAAATGTTGAGACCCCTATTATTATTATTGCTGTTTGTTGTTTCTGGAACCATATGTCTCAAAGAGGCATGGAAGCAATGTGAGTCACAGGGCCAAATCTCCGTATGTTACACAGGTACGTTCCGCGGTCAGGAAACGGTGGCATCGGTGGCAGGACAAGCACTCCATCCGTGCCAGAGTCGCAAGAGCCATGTCCATCCCCACCTCCCCCACCCGGGTCAGCTTCCACAGCATCAAGCAGTCAACAGGGGTCTGATGACGGAGTGTCCCAGGTCCTCCGGCCCACTCACCAGAGAGCACGCGTGCTGCTCGGAGGAGGGTACAGGCAGGGCTCACGTACGGAGACGCAAACGCCAGTGCAGGAAACCCTGCTGCACTGACCTGTAGAAAAAGTATCGAGAAAAAAATAAACCCCAAATACAACTTCACAAAATGTCCTTAGAAATGACCTCCTACCTTTTAGAATTCCCTGATGGTGAATATACAAGTCATTACCAAACGTAACGTAAGAAAAGAAATAAGGTTACTAGGAATGAAAAGGTTTCTGCAGTATATAGAAAACAGATGAGCCCAATGTATGACAACACTTCTTAATAGGCAGCCAAGTTGAGGCCTGAACTGAAAACATGTTTTACTCGTGAAAACATCATCCCTGTGTTTTACTCATAGTGGATGAGATTATGTTTATGTTTATCTTCAAAGCCACACTGAATCTATAAATGCAATTTATTGTCAGAAGGACAACTCAGCTGTCAACTGTGGCTGATCACAAGAGTCTTGCTCAGGTTTTTCTCCACAATTCATCCGCACAGCCGCACAGAAAACAGTCACCCTGCTGCTGTCCTGGTGGAGAAGCCGATGGACCGTGGCTCCGTTTCTATGGATTGCATCACTTGTTGTCATGCATTCCACCACCATGATACTCCATGGTTCCTTTGCTGGATAAGTAACATCCAGTGGGACACATGACATCTGGAGATATTTGCACCATATAAGTTTGATGCCACCAAGGCTTTTTCAGCGTGATATTACGGCTTTCTAGATAATTTTCAGATCAAACATGATGAATGATATATGATGATTTTACCTTGTACACCATGTAGGCAGAACATGTACGTAATTCTTAGAAACCTGATGCATTTCTTACCAAGAAATAACTGAAGAAAAACTATTCGGTTTACTTACCCATAAGTATACATTCTTTTTATTATTAAAGAAAATGTTCCCAGTGGCTTAATAAATGCATATTTTGGAAGGTTACATATGATCATCAAAATATGCTCCAAGACAGAGGCAGTGCTTGAATAGTAATTCACACATTTTGATGTGCATACAGGTATATATTTCCAGGCAAATACCATTACAGATGAAGAAAATTAGATGGATCACTGTCCAGACAAATGGGATATACAATACGCAACGTGTAGATGCAGTTGTTTTACTGTTGTGACGCAACTCTTTCTAAAACGACTAAGAACTTACAAAGTTCTTCTTCTTATCTGCTCTGCCATTGATCTAATTGGACTGAAACCTGGAAAACATGCATACATTGGTTATCTTACTGTGGAGAAATGATGAAAAACCAATATTGGTGTCAGGAGCATTCCTGTTTGGGTGGATCTGGATATTATCTAACCAAAATGTGACTTTCTTGTTAATGTGTTTTTGGATTTGTAGTGTAGTGGCACAAAAAAGTATACAATACATGTTGTACACATTTTATTTTCTATTTTTCTATGTTCAGGTGAGATAAATAGTTGTAAAATTACTGTTCGGTTTGCATCAATGCTCACTGTCGCTGAAATTAAAAAATAACTGAGTAGTTGCCGCTAATGACAGAAATGAGCACCGATTCTCACTGAACACAGGAAAATTAGAAGGAAATCTTCATATCCAGCTAACACGACGCATATAAATGTATCATTCACACATCATGGAGTTCACCAAATATTCTTAAGTGCACATTAAAAATTGTTAGTTTTTGTGTGATCTTCTGCATTATTGTTGATGAAGCTGATCAGTCACACCTATGTTCAGTAGACAGGTGTTTGCTTTTGTGTTATCAGCAAATTTCAGCATTAGTCTGCAAATAATTGAAAATCTCCTGACATCCATTAATTTCTGTTGCCTTTCCACAACGCCCACAGCCTTATTACATTGCCACAACATGACACATGCCTGAATTGGTTTTTTACCCTGGAAAATTATGGCTGTAAATGTGAAGCATTGCGATAAAGGGAGGACTTCATATTTAATGGCCCTTGTGTCCTTGGAATAAGATCATCGGGTTTTGTGAGAATATTCCATCAAGTTGTTGATTGACTGTTAATGGCTGATGATGACTAGTCATTTCTTATATTCAAGTTGTTGATTGACTGTTAATGGCTGATGATGACTATGATGACTAGTCATTTCTTATATTCTTTGCCTCGAAGACCTGGTACTTGGTACTTTTGCATGACCTTCAACATTTTAATTAAGAGATATGTTTCCTTTTTCACATATACATGAGGCAGCTGCCAGAAAATAAGCTGGACCAGTTATTTACTGGATTGATTCAGGTTCACATTTCAAATTGATTACACTCATGTCATAGAAGATCGTCAATTGAGTTGGTTGTAACTAATTCCTCCAGTGCTATAATGAGTATATGAAGAACAAAATACACAGTTACAGTAAGAACCTTCTACAATGATTCCATGTAAGCAAACCCACGTGTTGCACGTGTGCATCAGTATTGTTGTGTAGTAATAATAGTAATTTTATTGATTTTCATGGGAAAATAATCTTTTCACCTACCACATCTTGCTCTCCATGACACATATGTAGGCTGAGCAGCCACCTGTAGCAGCACCCATGACACTGGGCTGTCAGAGCCTCGCTCAAGGGCCCATAGATGTGGCTACTCTGCCGAAACCGGGCTCAAACCCGCAACCTGCAAGTCATAGGCACAGACACTTAACCCACTGAGCCATATGTGATATATCATCGGAATAACTGTGAATCCATAGGAAATTCTCTTCTTGAGTTATAAAATTACATTTTCCAAAGACTATTGAAAAAAAATAATAGTAATTAAACAGAATCTTGTTTGCAGCAGCATTTAATATGTAAAGCTGTAAATGTGCTATTTGTACATTTTAAGTTCACGACACATAACTTGCCCATTGTTCAGTGGTGTTTGTCAGTTTTTTTTTAAATATGTTGTGATGGTCGTCATAGGAATACACTTCTGAAGGGATTGCCGTGTGCCTGTTAGTTTCACTGTTAGGCATCACCTTTGTATCGTTTTTTTCAGAAACATTATCATCGTTCGGTTTTAAAAACGGCATATCCATCATCACCTGATGTAGTGATGTCAGCATAGGCTTATTGTTTTTCTAGCATATGTGTCCTTTGTGAATATGTAATATAAAAAATGTTTGTATTTAAATGGTTGCCACACATAGTAATTTTATATTTATCGTGTATTTAAAAGTAAAATTTTACTGAGAAAACACAGGGTCGGTTTTTATTACAGAAATACAAAGAGGAAAATATATTTAATTAAGAAATTCCAGAATGTGTCCTTATAAGGGATATTTTATAGTGATTAAGAATCAAAAAAGATTATACTCCTGTTGTAGTCTTTATGTGTAAACCTAGGTTTGTGTGTTAGTGTGTAATCTTTAATTTCTCTTAATCATTACAAACTATTCTATATTCCACTTGCAATGGATAATCATTAATCTTTTATGTTAATATATGTATTTATTAAAATTCCACAATTCCTTTTGTTTTTGTACTATTAATGTAACATATTGGGAAAAGTGAGTTGTATAGTGTGTATCTTGTGTAAAAAAATAAACAAAAAATAAAAGTTTGAAAACAAAAAGTGGAAATAACTGTTTGGTTGTATTTAATCGGCACGGTGTTGGTTTGCTTTACACTTAGCCTACACGACGAAGGCTCATGAGCCGGCTCGCCCAGCTAACTGCATTGCTCCTTCATCTCTCACCTGATGGAGTGTCTTTAGGGATGCACAGTAGGTGGCAAGAGGCGCCAAAGTCACACAATTTGGCTTCTCTGGGACAGTTTTATGGTTGCTTGCTTTACAGATACAATCAGGTTGGTCTGTTCTCAGTACCAGAACTATCCTACAAACTTCAATACCATGGCTTGCATGATAACTAACTATAATGTGGATGTGCATCGACTTAAGAACTGGAAAGTAGCCATCATGGCAGCATGATAGCACCCCTTTGTAAGTGACGTCCCGTTAAAGAAAAAAGTAGGAAGTGATCCTTTGGAGGAAGTAAAACTGAGCTGGGCTAAGGTGCAAAAAAAAAACGTTATCACTGAATCACTGACAATGACATATAAAAGTCACAATGTATACAAAGCATAAAAGTAAAAGTACGGGACATGGGTGAAATTGATGAAACCACATGGGGGTGGAAGACTGAATAAGCAGGGTATGTTCCAGTGGAAACTTAAAGCTAGTGGATCACCTGAAGAAATCAAGGAGTTACATGTGTCACCTTCCAGATGTCTATTTCTGCAATTAGTAGATATAAATACTGTTTAAAACCTTTTCTTCTACTGCAGTAAACAAAATCAATCTGTATTGCTCTCAGCTTACCAAAACATTTCACAGTGTGTGTAAATTGTTCTCTAGTCCACATATTAATGCTTCATTTTACTAGAACTGGGGGCAGCGTGAAAGTATGAAAAAACGCAAAACGGCATTTCACTTACTTCTATGTTATTTCTTTTTGAAAAGAAGCACTGGAGCTGTAAATTATTTGGGGAGAGACCAGTGCATGAATCAGATGCTGAACTGATGAGATCAGGTATTTAAAGACAAAGCAGAATTGCGTTACTGACAAGCAAAGTAATGAACTCCTGGCTATGATGAATTCATCCAGTTATAGTAAAGGAATGTGTGACATTCTCTGCAGTCAGCACTTCCAGCTCTGACACACCTCATTCATCTTGTTCAATATCTGACTGATTCCCTGCTTAACACATTCAAGCTTGTTCAAAATATGAAAATTTCAGAGAATCAAATTATTTGCTGCATAATCACATTTATAAACCCTAGTCCCTCCCATGGTCACCCGTTTATTGTTTTACAAATATGCAATATAATCTCAGTTTTAACTTTGTTGTAAGAACAAAGGCAATGTTTCCGTTTTGTTGAAGTGGACATACTTATCATGTGACACCTGCTAGCGTTTAGTTCCAGTTTCACTTGGCCTCATAGCATTTTGTGAGTTTGTTTTGATGTTACCTTCAGCAAATTGCTATGAGTCTTGCTTTTGCCTAGTCAAAGAGACGCTCAGCTGAATTTGTGCCACAAAAAAATTATGTTTTAGAAATATTTTATTCTGTCGAGGGGTTTTTACTTTATCCAATCTATTAGAATCAACTCTCAGTAGATTGTGTGAATATTTTTAATCTTTTACCAGAAATTTATAAAGTGGCATTAGGAAAAAATATATATATATTGTATTACTTTTAATTTTTTAATAGAATCTTAAATTAGTCCTGGCACTGCTATTTATAGGGTAAAAGGAACTTATTTTAGGCAGGCTTTGATTAAGCCCTGAAGGGTGAAATCATAAGAAGTGCTAGTGAAAGTGAAGA
Source organism: Stomatorhinus ivindoensis (assembly GCA_019775895.2). Classification (NCBI taxonomy): domain Eukaryota; kingdom Metazoa; phylum Chordata; class Actinopteri; order Osteoglossiformes; family Mormyridae; genus Stomatorhinus; species Stomatorhinus ivindoensis. The sequence goes on along the minus strand of JABFEB020000092.1, from coordinate 14,223,130 downwards.
TGCTTCAAGTATGTCCCACAATACCAACAGACCTATTCCCAAAAAAATAATAACTAAAATTAAGCATATCTTATTACATATTTTACTTTTATTGCTTCTATTCAAATAATAAAATCTTCCAACAATAAGAATTTATGGTTAACTGAATAATAATGAAAGAAAATCTCATGAAGAAATTTTCTCATATGGATCAGTTATTTATTTATGTGTTTGCTTGTTTGTTTGTTTGTTTGTTTGCTGTTTTGTTTTTATTTAGTTAAGTTGTGCTTAGTTGTGGAACTACACCCTAAACACCCCACCCCCTTCCGGTGCAAGTTCGGTCCCCTCCAACATCAAACTCCAACACCATTGTGCCGATTCAAGAGTTGCTCTAGAACATTCTGTTGAGGGACTTAGATTTTCACACCAAAGCCATTACAGAGTTTTGTCTTATTTCATGCACCCCCTGTTGTTAGTTTGTCTCTGTCACTCCCCATTAGATTGCTGGTATGTTAAATGTTATTCCCTTTGAGTGACGTGTACCATCTTGCATCTTACTGTGTGCATTTACTTTTTATTTTACTCATAGCACAGGAACTTATATGCCATTTTTGTTCTAGGATTTTACTTGAAGTGTAGATTGGAAATTGTTAATGGTAAAAAAGTCAACATCTGGCATTTGAGCAATAAATTATGTAAACTCTTTTCAATGTGGCTTATATATTACACCAGATGTAAAAGTAATAAAAAACTGCATTATATCAGGGGTATCAGAGCTATCAAACTACCATTTTATCTAATTGAACAATGACACATGCATATGATACCTGTTAGGACATACCAAGATATCTCTGTTAACTAATTTTATATTTCATATGCGCCGCCTTGTTTTGTGTTGTTCCTTTTATAACAAAATAATTCAATAAAGAAACATTTGGAAGAAATCATGTTTTATGCTATTGGTTTTTAGAGGACATCCTCAGTGCTTATCCTGACCATTATAATGCATTATAAGGGTATCTATGGTGCATTATAGATGAAAGCTTCATAAAGCATTCATAATGCATAATACACATGGTGTTATGCTTTTTGGTAAATGTTCATAGCCAGATTTATAATGAATGCATTATTATTTGCTATGAATGTGTTTATAAATTAAATTATTTTACATAAGTCCACAATTGTCTTTCCAGCTGAGGATAAGGACTTGGGTAACAAACACAAAGATCAGTATGAAATACAACTGATGAATCAGGTATCAGTGACATCTCAAGATGAAGGTCCTCTCTTCCATCTTAAGATGGCCAAGTAAGGAGCTGCTGAACAGCAGTGGGTGGTAGGCGTGTCAAAGGCACAGGTACAGTATTAGATTTTTAGGTCAGCTATCATCATAATAGCAACAGCGCTCCAGCTCAAGACAAACACTTGCAGGGGAGCCTGAAACTTTCTAGATCTTGATGAATGCATTACAATCTGTAATCTTGTGTGGAGAGGATCTATTTTGGACCCAGTCCTCAGTATAGGGTGTTGTAGAGTAAGACAGATCTGTGCTATAAAATTGGGTTCTGCTGAAATGTATAGCACGCAAAGGAATACCCACACTCTACAAGTTACACCACAGAGGAGCTAGCAGGGCTCCAGGAGAGAGACCTAACTTCTAAAACGTTTAGGAGATCTCCTGGGAGAAGTCGGAGGCCCGGCCACGCTGAGAGCAGCTCTTCCTAGTTACATAAGATATCTGCTAAAACACCAGAACCCTCCACACTCTCCACCGCTTGCTGCGATTGCTTAGGTGACCATGTGTACAGGTTCACATAAAGAAGTGGGTCATCAGAGTATTATTATAAGCCTGCTGAAAGAGAGGTATTTTTGGGTAGGGATGTATGAGGATGTAGAGAACTGGATTAAAATTCTGTCAGCAATTAATACTTACATCAGCATAAGATTCATGCTCTAGTTTCAGCGTTCCTCACCTCCCAGCCTAGTGGGATCTTAGATTTACCAGTGCTACAGCCAACCACAAAAGGCAGTGAAAGCGTTCTTGCAACGTTCTCTTGCGTAGAGAGTGGTACATAAAGCTTTGGTACCAGAACGAATACACTCAGACCGGGGCAGACATTTTAAATGTAAAATCATAGCTGACTTCTGCAAGTCGCATGGAGTTAAAAGACTAATAGATCTCCTTATGAGCCACAGGGGAAATACTCAGTGTGAGAACCATAATAGAACATGATGATTTACTGAGGACACTCCCACCTTAGAAAAAGAAGCGTTGGTGTGGACTGAGTTAGGTTGTGCATATTGTCTGCTTTCGGAATCCAGCCACGGCTTCTGCTGTATGCATTACGTAGGCGTGAGCAACCTTCAGATAGGAAAGAGGACTGGTTGTCTGTTCTCCAGGAGATTCTCAGACAAGCAAAAGGACAAAAGTCAGGGAGTATTCAGAACAGAAGAATAGCTCTACAGGATGAGAAGGTATCTTGTCTACAAACCAGATTCCAAAAAAGTTGGGACACTAAACAAATTGTGAATAAAAACTGAATGCAATGATGTGGAGATGGCAAATGTCAA
>JABFEB020000092.1:14205363-14217906 GCA_019775895.2 Stomatorhinus ivindoensis | reverse complement strand
TAATTCTACCTATAAATAATTATTTGGTTATCAACCAGTTTTTACTTACTTTTTATTAAGAATTGTACAATTATTTTCTCACAGGACCCTCTGGAATGACCCAATGAAATGTAACTGAAATTCCTGCACAAACGTTAAACCAGCAGAACTCAAAAGACAACAAACTTTAATCTGTTGGGACTGGCCTCTGGCCAGCCTCAAACCTGCAACCATGAAAGGGGAGCTGGGAATAGTGGCCAATCACTCAGCCAGTTAAACCACACAAAGACCCAGAGAAGACGCAAACATACTAGCCAGCCCGTCACAGGGCACGCTCACACACCATTCACACCTACGGGCAATTTAGCAACTCCAATTAGCCTCAGCATGTCTTTGGACTGTGGGGGGAAACCAGAGTACCCAAAGGAAACACCACGACGACACAGGGAGAACATGCAAACTCCACACACATGGAACCCAGGCCCTAGAGGTGTGAGGCAACAGTGCTAACCACCGCACCACCCCAGGGATCACTATATAAAAAATTTTTTTTAATCTTTTACATGGACCAACACCGAAAGAAGAATATAGTTCACCAAGTTACAGTAGTTCCTGCAGAAAAAAATAATAATTATAATAATTAGGCTCCCTTGTTGATTAAGATGCCTTTCATTCCTTTCTTATTTAAATCAGGAGCTCATGTGAATTATACAGTGGATGTCTGGAGGGAAGCAAATTTAAAAATATCTCTGTAATAATCTCTAACTCAGGTCAGGTCAGGTTGGGGAGGATGCACTGACCCAGCACTTTGCCACGCCCACTGCACGACAAAACACCCCAAGTTCCCAGGTGGAAACACTGCAGGCTGACATGAAGGTCAATCCCGCCCTCTGCAAGGGGCTATCTGTCTGCCATGACTAGGTGTTTTGTGGTTGCCCATTGGCATGGTACAGGTAGTCAAGTCCTCAACAATTATCACTTGATGGGTGAGCAAGTGATCATGGATCCTGTTGTGGATAACCCTAACAAGGACGGTACGCGGCACCGAGAGTAATGGTATCCCCCTGTAGTTGCCGCAATCCAGGCGATCACCCTTCCCTTTCCAGAGAGGGACAAGTCTCGTTTTCCAGTCAGTTGGATGACACCTGTCTCCCAAATGGAAGCAAAGATTACTTGCAACGCCAGGGGGGGCAGCCTTACTGCCACCTGGAGAAGTTCACTCAGGATAGCACAGATTTCTGCAGGCTTCCCTACGCCCAGGTGGTTCACCACCCATGCAATAGAGTGAGATTGGGTGGTTCCGAGCTAATTTGAGGATCAGTCTCAAGAACTGTGGACCCGAAGATGTCCAGCATCCTACACAGTGGGTCAGCTTTAAACAGCTGCTGAAAGTAACCAGCCCAGCAGGTCACAACTGCAATGTCATCCATACGGATATTGTATTTCTATAGTGTGTTTTCACAGCATTACATCGTCTCAAAGTGCTTTACAGCACCCCTGCCTAAAGTCCCCAGTGAGCAAGTAAGAGGTAACAGTGGCAAGGAAAAACTCCCAAGAAGGAAGAAATCTTAGAAGGAACCAGACTCCAGGGGGCAGCAAAAAAGCCCAAACCCTAACCAGACTCAGAGGGGGAGCCCATCCTCCTGGGGGCTGGCAGGGAAAGTTGGCAAAGTCCCAATTCACATTGTCCCAGTTATAACATTTGAGTCACAAACTGGGGGGCAAGGAGGTGATGACAGACAAGTGCTGGAGCTGCTTCAGTCCCCCTATCCCAGTGCTTGGCTGCGTCCCTGTCGCAGTGTACTGGAATGCCACTGCGTGTTTCACAATGGGTTGATATAGCAATGGCCACTACTATCCATCTAGCTGCCACAGTGACCCCTGCATCAGTGATGTCCAGTGATCCACTGGTTCAAATTGCCCTGGGCTGTACAAAAGGGTTTGTGCATAAAATTAAAATCTCTGGGACTGTTCTGTCAGTCCATCAGAAATGTCACCACTTGCCTCTGCCTGTTGGAGGTGCTGTTAATGCAGAGACTCAGTGTCTTCTTATAACAGGTGTGGCTGAATGTAACAATCCCTCCCTGTGGGTCTCCCCAGGTGCAGATTTGCAGAAACAGTCTGGCGCCATCCGTATGTGTGTGGACCTATGTGTACCCAATAAGGCTGTATCTACAGACAGCTATCCGCTCCTTCACACTGACGAGAAGCTCACTGTGCTGCATGGATCAAGCGTTCACCACCATTGATCTGGAAAGAGATTACTTCCAGTTACCACTTCATGAGGACGGTCATGATTTGACAGCTTTCATCACTCATATGGACTGCTCAGATCGTGTCGTGGCCCAAACGGGGTGCCTCTGTTCCATCCGCCTTCCAGAAGATGTTGTCCACAATCCTGACGGGTCTGCCAAATGTTGCCAACTATTCGGATGATGTCATCATCTGGGGATGCACACGATCTGAACATGATGAGACCCTGGAAGCTGTTCTACAACACTTACAAGAGGCAGGGCTACTGCTGAATACACCTAAATGCCACTTTAACGGGTCTAGCTTGCATACATACAGTAACAGCTAATGGAATCCCCCACATTGCTGCTCTTCTACATGCCCCAGCTTAAGCTGATTCAGCCACGTTAAAATAATTCTTAGGACTTTTATCATGGTACAACAAGTTCATTCCTAATTTTGCTGCGGTTGTGGAGCCACTGTGGGCTTGCATTCGCCATGACACTCAGTCAGAGACAGTGCAGCACAGTTTCCATAGGGTGAAAAACTTACTATTAAACAGTCCAGCTCTGGCATTGTTCGACCAGGATCTTCCTACTGTGGTGTCAACTCATTATGGTATAGCTGGCGTCCTTACTCAGATTCAGGAGATTCACGCAAATACTCGACAGTGGAGAAAGAGGCACTTGGATGTGTGTGGCCAGTTGAATAGTGGAGGACTTACCTGTGGGGATGGAGATTTACATCAATGTCCATAATTGATTTCTGAAACCATCCATTTTACATAATGCCTTGTCCTATTCAGAGTCACAAGGGTTCCAGAGATCATCCCGGAACTTACAGGTGCAAGGCTGGGAACAGCCCAGGACAAGGCGCCAACCCATTACACAGCACACTCACACTTCGGTAAAGCCAACTCACTGTAGCATATTTTTAGGCTGTGGGGGGAAACTGGAGTGCCAGGCAGAAAACCCACAAAACTCCACACCCATGCAGACACGACGGACACTTTGGTCCCGGAGGTATGAGGCAACGGTGCGAAACACTGTATCATTGTGCCACCCTATGCATTCAAAAACCAAGGGCATTAATTTGAAGTTGATTCACCCATTCTTGCTATAATAGTCACTTGCCTTCTGGAATGGCTTTCCATTAGGTGATAGAGCGTTGGTTATGGGACTTCCTGCCATTCAGAAGCAGGGTAGAAATTTTGCAAATGGACTAGTTGGAAAGATGGCATCTTTTGAAAAAAGCGACTAACCTCCAATTCTGCTGTCCCCTATTAAGTCATGAACTTAATATGCTTGTCCACAATTTTTTTACCATGTAGCGTAGCAGTAATTTGAGCTGAGTAATGAAAAATTATTTTTGCTAAAAATTATTGATGCTACTTAAAATAAATTATACCATTTAAATTCTTAAATGTGACTTATCAGAAAGGTATGAATAAATTTTTTACAGCCACATATATAGTGTCAGCCAGGTAAATCACGGCAGTAAATCGGTGTGCTATTATAATCTTCAAATGTAACTGATGTTACTTCACAGACAGTATAAAAACAAATAAATGGCTACAAATCAAGATGACAGCAACAAGATGACAGCAACTGAACCTGTGGTCAGTGAATTAATGCCAAAATGATTTATGTATCCTGCCGAAATGTGATTGTATGTAAGTCTGATACTAATTTATTTAACAGCAATTAATTTTTTACTCATAATATAATATCAAGCTGTACATAAATCTGAATTTATAAAAAAATAGCTTGATGTATATATTTACATTTCTTTGCCTGTGCAGCTATGCATTTAAAAGCCTGCTTATACCATTACGTCCACAAACCTGGCTTACACACTTGTGCATAAAGACATAATTTTCTTGCCGAAAACACATTTATTAATATATCTTCCACCAACAATAAAACAATTTTGCTGAGATACAATGTGCTCCACTGCCATTATTCTAAAAGAGTAGTGCTGCACTGATGTTGCTAGAAATTATTTAAAACATATAATACACAGCTTATTATGCATTAACCCTTACTTATACAATTATAACATGGAAAAACAAATCATAGACATACCAGATATCAACAATATTGTTACATTTCTGTAAAGGTGAATTAAATAGGAATTCCGGTGAATAAAGATTCATTCCATCAATGCATCCATTTTCCTTATCTGCTTATTCTGTACAGGTTTGAGGCTTAGTCTGGCGCTTATAAGCATAGAGCAGAACCCTGGATGGGTTCCAGTCTATTGCAGGTATCCGAGGCTATTGGTAAAGAACTAAATTGTGAAATTGCACTCTGTGTGTGTGTGTGTGTGTGTGTGTCAGGTAAATCTTATATTGTGGGAACCAAATGTGATAAAAAAAAACCTGTTATTCTGATAATCTAGGGACCACCTTTTCATTCCCCTACATGGGGAAACGTAATTTAAAAAAATCTGCGTGTGCGTGCGTGTGCGTGTGCGTGCGTGTGCGTGCGTGTGCATGCACATGTGACCACATGTGTGCCCCTGCCTTGTGCCTCCCCCAAGGCTCTGAGCAGGATAAGTGGCTGGAAGATGGATAAAATAAGTTTAATCTTGTGTTTATTAAATAATAGTGGAGAGGCTTAGAGCTTATTTTGCACCACAAGTCTGACAGTTAACATTCTCAATTTATCTGTTCTTTTCTTTTGCTTTGCAGCTTAAGCTTCCTTCATTGGAGTTTGGCTTGTATGCTTCCACCTTTTATTGCTCTTCTAAAACCAAACATTACCTTATATGCAGTCAAGTGTGATTTTGTAGCAGCATGGAAAGTCATTTGAGCATTTATTCTGATAGCCGTGATATCAAGCCTGCGTTACTGCACTAGTTCGGACTTTGGCCACACTAGTTAGATATTCTGGGGTACTAGTTCGTGACCACGTCATATTAGTATTGCAAAAATGATTACTAGTCAAACTTTTTCATCGACTAATTAACTTGTGGGCCTGAAATTTGAGGCACTAGTGAACTAGTAAGGCTTAAAATGCTCACTAGTAGCACTAGTGTAGGCAAAAATGTCCACTAGTTGCACATAATTCTACTCGGGAGGTGGGAAAGGGGCAAACATTGAAGCTTCCTATTGGTTCTCCAGCAAAAGCTCCACCCAGCTGAAATGTAACCCTACAAAGCCTGGTGAGCCTTTACTGTTATTAGCTGCTTGTCCCTATCTTACAATCCATGCAGAATAAAACATGCAAATTAATCTAAAAGGTATGAAATCATTTTAATCTTTGTGCAAATTCACTTCTTGCTTTATTTATTTTTTTCTTTTTAACGGTGAAACACAAAGATATGTACAGTGGTCCCTCACTATGACGCGGTTCACCTTTCGCAGCCTTGCATTCTCACAGTTTTTTTTTAGTGCAATGACTTTTTTTTACTCTATGCATTGTGTTCTGCGTCCTGATTAGTGCATTGTGTTCTGGGTCCTGATTGGCTGTAGACCATTGTTAAATGTTAATGTTAAGAAGAAAACTGTCTGAGAAAAGTGTATAAAGTGTGTAGTGAGGGGTTTTACAGCCTTAAAACATCTATAATAATTTTTAAAAATAAAGCTGACTACCTTGTGGATTTCGCCTACTGTGGGTTATTTTTAGAACGTAACTCCCGCGATTAATGAGGGACCACTGTAATCAGTCTCTACTGAATGTGTAAGCTAAAACAAAACTGCTTCTTTGCAAATATGAGACACCAAACTGGACAAAAACAGAGCGATGCCAATCAGAAATAAGGGCAATAATGATTAAATGGACATAACTTGAACCAATCATTATTATGAAAATTGTTAAAATGTCATTGTGGACTTATGAAACATCTTATGTTACATTGATAATAGCCCATCACGGTTCTAGCCTCCAAAGTCTAATCACTGCCCTGGCCTTTGTCATGATCCGCCCGTCCAAGCCTCATGTGTGCCACGCCCCCCTCGTTACCTTGTGTCTGATCCTGATTGAAACCACCTGTTGTCTATCCGTGCCTGCCTTACCTCCCTGTATTTAGTCCGTGTTTGTATCAGTCTTCCCTAGATTAGTCATTAATGTTACCTGGCGTAGTGATGGTAGTGTCCTGTCTTGTGTTATACCCTGAATAAACCCCGTGTTTTTGCCTGCCTGCTCCGTATGCTTGCCTCACGCCATCGATATCAATCCCGGACGTGACAGCCTTCACATTATTTAATATTTACATTCACATTGTTTAACATATGCCTATATGGGCCTAATAAACATGCCCGAAAGCAACCTACATACAGCTCTGGAGAAATTTAAATTATTTCTTAAAGCAGCATCTCTATGTATGACATTCCAGAGTCTGTGGGGGAAATTTTGTAAAAAGTTTATGGAATAAATCAAAAACGTTGTAAAAAGTAGCACCAGAAAACCTGAAATTTACAGCTGTACAGTAAATATTTGGCAATCTATTTACCTAGAAAATAGTGGGTTAAGTGAAGAATTGTGAGTGATTTTCCGAAATCCCGTTTGCTCATTTGAGAAAAGAATGCACGCTATATGTGCTGATCAATCAACAAGCAATCAATAATATTCAGATCGTCTTCAACATATTTTCACTAGTACTACTAGCAATACACTTTTAACCTCGCTAGTTAACAATAGTAGGGCAAAAGACACTTAAACTAGTTATCTAATGTTCACTTTTTCCTTCACTAGTGTAACTAGCAAGGGCAAATAGACTCTCACTAGTGTCACTAGTAAACAATTACCCCTTACTTGACCTCACTAGTGCAACTAGTGGACATTTTGGCCTACACAAGTGCTACTAGTGAGCATTTTAAGCCTTACTAGTTCAGTAGCCCTGTTATTGAATGCGCTGCCGCGCACTTGTATGCGCGTGCATGTTGGGGAGTGGTGGTACACCAGAAAATAGGACTCCCCGAAAGCCACAGTGTAATTCGAACCCTGATTCTACCATTCTAGCATAATTATTAATAGACAATATAACAGTAAAAAATATGTATCAGTGGATGGGGGAGCAATTAATATCATTTGTATCCCTCAAAGGACGAAGGAAAAAATATAGGCTACTTCATTTTACAATGAAAAATATTGTATCATGTACCTGTACATTTACAACTAAAATATATACAAGCTTAATAAAACTGGGTGGTTAAAACAAAAACTAATGAAATTGCACTGAAAATTAATTAAAATGAAACTGAATTTCAAATGAAAACTGAAAATAAACATAAAAACTTACAAACATCAAAATGATAATAACATTGGAGTGCAATGGTGTCAGCAGCTCATTTATATTTTCTGAGTTTAATCATACAGCTGCTCTGGGTTCAGTTTCCCAAAAACTTTAGCAACTCGCATCCGGAAACCACAGGTCGAACGAACGCTTGCAACACAGTCGTTAAGTAGCATAGTTTGATCTACAGCTCTCGGTGATGGTGGAAAACGCAGTCGAAAGTGGGTAGTCTCCATGTAAGGTAAGGTCTGGCGTGGCCTGTTCTGTCTGACTCTGTCTCTGCCTCATCTTCCACTCCTCCTATTTTGATTTCTTGCAATCTGTTTTTTTCCCATTTTATGCTCTGTGAGTTTATTAAACCCCTTTTGTTTTGCAACCACGCCTGCCCTTACCTCCTTCGTCCCACCTGTTACCTACAAATATGAATTAAATGATAAAGTTTTAATTTGAAAAAAAAAATCTTTTTTTCAGATCTATGCATCTTTGTTTTTATTTTAATTTGTTCTTTTCTCATCTCATGCATGGTTCACCCCAGCCTTGTGCCCTGCTGCCTGGGATAGATTCCAAGTTCCATCATGACCCTAACCAAGATAACTAGTTAGGAAATAGATAGATAGATTATTTTTACTTGATATACATTTAGCTTTTCAATAAATTGACTCATAAGACAGGACAAGTTGGATGAAACACAGTTTCACTTAAGAAATATATCATGCTCAAGCATCTGAGCCATTGGCTGCGCCAGTGCCTTGTGTTGCCATACAAATGCTAAGCTCAGTCAAACTCAATTTATTTCAGCTTTATTTGGCAAAAGATTGGGATTTAGAAGATCACAGTTTATAAAACCTGGATAAGACAAATAGATTACCCTTGGCCTAAAACGTCATAGTGCTTTCCAAGCTAGCATATTTATTTACTAAATATTTTTTCAGTAATACTCTAATCCACCTACATAATACCTACATCCATCCATCCATTATCTATAACGCTTCATCCATCTGGGTCACGGGGTAATACCTACATAAGGTTTGCTATAGAGTAAGAATAGAACTGAACGGGACTTCAGACAAACTGATTTACTGATCTCTTCCAGATGGGATCCAAGTTGAAAAGGAGGCAGCACAGTATAAAACAGGGCTTGTGGACTGGTTGTGTGCTACTTTCATTTTATTCAATTTATTTCATTTTGCACCCAAAATCCAAATAGGAATGGATAGAGTAGATAAATAATTACAATCCAGATTTACTTTTTGGCAGGAGCCAAAAAGATCTCTATGATGAAAATATCACTTGATTTGATGGCATGTGATTGACTCTACCTTCCTTAAATGGCCACCACCAAATATGCAAGGCATATCAAGATATAGAAACCATGTAAGGGAATTAAAACCTGTATTTTCTCACCCAGGGTTTCTGCAAGGGGGATGAGACATGATAAATTATGTGTAGCGTCAACATTTACCATCAGCTTCTACTGGGCTTACATCTCTGCTGCATCTGTGTGGCAGATTATACAACCCTTGGTAAGAAACTATCATGCCAACCCGAAAGCAGGACATGTAGTGTGACAGGATCATCCCCCCACCACACTGAAAGATACACAGTCTAGAGGTTTAATATTCAGAATCCCTTCTACCTCAATGGCCCTAAACCATCTATACAAGTACCACTGAAAGCAGGAGCTGGCAGGCTGATACCACCGTCGGGCCCCTAATCGAGACCCTTGACCCCCAGGGGGCTGCAGGCTAGCTGACCCTGGACTGTGACCCCCAGGCTTGCTCTCACCTGTATATGTGTCCGTGTCTCATGGAGAGCAAGTTGGGGTAGAGAGTTTCTCCATGGGGATCAATAAAATATCACTATTCTGTTCTGTCGTGGAGCCTCAGGTGGGCAGGTCTGCCATTTTGGAATGACTGACTAAGCCCATTCACAACACTAGAGGAGCAGATGTCATTCTTTTGCAGATGGCTTTATGACCTCTTAATAATCAGATATTTCTCCTCATTTTGGCAAACACTCCTTCAGGACCGGAGTAGAATAGCGTACAATCGTTGTCTCATTGGGTTTGTGTGGCAATGGCACACTCTGTAAAATCACATTATTATTTAGCAGTCGTTTTGTCAAAAATGACATACAAGTGAGGATCAGAGAGCAGAGTTAGTCAGCAACCCAAAAGTGTTTGGGAATAAGAGCCTTGCTACCCATGGGATTTATACCATCACCAATATGATTACAGGCAGAGCCCTGACCCGGAGATTCACATCCATAGGTGTGGTGTAAACTAAGATTCCTCCTCTGAGATAATATCTTTCGCTTTGAGCTTGACTATACAGTCTGCCAGTTTTTTTTTAATGTTTATGCAGTATAGGCTGTCTGTCATTGTTGTTCAGGTCAGGATGCAGGACAACCTCTTTAGAAGCATGTATATGAGGCGTGTTTCCTTACATAGCAGAGGGATTGCATCCCAATTATACCCATCTACCATTACCAGTGGTCTCCATGGCCAACTGGTCTTGTTCAGGGTGAGTAATTCATTTATTAGTCTTGAGAGGAATAGTATCTGCTTGCCAGACCTTCTCCGCATTCTAGAAAGGCTTAGCCATGAGCTGAGACTGGGAAACATGCAGAGGTGGAAAAAGTACAAATTCAAATCTATGTTAATCTGAGTATAAGGAGTCACAATCATAGAGCACTCATTTGGTTGGTTGAACCAAAATCTTAGTCTGGATTGTACTTTCTGGACCTGAAATTTCCAGCTCTGGAAACATGCAGGCACTGCTAAGGCGGCAGTTTCTCCTTCAGCATCCCTGTAGGCAATCTAGTCTCTGTACTCTTAGTTTGGCTCTGACCCACATAATTTTGGCAACATGACTTTAACCGAAGCCACCTGTCCAGGTCGAGGAAGGCGTAAACAGAGGACCATATTCCATCTGTCTTCTGAAAGATGACCTAACCTCAGGAAGTGCTGTGGTGAGGAATCAGGCTCCATCTGTGACAGAAGATTGCAATCAAAATCAGGTGTGAGCTGAATAAAGGCGGACATTGTTTGATGTGAGTCATATATGGTATGGGGGTATGGCTTCTTGGGTACATTTCAACCGCAGGTGCAGGCGTCAGAATCTGTGGATTCTTCTTGTTGAGGTGCTGGCTTTGGGATGGCCCTGTTTGTCACAATATATAGTCCTAGTTCATATCACAGCAGGAATTGTCCTACTCTGGGATTGCTTGGAAACTGTAGATCTTCTTGCAGTCCGGCTATCTCCTTCATAATTATTTTATGGATCTGATGGTATTCTTTCTCAAGGTCAAGGGCAGCATGTCTGGGTTCCAGGGATATGGGGTCGTCCTCCTTAGAGTGAGAGAAATCTGTATATATACCTGATTCTGTCCATTAGTCCATTAGAACTTTTTGGACTGTGCACGTCTCTGTGCCTGTCCCTGCCTCATGAATGCTACTGGCTTGTTGAGTTAGGAAGACCTTTGTTTTTTTGTGATGGCTGTTGTTGAAGCATGAAATATAATGTAATCGATAATGAATTGTGATTTTAATTGTTCATGTGGGTTAGGTACTGGATTTGTCAGGATAGTACTGCATGCTATACACAGAAAATACGCAGATGAACCAAATATGTTTGCTTGTGCCCCATTTAGCAAGCAGGTCCACTCAGTTCTGTTTTAAATAATATTAGTATGCCCAGGGGGGGTTTGGCAGCCAGTTGACCTTGGGTTCCTAGAGGTTTTTGGTTCCTCCCTTCCATTGTCGTCTGGAATTCTTTATTTAATTTCATTCCTTGCTTTTCCCCATTTTGTATTACTCTCTTTAATGATGTTGTGATGTATCACAACAGATCCATGTAACGCACCTTGGGATGACTCTATCGTTGTATGAAAGAAGGACAGAAGCAGTTGTAGTTTAAGCGACTATTTTAAAGGCACTGCATCACTGTGCCACGGGCAAATTCACAATGTCACTTTAAAAAATTGGATGCACCTAAAATCATCCTGAGATTTTTTATATTATGAAAAAGCTTAGTGTATGAACCAGGTTTTTATTAAATTTATTATTTAAAAATATGAGCAATAACACTGGAAAACAAAGATATTGTTACCAGAGTAAGAAGAGCTGTTTTACACTAAATTCGGTGTACCGATTCCAAATCAGCACTACTGAGTCTGCAATGACTATACTATTCAACACACAACTGGAACATTTGTGGTGACCTGAAAGTAATATTGCTTCTCCTTGGTTTAGAACTGGATTACACAAAACATTTGTGCTTCTTGTGCGTGTGGAATAGTTGTGATGACAAAAATCATTGCCAACAGAGATACTGGCCTCCTAGAACTGAACACACAGTTCGTCGGTATAATGTACAGCATAAGTTATTGGTCGATCCACAGAAAGTTTAATTTTTGTTTTATCAATGGATCATGAAGGAAATGCTTTTCAGTACCTGCAGGAGAAATCTGGATCAAGAAAAACTGAACTGAAAGCAAGAATTTTTGTCTGAACCGAAATTCGCAAAGTCATTCGTGATACCACTTTCAGAACATCACTCAACCAACTTCAACCTGCTGCTTGGGATGCATTTGCGCTAGTAGTGCAAAACTTTCTGGGAAACGAATGAGCTGAAAACTATGTTGAACTTGTTAACAGCATGCACAACCTGCACAGTAGTCGGATGTCTTTTTTACACTCCCATCTGCATTTCTTTCCACCAAATTTGGTTGATGTAACCGATCAACATGGAGAGAGATTCCATCAAGATATTTCACTCATGGAAACAAGATTTCAAAGCCACTTTAATCCCAACATGATGGCGACTACTGTTGGTTTCTACAATGGGATACTACTACCATCCACAAACACCAAAGCAAATGCTTTAAGCACTTGTGAACACTATTCAATAAGCCCAAGTTGAATCTTTAGCAGTCTTGCTACTCTGAATGCATCAATGGGATGATGATGATGTACCAAGTTTTAGTTTTGCGTAATGTACAGATTCATTTCTGAACGATTTCACTTAACTTTAAATCCTGACGTGCTACAATAAATCTGACTTCAGATTTGAAATCAGCGCACTTGATTTAGTA
>JABFEB020000092.1:14166671-14179574 GCA_019775895.2 Stomatorhinus ivindoensis | reverse complement strand
TCAAAATGACTGAAGCGTTAATGCCTGTGCAGCATATATAAAATGTAACGCTAAAAAGCTGTGTTAGATGACTAGTTTTTAGGCAGTTTGCTCAGACATAATCTGCAATTCATTCTCAAGCTCTTCCCACAGCACATCATTTCATTAAAGATTTATGCATGCATGCAAAAAAAGCATGCAAAACTAATCAAATCCATTCTGGGTCTGTCATTGTAGTTTTGGAATTCTACCACTGGAGCCCAGTCCAGGAGACCCTTCATATTTGCAGAACTTCACCAACACTGGTTCTGTCATGGAGCCACCCCCGTCTGGAGCCCCACAAAAGAAGGTAGATACACCACTTGTTACATGTCATTCAGTGATCGCCACAGCAGACAGACATGTGCTTGGAGTGTTTTTTTGAATATTTTTATTTATTTATCACATTTTTAAGTTTTATTTTTACCAACTTAATTTCAGAGTAGCAGGGTACCCTTTTGGGTCTTCAGTTGTAATTCATTATCAAAAAGTCTGTTAGCTGCTACACTACTTTAAATTAATGGTATAAGCCAGGAATTTAGCCCAGGTGTTCTGCATGGCAAGCAGTTAATGCTGTCAAGCTCTAATAATAGCGATGTCAAGGTAAATGTCATATTAATGTAATGCATTGTATGTATTTTCTATAATTACCCTTCCTCTCCAACTTTCATAATTTCTTGAATTGCAGTCTGTTGCCCGAATTGGCCAAACCGGAACAAAATCAGTGTTTGCACAAAGTGGAAACAGCAGAGATGTTACACCAGTACCTTTTAATCAGACGCAAACCACTGCCCCACAAACCAGGTGGGTATGTGGCCCTCCTGTGCCAAATGGGGATTGAGGGGGTTGTGACTTGCTCTGGGCTTAGTTTCTGTTCATGTCTGAAGATTCGGATTCAGTGTTTTGTCTGTCAAATTTTCCATCCTGCTACCTGCTGTAGAGGTTACTTTTAATCTGTATATTTTAAATATGAACGTCTGGGAAATTTCTTGCTAATTGATAGTTCCCTCCCACGCTCCCCTTCATTTCCTGTTGTCTTTGGAAGTGCAACACCCCAAGTGCTGAGTCCGACCATTGCTGCACCACCAAACGTGCAGCCACGGAGGAGCTCCAGATTGTTTACTAGTGCCAGTTCTACTGCCAAGGTACCTGTACCTTATACTAGGATTGGGCCGACCCAGATGTTTTCAGTTCTGATACTCACCTGCCGATTCCGATACCAGAGATCTTTTTACTTAGTTATAACTAAATTAGGCTACCAGTAACATACATAATGTGCTGTTCCACTTGATTTTCCATTAAACGCTACTCCCACCCTCAAAATTTTGTTTTTACAAAGATTGCAAATCGCTGTGCTACTAGTTGCTGTTAAGTGTATAATACTCCCAGATCGTCACATCTTATCTTACACTTCTCGTACTGCGAAGGGTATGTGCATGACATCACAGCAGGTGGAGTCACTGGGTAGCAAAAAATGAGGAGTGACAGCGTTAGCATTCGATTTGAATACCGCAAAAAAACATGTAAAATGTGAAGAGCTGTCTTATGATTGATTGTACAAATAGTTTTTTCAAAATAGGTGCTGTCTTTTTAAAGACTAGCAAAAACTAAATGAGTATTGGATGTGGATCTGTCACATGTAGCTGATACCCGATCCATCAAAAAGGTCTCAACCTTATTTATTGTAGTATGACTGAAACTAACATATTCTTAGCACAATGAAAACTTAAACCTTTAATGCTTTTAAGTGCTTTGAATCTTCCGTGCTAAAGTGAAACATGATACAGTGAAATGGAAGTGTCTATGCATATCAAGACATTCTTCAATTGCAGGAGAACAGCAAGAAGCTGAAAATGAAGTTTCCCACCAAAATCCCCAACCGCAAAACGAAATCTAAAACAAGCAAAGGGGGCATAACTCCATCTAACATGAACGACAGCATAGAGATCCTGAAGCTTGACTCGTCCATCCTATCTGAAGGGAAGGCCAACGTAGTCACACCACAATTACAGGCATTCACTCTTCAGAAGGCAGCTGCAGGTAGGTGCTGCCATTTAAATGATCTTGTCCCTGGCCTGTTTGTTTCCTAGGAAATTGGATGTTTAATATGATCATATATTCCTATTGTAATGAGTGTTTCTTACTACAGATGGGTATTTCAGACAGAATTGAAATTTGAGTTTTGCTAGTCTAAAAAGTAGTATTTAAATGTTCATATGAAACTAGAAGCAGGAGCATAATCTGCTCTTACATTTGTTGCTATGACTTGTACTAACAAATCACTTCCTTTTTCTCAATATTGTCAATGGAATCGAAAATATTTCCATGATGTGAAATATGAATCTCTTCTGCTTATTAGTTCTTGTTCACCTTATTTTTATAAAATTTTCCACAAATGTCCCACAATATGACTGAATTAGAACAAAAATGATTGATTGGCTCGGGGAGTGTGTGCAGAGCTTACACAAATTTAAAAACAAATATAGTGCAAACATTGGAGAATGGATTAATCACAACTAATTATGTTGCTGCCAGGTAATTGAAATGGCTCATTCAGTTTTTATTTATTTATTTTAATTATTCACACTAATATTTGAAAACACAGGATTATTCACTTATCTCTATTTCAAACCTGGGGGTGTTGTACGAAGCAGGGTTTCTTGCTTAGGTACTCTGGGTTAAATGGTCTTTACCATCTTTCATTTAGCCCATACTACCTTAAATCCAAGAAGTTATCCAGCTGTTATCCAGAACAGCCCTCTGGTCTGAGGTGCTTCAGATTTTAGAATATACACATAAATTACATCTGACACCTGAAAGATGACACGGGTCTCACCTTTTTTTTATTTTTTGGGAACTTGTGATACTTTGTTTAGCAGAGACAGACTTGTTTTCCTCTTGGGAACCATTGATGTGAATAAATAAAACCATAATTCAATCTGACCTTGTCCTGATTTAAGTATTTGACAAATTTTAATATTGATCTATCTTTTACAGTGACCTAAAATTGTTTTTCAACTATATCGAGGAACATATATCATGTAAAATGATACGGCTAAGCAACGGGGCTAATCTTAGTTTTAGAAGCGATCGCTTTGACATACTGGAATTGTACAAAGTTTATGCAAAATGGTTTGTCATATTGTTGACAGACTGGCTAGGCCACTCTGAGAGGTTAAAGAGCACATATCTGTGGTAAACCTCGCATTGAGTGTGTCAAACCTGAATGTCTACTTTACAGATATTTGCATTGCAGTCTTACTGTGGTGATTTGTTTCTTTTCAGTACTGACAGCCAACTGCATTTTTATTCACTTTAAATGTAGTTTCCACACATGATGCTTTCTGTCTTTACTGGGACCTTCATCCTCTGTGTCCCATCTTCCTTCTACCATATTGCTGAGTAATTGATTAGGATAACCAAGTTATACTTTTTCATAATCAAGTAATTGAGGTTAATCAACTTTTTAAAAAAAACTTTTTTGCAGATGGGCTGATGAGCCTGATGCGAGAGATGGGGAAGGGATACTTAGCACTTTGTACCTACAACTGCAAAGAGGCCATCAACATCCTAAGCCAGCTTCCTTCTCACCATTATAACACGGGCTGGGTTCTGGGTCAGATAGGACGAGCGCACTTTGAGCTGGCTGAATACATGCAGGTAAGCAGCTGCTGTCTGCTTCTGTAGTCATGGCAGGGAATGTAAACCAGTGATCTTATTAGATTTTCAGTATAACTCTTTAAAACTGTTATTGCAGTATTTTCTTTGCTGCATTTTTAATAACTCTGCCCTGTGCACCTGTATAACACCAACATAAAGGACATGCATACTATTAAAGTTCATGGATTAAACCCAAAAAAAACACACTTGCTTCTGAAATTGCTGAAGAGATATTTAGTTTCCTTATGTATTATAGGAAATGTTAAGGCATGCTAATGCCAGACAGCATATCTGGTTGCTTTGTTGTTAGCATAAAAATTTAGTTGTTAAATAGAAGCATACATGGGTGGGAGATGTGGTGATATTGGATCGTGAGCAATTTAAAATGTCCCCAAGACCTGCTTTTATAGAGAGCTAGTGTTAGTACCATGCTATGGTGGGCATACTATCACCTGCTGTTCAATAGCGCATACGTGCATCTATGGTTGTTTTGTCAGCCAGATCCATTTTGACACACCAATAGCAAAGAGTTGGTACTGCTTTGGATTTCTTCCTTTCTCCCTTTCCTGCCCTCGTTCCAACATGCAACACATTCCCAATTTGACAGAGAAATGTTGTAGAGGGCATGGAGGAGTTGGTCCCTAAAAAGAATGACACTGGTAATATGGTACTTGTTTGGATTTTCCAAAACTGACACTGCACAAACAGTTATTTGCAAAGATAATGTCGGATGGTATCAAGACGCGCCTTTTTAGCCATCTCAAAAGAAAGTGCGGAAAAGGGTTTGGTGTTTTAGTGTGTGTTACCTTATTGTAGGGCTGCATGATATCACCTCGCGATGTACATGTGATTATGTGGAGTAATAATCACCCAAGCTTGAGACGATGGGCAAAACATTTGTACTATATGGACTTTTACTTACACCCACAATTTGATAAGCAGATTAGTAGTAAACCCTAAACATTAACAAAATGTGTATTGTGCTGCCCAAAAGTTAGTAACCTGTATAAGTTTGGCATATCCAAAGAATTCCAGTTTATGGAATTCCGTTAGTGGAGCACGCCACATGCTACTGTTTTGGTAACATCTTCTGCAAGAGGAGATAGCGTGGATTAACAAGGTAAAAAAGACAGTGGCAGTACTTCTTGCAGTTCAACACATTTATGAAACATAAGGATATCCCGAATTTATACAGATTACTACTATTTTTGGCCCACTACTAACCTGCATACCGAATTGTGGGTGAAAGTAAATGTCCATATTGTACCAAAAAGCTGGTGTCTGGACAGATATTTAGCCCTCATCCAAAGCCCTGGTGATTATTGCGCATGTGCCATATAATTCCGAGTATGTTGCAATGTGATATTGTGCAGCTGTTCCTTTATAGGACTATATTTTTTTAATAAGAGAATTTGTTTGATTCTTCTGTTCAATAACTTGCAAAATAGTCTTAAATCCAATACAAAAAAGAATCACTATAAGAGTGAATCATGATCCTGCCTGAAAAAAATCAATATATTTTTGTCACGTGATGTGACAAAACCACCCCTACATCAATTTGTGTGTAAACAGTGAACATGTACTGTTGAACATAAGTTGTGAAATTTTATGAAGTTTCTGAAATTTCAATGCCTTTAACCTGTATCACCTCCTTGCAGGCTGAGCGGATATTTTCTGAGGTCCGTCGTATCGAGACCTATCAGGTGGAAGGGATGGAGATTTACTCTACCACTCTTTGGCATCTCCAGAAAGATGTGGCGTTATCAGCCTTATCTAAAGAGCTCACAGATATGGACAAGAACTCACCAGAAGTATGTGCCTAGCCCATTTTCCTTTGTGCAGGTGGCTATGAATCTCAGTCTAGGTTCAGGCTGACCTAGAGGACTATGAAACATACATGTGGTTATTTAATATACTGTGGTGCCTTGGAACATGAACTTAATTTGTTCCAGATGGCTGGTCAAGTTGCGATTTGGTCAAAGTCCAAGTCAAATTTCCCCATAAGAAATAATATAATTTAACTTGATCCATTCCATATCCCCAAATGATTGCCTGTTTAAACTTAACTGCCTAGCTAATGATGAGAAGCATTAACAGTCATTATAAAACATATACTAAAGCATTAAACAGAAAATAAATGTCAATCCCACACTCCGAAGCGAAAGCAGACACACATGCACCACCTTCAAGTCTCACTATAATTTCCTTTTCAAGTTCTACGGTTACTCTCACTTTTACTCTTTGGGTTGATGCTATCACTGCTCACTTTGTCAGGGGTCATATTTACTGTATTACTAAATGTTTTGTAGATAAAGCACCAAAAATTCACACTGAACACAAACGCAGCTTTCGCATGGTGAACTCGGTGGTGAAGCATCCCATAGGTCCGTGTGCCTTCGTCTCAGCCTGTCAGAGACGTGTCTCGATCCTACAAGTTTTAGCAGGTCTGTTGTGTTGTGTTCAGAGTTTTCAGGCAAGTTACTGTTAGATTTTTCTTGGCGGACCCATTCAAGGTCCATATTGGTAGAGTTGAATGCATCTCGACACATACAAGTTTTAGCAAGAACAGTCAAGTTACAGGATTTCGGTCTAGGTACAAGTTGGGGAGGGGGAATTCAACAGACCTGTTCAACATCTGAGTTGGTTGAGTTAAGAGGTGTTTGAGTTCCAAGGTTCTGAAGTTTCAAACATTCATATCTTTTATCTTGTGCCATATCGTTTGTCCAAGAGAATGAGTAATGTTTATATTAGTTCTCTTGAAGACTATAAAATAAGCCTCCTTCCTAGGGACTTTTGATAGTTTTATGCCACACTATATTCCCAGAAATATTTGTTCATGCAGTATGTGCGAGATGAATTCTTGGTGATGCAATTTGTCAACTGGTGTTTACAGGCCTGGTGCGTTGCTGGGAACTGCTTCAGCCTCCAGCGGGAGCATGATATCGCCATCAAATTCTTTCAGAGGGCCATTCAAGTAGACCCCAGCTTTGCCTATGCATACACGCTGCTGGGCCACGAATTTGTATTAACAGAAGAGCTGGAGAAGGCACTTGCTTGTTTCAGGAACGCCATCCGTGTCAACACCCGTCACTACAATGCATGGTAGGGGGCTTAATGTGTGGAGTTCCCATTACTCATTTATTAAAGCGGGTAGTAAGTATGGCGCTGGCTAAACCTCATCATCCCCCTATGATTTCTCGTACCTCCTAGGTATGGATTGGGAATGATCTATTACAAACAGGAGAAGTTCAACTTAGCGGAAATCCACTTCAAAAAAGCCCTCAGTATCAACCCCCAGAGTTCTGTCCTCCTCTGTCATATTGGTGTAGTAAGTAAATGAAGATGAGCCACCCATAACCATTTTCCCAGGCAGTGCAACAAAATAAAATAGTAAATACATAAGAAATGAGTTGAACTTTTGGGCTGTGGGTTTACAAGATTTTATAAAGTAATTTCTTGAAAGTCTCCGAGACTATTCCTTGAATTTGAAGTAAATTTGTATCACATTGAAAGTTCAGCAGAGTTGGAGATTTTTGCATTTACAGTGAAATCCGTCTCCTTTACAGGTACAGCATGCATTAAAAAAGTCTGACCATGCATTGGAAACTCTGAACAAAGCCATTGATATTGACCCCAAGAATCCGCTATGCAAGTTTCACAGGGCCTCTATTCTCTTCGCTAATGAAAAGTACAAGGTAACATGTTAATTGTTTTGACGAATGTGTCTTATGTCTACTATGCCAATTCTTCTACCCAAATAGTCTGCACTTATATTTACAAGTATGAATGTTTCCTGGATCAGGAATGGATCAGAGTTAAGGACCCTCCTCCTCAAATGTGACTGGCTTCACTGCTGGCACCAGCAATATTATATGTATATCTGTTATCGGTAGAATTTTCCAATGCAGAAATATGGAAATATTTTGTATTTAGTTTCTTAGTTACATTTAATGTAACTAACATACAGAAATTATTTTGTCTGTTCAATCTTTCCTCTACCACTCATTCCCCCACACTTCTGGGTAATTTCCAAGTTAGTGCCGGTGATTGTGGTCAACCATTCAGTAGAATTTATCACTGTAAGCCCCACACAGTAGTTTTTGGTTGAGTGAAAAGTACCTACTTCAGAGGTTCCAGAACTAACTCCAAGGAACTACAATTGAATTCCTGCAGTGGAAACATAAGTTCCTGGTTCCAGAAAAAGGTTCCTGGTATGGGAAAGTGCCTAATGTCTCCGTTTTGTTAAGTTACAAGACATTTTTGTGATAAATTTCCTAGAGTAAAGAGGTGGCATAGTGGATAAATTTCATGGATTTGTAATTTGACGTTACAGGTTCAAGTTTCTGAAGGGGTCTAATGTCATACAGAGTTAATTTACATACAGATGTTTTCTTTTTTAAAACCCTCAATAGGCTGCTCTACAGGAACTTGAAGAACTGAAACAGATTGTGCCCAAAGAGTCCCTTGTTTACTTTTTGATAGGAAAGGTATTCTCCACACTTTTATCCTGATGTAGTTTTTGCACATTTGACATGCCTAAAGGAATTTTGTTTAATGGAAAGTTTGTTACCTGTAGGTGTATAAGAAACTGGGCCAGACACATTTGGCCCTTATGAATTTCTCATGGGCGATGGACCTGGATCCCAAAGGAGCAAACAATCAGATTAAAGAGGCCATAGACAAGCGATATCTCCCTGATGATGATGAGCCAGTCACTCCTGACAATTACCCTTATGATTCAGGTGAACATTTTTCATCGATGTTATATAGTTTTAATATAGAAAATGGGTCTGACATCTTATCTTGTAATTCTGCTATTGAGGATTCAACTTTTAACCCACCCCACAAGTTGGTTATACTTTACTAAAATAACTTATTCATGACAACATGTAAGTGGATTTCTCAGAGGAGCATCTACTGCTAAACATGGTGACAGTGTGCAGCAAGTATAGCTGCAGTTTTATGTGTGTGTGTGGGTTTGCATAGATCACATGTGAGGACCAAATTGTCCCCAAAGTGTAGTAAAACCTGAAATTTCCCTACTTTTGGAGACATCTTTTGAGGTCCCCATTTGGATAAACCTCAATTTTATAGATATCTGTGAATGCAATCAAAAAAGTGAAAATGCCTAAAGTTTTGTATCTGGGTTGGTTACTTATGGTTAAGGTTTAGGGATGGGTAGGGGTTAAGGGTGTCGAGATTGGGATTATGGTTTTTCCCATAGGAATGAATGGA
This sequence comes from Stomatorhinus ivindoensis, assembly GCA_019775895.2. NCBI lineage: Eukaryota > Metazoa > Chordata > Actinopteri > Osteoglossiformes > Mormyridae > Stomatorhinus > Stomatorhinus ivindoensis. Next base: position 14,170,661 of record JABFEB020000092.1, on the reverse strand, counting down.
CAGTCCCCATTTAGATAGGAAGACCGTGTGTGTGTGTGTGTGTGTGTGTGTGTGTGAGAGAAGGACAATGTGACCTTTTTTGGTGATGTCTGGTATCTGCAGCGGAAGCAGAGGCAGAGGAGTCTCAGGAGAGCAGCATGACCGATGCAGATGACGGCCAGCTGCACACCGCTGAGAGTGATGAGGTCTTTTAACTCCTACTGTGCAAAGCCAGAGTATTCGTCCAGGGGAGGAGAAACAAAGCTGCTGCTAATACAGTACCTCCTGACACACACTTTTGTGTTTATTATTATTTTTAACCATCTGGGATTTTTAGCCCCCCTCCCCTCTGTGCCTTAGTGATCACTTGGCCCCCAAACACAAGGCACCCCCCCACCACCCCTTTTGAGGGGGAGGGGTGGTAAGAAGAATTCTTGTTCCTTTCACTCTGACCATATGCTATTGTGTGGGGTTCTCCATCTCCCCTGGGCAAGAGGACAGATTTCACTACCTTAAGTTTGGGACAGTTCAGTCCTTAGGAGTCAAACATGTATTAAATTCATGTCTTATTTTTTTTTTTGACAATGCCATCTTGAGTTCTTAATAAACATCAGTGTAGGAACTCTGACTTGTGATTTTTCTACTGAAGGCACATGAGTGAATTGGAGTAAGAAACACCTTTATGCAAAAAGGGTGAAGGCGGGTGATACATAGCATTTTAAAACACACTGTTTTGGACAGTCCGAATTATATCGGTACATGAAAGAATTTCATGCATGTTAATATAAGATACAATAGGCATGACTGATAAGATGTGATATAAAACCGTTAACCCTGAGTAGTGGGAGAATTGGAGCGGGGTGCCCTATATCACTTAAAGGTGAGGTAGTACGGTTGGCACCATGACCAGTGACAGGAGTCTTACAATTGTTTGTGTGTAGTTTCTCAGATGTGTGATTCTGCATTGGTTTTTATTCTAATATTCTTGTTAATGTTCAGAGAGAACCCCCAAAAAAATGCCTGAATCTACATGCTAAATTCCTTGGTTTTCTTTGCCGAAATTTGTCACCTCTGAGCAACTAAGCTGAACAATGCATCATGTACAATTAAAAAAAATAAATAAAAAAATCAATATTAATGTGAACTTTTTAAAGTGTTTCAAAGCAACAAGCTGAAGTCTGGGCATGGTGTGAAAGTGACCTCACTGTTTTATGTGCAGAAGGAGTGGTTTTTATTTTGTATGTAACTTGGTGTCTTATTAAACAATGTACAGTCTTAGGGGGAGAGGTATATGTTAATATACACGTACATTCAATTTATTTTAAGGATGTGAAGAAATTGCAGAATAAACTACTTTGAACAAAGCCTAAAACGCAGTTTCCTGAAATATCCCTGTGAATAAGATTTATTTTTCCCCCTGTTGATCTGAGGGGGAAATTTGAATTGTTTTTATTATATGGTGGTTGTATAATCGTTTTTCCTGTTAATAGCACTGAAAATCAGTACAGTAGATTTGCACATTTTTAAGAACTATGACAGCAAATATATACAAAACTTTTGTTCAATGCAAAATTTTATTTTCATAATAAAGAAAAATGTTAAACTTTATAATTTCCCATAACTTGCAGTAAGTTACAGGATCTTCTCTCACTTAAGTCTCAAAATAAAGTGCTCTGTGACTGGAAAGAGGTACAAATAACAATTAACTGAAAATGAGCTGCTGTACAAACAACTTTATCTGACATATTTTACTTTGCCAAACAAGCAGCTGCACAAGATTAAAGTAAATGTCCGTGACTTATAAGGTCGCCAGGTAACACAACATTGACCCTTTTCCCTTTCTCTTTTCCCTTTTTTTTTTTTTTTTTAACTCGTCTTAAAGTCCATAAGTTACAAATGTTAAAACTGAGGTGTCCGATGGTATGGCCATGTCTCTTTCAAATATGTGGAGGGTAGTATTAATACCAACATCACATGTTATTCACATATAATTCTTACCTCGCTACTAAGCTAGATTAAGATCAGACTTCTTCATACTTGACGGTCATTATAGTGCAGGGGATTAACGTTTTGCTAAACTCATTCTACACTGTCAGAAAAAAAACATTAGCTAACTTGGTAATTTGAATGATTATTCCTTTTCAAATTTATCTAGTGCATGTTTAATAATCAGTTTAGTTTAATCGGTTTAAAGTTTACCTGTTTCACCATGTTTTCATGGTGGTTCCCCCACGGTTTACTTTGGCTTTACGTGTATTGCAAAGCTTTGTGTCGTCTTTACTCACAAGAAAGAACATGTTAGCGTGTGGATGTGATTGTGCATGCAGCTGTGAGGTTATTGAGATGTCTGGTATACGCATAAAACGGACTGGTTCGGTATCGGAAATGCATGAGACTGGACAGGCTGATCTCCGGTCTGGGCTGAGCACGCTGAAAATCAGACGATTTCGGTCCATGGCCGGTCGATCGATGCATTTCTACACATTACATAAATTTTTGAGTAATGCTGCTTAAGAAGGGTTTAATATTGGGTGGTTGACAGAATAGTATCTTGAAAATATAGAGAAATGTATTTTAAAGGATTCACATGCATTATGTATAAATAAGTTTATAGCCACTTCATGGGATGTCTATTAGTTAAGCTTTGTCCAGTATATTTGGTGTAAATGGTCATTCTTGATTATTTTTTAATTATTATTGGAGTGACCATTTCATTACTGTAAAAATTAACATATTTGCAAGTGGTGGTCCCAATAGAATTCATCAGCTTTTGGGCATGTGCGGTTAGACCACAAGTGCGTTTGCCAAGTAAGAGGTTGTGGTTTTCTGGTATCCATACAGAATCTGGAGGTAAAGAGTTGCTCAGGTGTATAACTGACACTAAATAACCCCCTCATTGTATGCCTGTGGTCACATTCCATTACTTTCTTTTGAATGTTATATAGTATTTCTGAAAGCCTTAGATGGTAGAATATCTGCAAGCCAATGTAATGGTCTACTTGAAGAAATAATCATGCCTTTCATTTTTAAATTTAAAGCACAAAATCACTAAAAATGAAAAGTAGAGACAAAAGCTTTACTGAAGCAGGTTTTGTTCTGTTGATTCTGGTGATATAGCGCTCTCAAAATAAAAATGTAAAAAAGCCATTATTTACTGAAATTAATTCACTCAAATTCCTAAAATATGCAAGGTATTATAACCACATTTTATTTATTATTATAGCTTGAATTTACTGGGTCATTCATCTATAGGACTTTATATTCCCCATCGACAGCAATAGATGTGGGTATTTTGGAGTGTCATTTAGCCTGATGGTAGAAATTATAACAACTGGCAAAAAAATAACCAGTCAACTTTACAATTTGATGCCATAACTTTTGTTTTATTACTATAAATACAGGAAAAGATGATTTTGCAAAATACTCATCTGAACTGTTAAAGGCCTGACTGATGAGTGATGATCAGCATCATCATCTTTCTTGTGTGATAACCCAAGCAAAACAACATGGTTACCATCGTCACATTTATTCTGATGTTGAACAGGTCCTATGGTGCTACAGTCAGCATAAAGGAACTGATATGTTGCTTGGTCTGATTCAAGATTCAAAGCATTTGTCATATGTACAGTAGAAAAGTGCATTTCTCTGTGCAATGAAATTCTTTCTTTGCTGTCCACACAAAATTCTGAGGTACAATATAATAGAAAAAAATGCTTTAAAGTGCAATCTGCAAAAGAGCTTTATGTGCAAAAAATTACAGTATGAGGTAGGTGATGATGTCCACTAATCATACTCCAGGCGGCTGTTAAGGAGTCTGATGGCAGTGAGGAATAAGGAGTTGTTGAGTCAGGAGGTTCTAGATTTTACACTTCTGTTCCTCCGTCCTGAGGGCTGAAGTGTGAACAGTCCGTGTTGGAGTGTGTGAGGTCTTAGAGCAGGGGTGTCAAACTGCAGTCCTGTGGGGCCGGAGCCCTGCGTAGCTTAGTTCTTTCCTTGTTCCACCACACAAGA
>JABFEB020000092.1:14154308-14166571 GCA_019775895.2 Stomatorhinus ivindoensis | reverse complement strand
ATCAGGTGTGTTAAATGAGGGGAAACCCAAAAATGTGGAGGGCTCCGGCCCTCCAGGACTGGAGTTTGACACCTGTGTCTTAGAGGATGGGGGCTGCTCTCCTCTGGACTCTGTGGTGGTAGCTGCTCTTTTTGACCAGCAGTGTGGTCTTCAGTGACCAGGTGAGGTCCTCACTGATGCGGATGCCCAGGTACTTAAAGCTGCTCACGTTCTCCACTTCAAGCTCCCAGATGAACAGTGGCTGATGAGGCCTCCTCCTCTTCCTCATGTCCACTATCATCTCCTTTGTATTGTCTTCTGTTGAGGGTGAGGTTATTTGTGATGAACCCTAGTTTGCATGTTTTCTGTGTTTACATGGGTTTCTCCTAGGAGAGTGTTTCATGTGATGAAGTGACATACTGATCAGGGATAGACACCAGGCTGATCACTGCCCTGCACTGAATAATGTTATGGAAAATGGATGGATCATTCACTGTAACTATTTAATAAACAGGAATGGACTGTTGAAATGAACATCTGTACAGAATTTGAATGCAGGGCAACAAGAGATGGCTGAATAACAGAACAACATACTACAGTACCATGCAGAAAGAAATCTTAGGCAAACATTGAAATTATTTAAAAGATCTTCATTTTGGTACTATTATGACGGTCAAAATTTTAACAATTTCAAAACCTCTCCTAAAGTCACCCCAGAATTTGCAGCAACTGTTCAATACACTTGTCTATTTTTGACACAACCACTGGCACATCTCGTATGGCTAATCAGTACCTCGCTGACTTTGAAAACTATTTAAATTATTTACTTTATTCGGCTGGTGGTGAAATTTAACGTATACATGGAATGGCTGAGGTGCCCCTGAGGAGAGGTTTGGGAACTAAAGCAGTGTTCATCTTGCCATTCCACGAGATACCAGTAACTATCTAGAGAAAAAAAGAATTTTACTGTTGTGTGTGAGACAGAGCACCCTATGATGGACTGGCACCCCACCCACAGTGTTCCCCTACCTGCCCTGTGCTGCCTAGGATAAACACCAAGCCCCTATGCGTCCCTGTTCTTGTGAGTGCTGTTAGAAGACGGACGCATTTCAAGACCTGTTTCATTGCAATTTTTGGAAAAGGGAACCATTCTTAAAGTAAAGTAGGGCATCATGCAGTAAATCAATTACACCTACTGATACACCTGAGCACGGAGTAGTGAGGCCAGGTTTGTACCCAAGGCTGCAGAAGTACCTGCTGCTTCACTCAGCCGCCTTTTGCTCACTCACAAACACAGGGTAAATGTCAATTATCAATAACCTTGTATTGGTATAATTTATATGCTTAGACCAGGGGTGTAGCTAGAAAATGAAAAAGGTCACCTTGTAACTCTCACTTGGGTTAACAATTTCAATCTGAATAACTTGCAGAGCGGGGGCACGGTACATTTTGGGGCACCCTGAATTTATCAGAATGCTCATACCCCTCCAACACCCCAGGCTTAGACACTGAAAGAGTCAATTAACCACATATAAATTAGCCTTAATAATCTTTTTATCTTAAACATACATTACAACGCCTCACATTGTTCCTACAACGAGTTACTAACCCCGTACACACTGAAAGCTTTGAACTCAGCTGTTCAGTATTTACAAAGGACAAACTGCACAACAACATTAAACTGCCATTGTAAATTAAAACATTAAACTAAGACTTGTTGGTGCTATTTTTCATAACTGAAATTAATGCTAACCCGCATGTATCTTGTACATATCTTGTTACAGAACATGTAATTCACACAATGAAACTAAAGTCCTGCAAACTTTTATTTACACTTTCCATCGGTCGCGTCACTTCCAAAACTGGCAGGCATGTGATCCAATGGATTCTGTAGTTATGAAGAACAAACAAATCACAACGCGAGACGGGCGGGGCTTGGCGATTCAAGGCTGGTTGGTCTGTGCAGGTAAGTGAATATGGTTTTCGCTTTCTGTCATATAAAAATCTATTTTTTTCTTTGTTTATTTCGTAACTGAGCGGTGTCGCATAGCACGGTTAATGGAGAAAGAAGGAAAGGAATGTGTGGTAAATTTAATAATATAACACGGTACCGCATTATGTGTACTTTGCGTTCAAGTCAACAGGCCGAAATAGGATTTCTGTCAACCGAAGGGATAAATAAGAACCAGGTAATAAATCCATGCGAAGAAATTCAACTTTTATAACGTACATTTTACAACTATTGGAAATAAATACAGCACTTTGTAGGCGACGTCGTATCTGGCAGCGAACTCTTATGGATAAGGATACACAATTAAAAATGGTATATTATGATGAAAGGTAACACACATAGGCCAAATTGCTACACACAGCTAGCTAGGAAGCGTCATTTGCAGCAGCGGTAGTACGTGCAAAAATGTTACTTCTAACACTGAATGCACTAAGTTGAAATAGTTTCCAGTGACTAAATGATGTTTTCATTTATATTACAGTAACTTTCTATTTCGCAGTAGCGTGACTTTCATGCAGATAACCATTAAATCAATGTCCGATCATGTGAAGTTATGATGCAAAGCAGAAGGCCAATGAATTGGTCCACCGACTTCGAGAATAAAATACATTTACGCCTCGAGCATAACATTCGGCCGGAAGGGTTAGGAATTCGTTAAACTACGTTAATGCCGATATGTAGAGCAGATGTTAATATGGTTTTAAGAGTAAAAACTTGTAAACCCTAACATATCTAGCTAAAACATTGGAATGAATCGATGAGTTTGTTGTAAAATGTTTTAAGTATGCCATTTGAAGCAACAGTACCTAATAAACGTTGCATTTAAGTTTAGAAACAAGTGTATCTCCTCATATAATGTTATAGTCAGAGATAAGGTTGTTGAATTTAGACTCATAGTACTCTCCATATTTGTGAAAATCTTCGGCCATAAGCCTGATCCTATATCACGTTCTGAAAAGCGTTCACCTACATCATTTTAATATGCATATTACAAAATATTTTCCATCCATGTTTTTTTAGGAATTCATTGCAAGTTTAACCTTACTGATGGTTGTCTATTCACCGTTTGGTCCTATGGGGAAACGCTTTTCGTAGAGAAAGATGGACTCTGTTTTGTACAGGTAAGAAACTGAATTCTGAACTAAGACGAAGCTTTTCTATATATCATTCACATATTATTCATAAGAGTATTTTAACTCATTGGTACGGCAGGCACGTTGGACTGTATCAGTTCTGTAAAAGGCTGTGGGGATACCTGTGTATTGGCATGCCGGCTGATGGAAGTCGAGAAACCGTTTTGGTGCGTGTGTGTGGCTTTGGGAGCACCAGGGGGCGCCAGTGCCCGAAGCTTGTGCGGGATTGTTGCGCTAATGCGAAGGTCCGCCTTTTTTAATCGAAGGTCGTCTTTGTTGACAAAGCAGTTATCATTCATGGAATTTTTAATGAAAAGTTATTTTAACCTACCATAGTGCTATCGATACGGCACTCTTCCAATCGGAATATTCGAGAATTAATTTCCTATAAAATATATATTTAAAATGGTTTTAACACTAGTATCACGTGTACAGCTTGCTTTCTGTCTTATAGTAGTGGGCTTCAAAAGGCGCTGGCTCCCCCGCAGTGATGACGTTTGTCTTATGTCGAGGCTGCCAAGTGTTTTTCGGACCAGTTATCTGCAGGCGGGTGTTTTTTCGCATTAGTACGAGCCTTATGCAAAATAAGTGGTTACAAAGTGCCAGACATAGTTCCGCCTGCGTATTAGTTCTTGTTTACTGCAGATATGCGTAAACCCTCATTAGTGCGTTGCTTTACGAGACCGTATTGGTATATATTTATATCGGAATCCGCCATGTATATATGCCTGATTGGATCATCCGGAGCATATTTATACAGTCAATGTGATTGTTCTCGACAGGGAAAATGGTTGATGTATGTATTTTACGACGTGGTGTTTAATGTTCCCGAAAACCCCGCCCAAGTATTAAAGCAGCTGGCGCTCATTGGCAGTCCTGCAATGGCAGCAGTTTTCCACTGCGGTATAACGGTGTCAGGTTCCCTCTGGCGGGAGACAAAGCGTTGTTCACGTTTATAAACTGTCAGACATCTTGGTCGCCCCCCCCCTTCTCTTTATCTCACGCCTCACATTAACATGACATCATTTCGTTAATTAGCAGTGTTCGACATAGTTTTTCCTTTAAATGAAATATTTATTACGGAAGATATTATTGTGCTTCTACCGCCAATATTTTCTTCCCTAGTATTTAGAGACAGAGGTGTTAGAAGATTCACATTGAGCCATTATGGCGCGTAATACCGTACAGTTTCATTTCCTTCCAGCCCTCTGCAGGTTTTTTTCCCTCCCTTGCGCGTTCACGTCGCGAACGTCCCCCCCTAGCGGCCGCAAAGCGCCCCTGCGCCCTCGCAGCTTCAGCGCCTCGCTCTAGCGGCGAGCAAGAGGAATGTCTCCCGCCGCGGCTCCACCGCTCTCTGCCTCTACGCTCGTCAGACCCGACATCCGAGGGAGAGGAGCAAGCCGCCATTTTCTTAGCGTCGCACTCCCAGAAACGGAAAAAAATACATATTACCTACACAGAGACCGAGAAAGGGACGCAGATTTTGTAGAGACAGAGCATGGGAAGAGGACGGCCGAATGGAAGACCTTTTTGAATTAGCCCATTTTTTGTGTGTTTTTTTGTGTTTTATCGAGCACTGTTTCTTACTCGTCGTTTCGCCCATTTCGTGAATCCGAGACGGGAGCGACCCGGGGGTGTCGAACAAAAAAAAAGAAGCTCCACCGCGAGGACTCTGGCTGGAGCGGGGAATTAATTTCTTTATTTTCGATATATTTTCCTGGGTGCATTTTGTGTTCGTGGTTTTGTTGTTTTTTCCCTGAAACGGGGGGAAATTGTTGCAGAAATTCCCCCGGACTCCGCGCCTCATCACGTGGTAGGTTCCTCCTTTTTCCTTTGTTAGCCAGCCCCGCTAAACTAGCTAATCAGCCGAGTCAGCTAACCAGCTAACCAGCTAGGTTCACCCGGAGCGGCCGCTTTTAGACGTACAAACTGGGCTGATATTAAACGCGTCCCCAGACTTACGACGCTTGAAGGCACCCAGGTCCTTCATGGTCCAACCTTTCCCCGGCCGGCTGTAAAGATGCAGTTTTTCCCTCCTTTTCCTCTGTCGCCTTACCGTACAGTATTAAAACATTAAATGAACCAGCTGGGGGCATACAGGGACCCGAGCCCGGAGCCGTCCGGGGCGCTGCGGTGGAACCGTATCCAGGTTTGGTGTCGGGTCGTTTCTTGTAGCTGATTGGACCCCCCCCTCCGGACCCCCCTAGCACTACCACGCATTTATCCGCGTGAAAGTAAATATGCGTCGGCAGTGTCACTTCATTACATGACTGGCATTAGTTTAACGTGAAAGGCAATATTAGGTTGGCGGACACGTCTTGTGTTGCTGTAAGCTCTGCTGGCTGAGGGGAGGCTGGGTTCCAGCGATTTCTACTAGTTTTTATCTTATGGTTTTCCCCAGCGCAGTTTGAAGTTGGTCGGGCATTTCTCTCGATGCTGTGCGTGTTTGGAAACTTGACTCGCCCCGGAGGAGAAAGCGGGGGTCATCGCGAATGAGTCCGCTCGGCCCACGTTACGAAATGTTTGCGTTTCCCCCTGTATTGTGTAATTCTCCAGCTAATGGCGCAGTCTCTTTCGGCGGACACTTTGGTCTGGTTATGTTCTTCACTGTGGCTCTTTTGTCAGTGAGCAACTCGGGGCTTAGCCGAAAAGTCCTTCCTTTCCCTTACAACTGGGCGACTATTAGGAAATAAATGACCCATAATTCATTAGTGCTCTGTTTTTAAGCATTTTGTTTTCGTTATGTGTGCTTTTGTGGAGTCGGACCTTGTTTCCCTTAACTAAATTTCCAAGGTGCTGCAGTGTGTGCGTGCATTTTTCATTTCAGTTGATCAACTTTCTCACCTATAGAACAACAAAGAGTGTAATGTGATTTGTGAAAGATGAGGAGCAGTTTCTATAACTGGGTGAATTACATAATCTCCCTCTTAAATCCCGACTCCTCCGTCCACAATCTGCTGCCGGCGCCTCTCTGCTTTCGGGTTGCGGTTATTTACCGTGCAAACTCATCGGCCCTATTCTCCTCCCCAAACGTACCTAATCCCTGGGGTGCTGATCTTTGTGTCGGTGGAAAGGGGCATGTTGAACTTTAACCCCTTTGCCAGCAGAATAGTCATTCATTCTATATCTATTTTATGCCTCACGCATTTACCGGCATGCTGTCTTGTTGAGCCTGCGTATGGATTTGCATCAGATATTCGTTTTTTTGCGTTTAACACACTTGGTTTACCCATTCTTGCTCATATTATATATTTTTGAATTATATGGCTAGTTCCTTTATTCGGATGAGCCTTGAACTTGGACATACCGTTTGCCCCTGGGAATTCCGGTTGCTTGACATTTCTAGCATAAACTTTACGGATTACTGGGTCTCATTCCCTGCTGTTTGACAGGTTCAGTATGTCGTGTGTAGTTTAGACCGTAGGTGGTAAATACGCAGATGTGCCTATGTAGTTTCACTGGTTGTGTTTAATAACTCTGCAGTTTCATGGGCTTGCTTCCGTAGTTGTAGGGGGTTCTCTTATGTTGTTTCATGCTTCCTAAGTGTCACTGTATAACAGCATCCTTAGTATACATACAAGAAAAAGGGTATTTTAGTGTTGTGCTGTAGTCTGTGTCCTTTATACCTAAAAAGTTTGTTTATGTGGAAGTCCTGCCTCATACTCCCAGTCCCAATGACCGTGCAGTGGAGCCAAAGTGAAAGGTCACCACTTGAAAAGATGTAGGATAATGTTGTTGGTTATTCACTGGGGCTGTTTCTATGTGAGAATTGAGTAGTTATGTTGTTGAGTTTTTTTTCCCCCACTTTTGCCTTTCTCTAAGGACAAGATCTTAATCTGCAACTGTGTATTAGCTCTTCTATCAAGAGTATGGATAAAATCAGTTGTGTTGACATTGCGTCGCCAAACAAGATCTTTCTCAGTTGCTTGCTATTAGAAGCACAGGAACCTGAAATACAATCACAGCAGTGCAGGTGCAGATGCTGAGAAATATGCCTTGATAAATGAGCTATTGTTCAATACCTCGTTTATGATGAATTAGTGGAATTGAGACACTTGATTTTATTTTGGTAATAGATTTCTCAGGAGCATGGGCTACTTGGTGATTTATTCTGTGTTGTAGTTCAGTTTATTCATTTTAACTTTAAACAATTATGATTCATTTGGGGTTTAGTGTTTAGCCCATAAATTCGTCAGAGAGATGTTCTTCAGAAAGATGAGGGATTTTTCAGAATGCTATTTTTCACATTTGCAGCCATGCAGATTCCTCACTTTTTCCTGAGATTTCTGGGATGCAGTCTGAGGAATGAAAACTTGGAGAAGGGGCGTTTAACACCCTTTTAAATCTAGTTAATGTCCCAGGCTGTCTTTGTAGCCTTCAAGTTCAGGTTCTGTTTGACTTTGTATGTTACTGGAAAGTTCTGATTAGGAAGAACTTGCTCTACAGATGTTTTTGTTTCCAGTTGTGATGGGATTTGGCGGTCAGAAGAATGTAGGCAGAGCTTCCTGTGTGATGTCTACAGGCAGCAGACTTTTCTTCACTTGTCATTTTTTTGTTATGTAAATATAAATATTCCCCCATGCTATCATTGTATTCAAGTTGAAATGGAACAAATTTATTAAGATTACCCATGTCAAGCACTCTAACCTAAATATGTATTTTAAAAACGTACAGCTTTCTCACTTTTTTTGTTGAATGATTTGATATCAGTGTGTATTTTTGCAAGGCCTCCCACTTCAACCGAACCATACATGCTCTATTGATATGTTATTCTAACACTTTCATTATGACTTTTGATTTGTTGTGCATATTAACACTCTTGGAACTTACATTTAAAGCTAAACCAAGCATGCTTTCCTAGTGGCTCATTTTGTAATGCATTTTTTGAGATTGAACAGACACACAAGCATGAAATTCACGGCTTCTATTTTGTTGTAGTTAGCAGGTTGGTTTTGGGTAGCTTTTACACATAACAGCAGTGAAATGACCCTGCCTGAATTAGGATTTTGTTTTTTAAAAACTGGTCTAAGTAAATGAAGGCCTAAATATGTTTGGTGAATTTTGAATTCTGCTGTCTAATTATCCTCACCTGGATTGTTTTCTTACTGGGCTTGACGGCGTTTAATGAGCGACTTCAATAAGCAATTTAGAGTACATATCAATAAAGGTTTTTTTCAGTGAATCATAGCTGCTGCTGTTCTGGCTAAGTAGTCAGTGTCTTGTTGGTGATGACAATAGATATATCTAATTAGATATTTAAGTTGTGGTTTATATTGCTTTTGATTGATAAAAGTACAACACGTCTTCCTGCTTGAGATATATTGAGAAATGTTATATCTTTTAATAGTTTTTCTGCCATGTTAAAGACTTCTAGTGATAGGGTAATTTTTTGCATGTCTGTCATTGTCCATTTAATTGAAGATCTGCAGTTCAGGTGATGCTTTTTTGGTCAAGCAGGATCCATGACTTGTGGCTGTTGTAAATGTTTCTGAAATGCCTTCACATTTTTCACGAGTAATATATTGACTGCCCTCTGCTTAGTAGTGTAGTTTAAATTTAAGCTTTGATGTGAAATTAAATTCCAAGAATTAACCAAATTGTACATTTGCAGGATGTAAAATGACATAATTGGATAATGTACTTGCTGGTTTTCGGATTTGTCTTAGGCCTTCATTATAATTAACCTTTGCATGTACACATAGGACTTTCAGGAAACGGTTACATACCTCAGGTCTTTATTTACCTGCCATATATAGGCACATATATATAATTGGGTTTGTGTGTGTGTAGTAGGTTAGATATATGTGGGCACTCATTGTCTCCAGCTTGTTGGCAGTTAAATTACCAGTACTTAGAGTTGCCGATGGGCAGATTTTTAGTCTGCTCGATATGACATGCGTCTGTGATGCATTGGTGACACTGTCAGGTCTCTCTCTCAGCAGTTCACAAATAGTTATTGAACACCCAGCTTACAAGTGACCAGTGATTTGCAGCCAATCTGGGTCTGTTGTCGGCAATCTCCAAAAACTGTTGGCAAATGGAAAATAGTGCTGAAATCGTGTAGTATGAACTTGGCCTATGGTGTGTTTTTCTTTTATGGTGTGGTAATAGCAAGGTCGAATGCGTTAAACTAAGAGAGGAATCCAGGTCTATTAAGAATCCACAGATGGGTCTGCAGTTCCTGGAGCCATACCGCAGTTGGTTAAGATGCTTGCGTTGATAACCATTCACTCTTTGTTGCAGTTAACTTGGGGATTATTATGCCTTGTTGTTGTTTTATTCTCTCGGACCTGAGATTACCTGAGGTGTAGGGTTGAAGTTGTCCTTCAGTTATGTTACTGGGTGAGCTGCTCAAAAGCCCTTTAATAATAGCGTTTGTGTTTGGGTAAAGTGAAGGGCACCGTGGCACGTCGTGCAAGTTGATGTGACAAATTATGAATATTACAACAAGTTATAAAACAAGTTGTACGATTTCTTTGCTTTGGAAGTATGGCTGCCTCTTGTTGAAATCACTGTAGTTTTTCCACAGGTGGGCAGAAGTCAAATAGCAAAGACTATGCATCTGGGTAATAATTTCACCATAGTTAACTGTCGTGCTATGCCCAGTTCTTCCATGTGTGTAGATCTACTTCATGAAAATGATCTGATCATGATATGAAAATTACCATATCGTTTCGTTTAAAATCAGTCAGCAAGTGTAATAGAATTTACGGTGAAATTCTGTTTGTCCACTGTTTGTCCATTTTCTTTTCCACTAATATTTAGATGAACATATTAATAACACAAGTGCTGGTCTAAGCATTTAATGTACACAGCATCATAACCACAGCAGGGCCTCTTCTCAGCCCTGGAAGTGCCTTATGCTGTATTGCAGTCATTGCTGCCTCAATGTAGTGCCTGTTAGTTCAAAAATGTTAAAAACGCTGCTTTTTATCCTGCAATACTCATCTGAAATCTGGACTTATCAACATGACAAAGAAGTTATAACCTGACGAAAGTTTCTTGTTTTAGACATGCCTGAGGGGCTGCAGTTTGTTTCTGTCAGGTGCACAGGGTTTTACATTTTTGAATGTGCACTTGTGTGGTCCTGGCCTGTGGGTCAGTTGATGTGTGTTTAAGGTTGGGTGTTGTTGAAATTGAATTAATGCACTTGAGGTTCTAGGTGTAACCTGATGACTTGGTATGTATCACTTGCAAATAAGCAGAAAAATGTTATAGTGCTCAGGTAGTTAAACTTAAAAATTGGATGCCTAGATAAATTCCCTTGGGGGTGTGATAATTTAAATTACTTACTGTTTTTTTTCTGGTTTGTGGATGGTTTAACTCAGTTTTTCCAGTTTTGTAAAACTTAACAGGTATTGAATTTCAGTGCTGGATTACGGTCATTGAGCATAATTTAACCGATTCTCTCAAATCTAGCACTTGTAATGTGGGAAACTTCAGCAAGCATTTACAGCAATGTCTAATAATGTTTAGCTAATGTTTGCACTGGGGTGGAATGTGCACTCACTCATTCACTCTCCCTCTCTCTATAAGGCTACAAGCCTCAATCCATGCCAGAGCCCAGTTTGTACCTTGCACATCTGCTTATGTGCAGCATTGCATTTTATGGCATTTTATAGTCCAACAATGTTGCTAGCACTGTTAAAACCAATATTTTGGGAAATGTATCCCTGATCCCCCTAATATTCCTTTGCATGACATTTTACACTTACATTTCTCAGGTTCATTTATGGACTTCTTGTGAGCAATCAGCATTAGAATGAGAATGAGTAAAATATTACAATTTTTGCATTCTTTTTGCTGTTTGTTTAATGAAGGCTCTGCATAGCACCTGCGCGTTTATGGGTCTTTTTAGGTACCCCAGTCACAGTGGGATGACCATATATGTCCTTAACGGCAGCTGATATTATGCTGTGGTAAACTAACTGGATTATGCCAATATTTTCATGGTCCCACTGATCTGGAGTGCTGCAGATATATATCCAACAAACACGACACGCACTAAGGCTTTATATTTCAGTTCATAGTGAGCCAAAGCTATAGCAACCAAATACACCATGTAGCTGGATGGCTGCAATTTCAACTGATCGAAATAGAACCTGAAATTTCAGGTATGGGATATTTAGGTTTTAGTGTTAAAAACAAGAAATACATGAGTGAAAACACTAAAACTACAAGCAAAGTTTATGCAATTTTCCCCAGTTTTTTTTTTGGTGGAATTATTAGTGCCAGATCTCACTTAACAATAAAGCCACCAGTGCAATTCGCTGTAAATGTAGACTACTACGGTTTGCTGTAAAATGGTAGTATGAATGGATTGGGCAGTGCCAGAAAATATAACGCGGTGTATGCATGCTCAGTGACGCTGTGCGTACGCAGAGCTGCGAGGTACAAATCAGGCAGGTGGTATGGATCGGGTAGTGACAGCTTCCCTCTGCTGTTGCCTCAGATTTCAGTGAAATTAATTTCAAGGCATGTAAACATGGACTGCTCTTAAGTGGAAGAGAAAGAGTGGAGGGAAAGAGTAGAGAATGGAGATGAGAGAGATGAGGGAGCCACCAAAAGAAAGACTAAGGACACTGATGCAGCTTAAACGCGTGATCAAAAAGAGACCACAAACTGCAGCAATGTATAGCCATACTTTGCAAAAGCTGAGGCAGTCTATGAAATTAGCCATTTCAAAACCCCTGCTGTAGTTACCCCAGTATTTGCAGCAACCATCCAACACACGTACGTGTTTGACTTGACCGCTACCCCACCTTGTATGGCTAAACAATACCTGAGTGACTTTTTATAACAAATTAGTGAATTAATTGATTGGTTTTTGAACTGGATGTTGTTCTAGCTATCTAAGAAGATATAGGCCTAACTAATTTTTTTGGAGAATAAAGAAAATTTGTTAGTTTTTGTTGTTCCTGTTTCATATGTTCTAATGTTAAGTTGTCATTTTTTGTTCCGAGTGCATATACCTTTACTACTTGGATAAATAGCTTTAAACATTTCCTTTGATGACCTAAGACTTTTGCACAGTACTGTAGTTCAGAGAATCCCTTAAACTAGAGGACGTAATAGGAAAAAGTAAGCTCTATAGTTAATTAAGCTTCCCAGTGGGGGGGGGGGGGGGGGGCGGGGGGGGG
>JABFEB020000092.1:14122008-14154208 GCA_019775895.2 Stomatorhinus ivindoensis | reverse complement strand
TTGCCCCCCCCCCCCCCCCCCATGTGAAGCATTTAAGTGGGGAATTCTCTCCCTATTTTGAAAAATGAATTTCAGGCCCTGGTTATATAGTTGCAGGTTGAAGTGTTTTAATTAACCTTGATTACTTTAAAGAATTATTAAAATATATGCAAGTGAAGTATTAAAAACAATCACGTTAATTTTTATGCCATCTTCATATTCATCTTCCTCTTGCAGCCTAATCATAAATGCTGCTCCCCCACCAGAAATGTCTGTGTCTCACTTTGGAGGATGCATTGATTTGTTTATTTAGCGTGCATAGTTGTGAGATGGGCTGTGAGTGCTACACAGCATGCTTATGTAACCTGTGAGCAGCTGTGGAAATGCCAGTCTGAGGTTTTTGTCTTCTGAATTCCTGGAGGGGTTGAAGATCGAACCTACTATTTCACTGCTGATGTCTGTGGTGGGCCTTCAGTTGTTTCATTGGGTTTCTAGTACTGGAGTCAGCTCTTCCCACATTTGTTTAGGAAAAAAATGTGCACTGTGAGATGGATGGAATTAGCAGGTAGATCGTGCACTGGCTTCCACTCTACATCAGCTCTTACTTGATTAATTAAAACAGTTGTAGGGTAATCATTCACCATGCATTTCACCTTTAACTTAAGTACGAATGGGTGCTTGTGTTTGGTTGGTGCTCTTAAAAAACCTGGTCTGATAATGCATGAATTTTGTATACATTGTTAAATTTACATTTTAATGTACTTATTCATTGTGATCTTATGATCACAGATCACAGATGATCGTCAGTGCACAAATTTTAATTTCACAGCCATGTTTTTTGTCCATCTATTTTTAAATAAGTGACAAATTGTGCAGCCAGGCATAACTGTTGAATGTTTTACAGTAATATTATCAGTACCTCAAACCAGTTCTGGTCATTAAATGGCATTGTGTTTTTGTTTGTTCAAGGTGTACTGATTTGAGCAAAAAACTTGAGCCCTTTGAAGAAAAAATTTATCCCTGATTGTACAATAAACATTTGCACAGTTTGCCTTTCTTGATGGCCTCACAAATCCAGTTTGTAGAGGATTGTCTATGGGCAGTTTTCCACTGCACCCGGTACCAAAAGATGGGATTTCAAGGTGTTGGTTTTCCACTTTCATAAAAACTGGTACCGTCACTGGATGATATCATAACATGAGGCGGGTATTTTGTACTGAATTCGAAAAATGGCTGTAGTATGTTATAGGACGGGGTTGGGCTGTGCAATATGAGGATATGTATCGGATGACAAAATAAAAACATTGGTCGTTTCATATTATGCTCTATCATTTATTTCGTGGTGTCGCAAAATACTGTTTAACGACAGAGGTCACTAACAGGTGGTCCGGGTCCGGACCCAGAAGTTGTCCCATACGGACCCGGACTGATAGCCAAAACATTAAGCCATTTAAAACCTGGTGGGACGCTTCTATTTTAACTGGTGCAGCGTTTGTAGTCTTTTCGGTAGTGGTTTAGCAGTAGGGCTCCATATGTGTCATTAGTGTTAATAGTAGCAGCGAATCTAAAACCTGCAACCAAAAAGCTGTAACGTTCCTAATAGAGTGGCTGCTCTGTCCTGAAATCATACAGCCGAAGTTTTCAAATACAGTATGTATTATATAACATGCTGGATAAATAGACGTAGTTTATTGTTGATTTCTTGTTCATTTGTTTGTTTTTAAACATGCGTATAAAGTAATGTTATCTGTTATATAAACTCAGGTAAAACAAATGAACATTTTCATTGCTGCCAAATCTCAGGCATCTGGCATGACACTCACTCTGGTAAACTTACAGCAAATCTATATTATTCCATTATAAAACCTAAAATTAGCTACGTTAAAGGTGTATTTACACGGTTAAATACAAAAGCAGACCATTTAAAAGATGACTATTACATGCGTGTGCAGACATCTCAAATTGAAATCTCACTCTAGCCAGCTGGCTGAAGTTCTATGTCACGTGACAATAAATATTAAAACATTTTTGAATTGTACTGAATTATTTTGATTTGACAGTCAGGTACTGTTTACATGCAATGTTGATACAACTAATAGGCTATTTCTTCAAGAAATTTTCTCTAACTGGACCTCATAAAGGTTGGCGCTAAATCAATTTTATCAATGTGTTTTTATGAAAATCGATTTTATTACTTATTCTACATGCGAGCACCAAAAGCGGAACTAATGCGACGCACCGTTCTTCACGGGTACATTAGCGCGGCGCACCAAAAACTGTAGCAGATTCACAAACAACATGGTAATGGTTCTGTTTTGCACCGTCGGACACAGACCAAACAGGTCCTCGTTGCAAAGTCTGTTTAAAAACTGTTGCAACCAAAGGAAGGAGATCGAGAAATTTATTCCAGCACCTAAAGCAGAGGCACACAGCGGAGTTGGAGAAGTGCAGCTCCCAGTGAAATGAAAATACCCGCAGCACCATCACAACATCCAAAGTTAAACAAGCAACCATCCCTGAAACCTTTTCGAACTGTGCGCCATATGATAAGAATGGGGCACAGTGGAAGACGACAACTAACGCCGTCACGATGTATAATGCAAAAGACATAAGACATAGTGCCCATATATACTGTGGAAAAGCCAGGATTCATTAACACGCTAAAAGTTTTTACAAGTTTCTAAAAGTGTTTACAATGGCATGGTCTGCCATCTCACCATCTTCTTAGCCATCTTTTTTTGGCTTGTCAGATTGCACTTTAACTCTAAAGTTATTTTATTATTATACAATGATCCACCAATATTTAACTATGCGCAAGTGTTTTTTTATGGTGTTTAATATCATATCCGCAAATGCAAGGCAATTTGTACAAGTGGAGTGTGTTATGCACATTTGTTGACCACTGTCTGGCTATTTTGGACCATGTTACGTTTGTGACTTCCCTCCTATTTATGGATTTTGTCCAGTCCCTACTGCTATTGAGCCCTTAGGAGGAAAATATTTTTTGAAATAGTTTTATTCACTCACAATAGTTTTGCGATCCCAATATAACTTGATGGCATGAATAAACCTAAATAATACAGACATGTCCTGTAAAGTTTGCTTTAATCATTAAACTATGGGGACAGTGTGCACCATGTAACTTTAATATTATGTTTTTATACATATTAATTGCACTGTGTCTATTCACCGCCAATGACTTGGGCTATTGAACGTGAAGTGTACACATACAAACATGTATAATACCTAAAAAACCAGAAATATATTACAAACATTGAAGATTTTACAGTCCGAGAACATGTAAAACTAACTCTACTGCAATATTGGAGTTAAGGGTTAAACTCTAACCCACTTTTTGGACTTTTTCAGTACACATCCGCATATCCCCACATACATCATCAAACTAGAATACCAGGGAGGTACACCCGAAGTGGGCTCAGGTTTAACCCTTAACTATGACACCATGGTGAAGTTAGCGTTATATTCAGTTTTATGACTGCATTATCTTTCAACCAAAGCAAGCAACACCCATTGGTTTTCCAGATTTCTTTATGGGTGAGATTTAATTAACATTTCAATGTTTATATACTTCACCTTCAATAGCCCAGCATTTAAAACACATTTAAAAGTTAGATGGTGTGCATTGTCCCCCATAGCTTGATGCTTAAAACACACTTTACTGGAAATGTATCATTTGGGTTTATACTTGACCATTAATCCTATCTTTTGTACTTCAAATGGACACGGTACAGTTATTAGAAACAAAAGTATTGCAAGGTTAAATGGACACAGTACAGTTATTAGCTATTGTGAGGAATACAAAACTATTGTGAGAACTTAAAACGATTTCAAAAAAATATTTTCCCACCCAGACTTTTTAGAGGCTCCATTTACAGCAGCTGATCTGTAGAAAAACACGCCACTATCAACAAATATGTATTTTTTTTTATTTGTTGTGTAAAATCATCTACAAAACGTAGAGCAATTTGTACACGTGAAAAGGGTTTTGCACATTTGTGTATCACTTCCCATCTACTTGTGCATCGCATTACATTTGTGACCTTGATTCTTTTTGTTTCTGGATTTTTTTCCCAATTCCTACCGCAGCTGATCTGTAGAAAAAATCCATAAATATGAGGTGCAGCCAAGATGTATATTATTATCGGGAGATGAGATGACTTGCATCGGGATGTAAGATTTTGGTCATATTGCACAGCCCTAGACCTAGTCCAGAAACTTTCCATGGGAACTCTGGCTGGATGATGTGCGATTTTGATACCAACATTATATGTTATGCACATGCAGTTCTTAAAAACGTCAAGGACTGCAATACTCAGCTGGGTTGAGATCAGGCTTCATGCTGTTTGGACATTATGGTGCAGGGGGTCTCATTAAAACCTTTTTACTTTGTCATAGGGAACAAAACTTGGCAAACATTGTGATTTTAATGATTGTTCATTGTCAAGAATATCTAGTGTATGTTATATAAATCACTCCTAGATGGGCTTGTGAGGAATTTTTCAAACTCCTTTTTTGATTTATCCACTATTACAACAAAATCACATCACGATATTTTAAGTTTTCCCAATTTTTTTGGCACTACTACATTACAGCAGATACTTTTTTATTCCTTGTCAAGCCATCCAGATCAGTTAAGCTTAGGTCTCTTCATTTGTTTACACAGGTTACCTTTCTTGATTTAGACCAGGGTAATTTGAATCATGGTCCTTAAGGGGTGATCATTGTTGATTTTCAAAAAATTATTTTACCTGTAAGCCTGGTATCAAGCTTCTGTGCCCAATCAGAATGAGTAATTATTAAACTAACTACCTGGGAGAACTGAAAACCAGGCTTGTATTTGGACTCGGGGGGGGCCAGATTTGAAGGGCTCTGATTTAGACATTTTGAATTGCAGTTGGCCTGTCTTGGCTTGATTGTTTTGTGTTTTATTGGGTCGACTTCAGTTTGCTTAAACCTTAGGTTTTGGTTGTGCTTCATTTGTTTGATGCCTTTTTGAAAGAACAGTTTCCTGTCATCTCATACCATGTAGTGCTAGTTGGACGTAAAAGGGGGTAATATCAAATTGAAATTAAGTGGGGTGTAATTCTGTGTTGGAGCTGTTGAAAACATCTGTTCAAAAGATTCTCAAAAGGCACCAAGCGTTCAACTAAATTTGCCCTCTGACATGCATTAATATGCAGGTAAATGTTCTCATTCGATGTTTTGTTGTATAAACTGCTGGGTTTATGGAAACCAGTCAAAGCACATGGGTATGCTGTGCAGTTCCTTTTACATAACGCCTGAGCGTTATGAGCCGTTTCCTGTACCTGTTTTTACCTTCTGTTGCCCACAATGTGGACATTTTATGGTGAGCCATGCAGTTTCCCATATTGTGAGGGAACACCTCTGTTAAACAGATTATTATATGTGCTGAGTAATGCTTCTCCTTGACCTGCTGTAATTTTAAATGTATCTTCAGATGTACACTGTCAGAATTTAAGGCAGTATTCTAAGACCATAAAGGGAAAAATATTCTGCAGTCCCCTAGCTCTCAAAGGTTAATAAAGGTTGTTGTTGATTTCAAAGCTTAAAACAAAATCACGTGGTGTACATGATTGACTTAAGATGTCGTCAGACTGCCATAATTTACCAGGGTGGGGGTGGCTGTTAAACTTGATACACTATATAAACGGTAAGAAAGTGGATCATTGGTTAGGCAGGGATGAACTTGTATCTCGTATGGGAAACCAGTGGGAAAATCTAGCTTCTTATCAGGGGAAAAAGTGTGTCAAAATTCACGCTTATGGAGAGGAGAGATTCATTATTTACTTGACATGAGGCAGCAAGAGCAGTGGTTCATTAAAAATGGAAGAAGGGTGAATAAACTAACTATAGGTGCTAACAGCAATATGCATTCAAGAGAGTTTAGGCATTCTTATTCCTAATGCAGGTGTGAATATTTTCTTTTGTATTTGTGACTAAACAAATAACCCTTACAGGACAAATCAGATGTGGTAATCAACTTACCGAAGCCTATGCCATACATCTTTTATTGGGGGAGGGGGGTACTGTTTGCTAGCTCAGGTGACATCAGAAAGTCAGTGCTAAGCAGTAGAGTAAAATCTGAGCTTGGCCAGATACCAAATTCACCAGGTTGACTTCTGAAAGTCTTTTTAAAATTGTTTTTGTAGAAATGTGTGATTACCTGGAATGGGCCAATCCAATGGCATCATGCTATAGGAAGGTCTTGAGAGTGCTGGTCTCATCACCCCTGCAAGGATGTAACACATGTAATGTGTTCCAGTTTGAACCATTTGGTACGCATGGCACCTTGAAGGCATTTGTCATGCCCCATTGGCCACATGGGAGAAAAAATGAGCACTTTTCAAAACCAGACCTGTTCAATTCCTATTCCTGAAATAAGTCGCTGACTGCATCAGGTCTTCCGGCAGCCGAAACTTGACGCAACAGTGAGCATGCTTGTGTGTCAGGATGTACGGGAAGTACTTGGGCTTTCAGAGCTGGCACATGTGTATTTACCTTGTCAGGACTGGGAAAAGCTGCCTGTTTATGCCTGGTTTTAAAAAGACATACATTCTTCTGAATGATAGTAAGAGGGAAAAATCTGTCCTGTCTGGTTTTTTTTTCTTGATACGAGTATCTTGTGCTGGTTTTGGAAAGCCTTGCACTTGTTGACTGTTGCTCTGTGCAGCTTGTTTGCCATTTGGCTGAAGTATTAGCAACTTGAAATTTAATCATTTTTGTTCTTTCCCCCCACCCCTGGTGTATCCTGGTGCATAAATGCATATGTCCCCCTTAATCTAGATGCCTTGCACGTTTTGTGTAATTGGGTAGGCCAAGATCTTATTTGTCTAAAATGGAACAATTAAAATTTTAAAGATATCCGATGTGTGTCCTTTTTAGCAGAACAGTTCTGTGTGACGAAGCAGGGGATGTATCTGACAGACCACCTCCTTTGTCTTTGACCTTTTATTTGTGGGTGGGGGATGGGATGCAGTGGCAGTACCATTTAATGCTTTATGTCACCTTGCTTTTCTTCAGATTAAATTTTTTGGGAGCACATTCCTCTGACTATTGGCATACATCAGGTTGTTAAACAGCGCTATTCTCGACCAGATTGAAGGAGTTGCTTGTCATTTTGGCTAAAGCACAGTTTAAACATAAGGGGAGTATTTCTAAATTTTATTTAGTTTTGTGAATAGTATATTTTATATAAAATAGTGCCACTGCTTTGACCAAAATACAGACTTTCAGTTTTCAGATTTCAAACAATATGTATCCCTTTAAATGAAAGCTTTGGTGTGGTTAATGTAGCCGCCTATGAATCATTATCCATGTCGCCATACGTAGTTCCCTTTATCTTGTTTATTTCTGGGGATTCTTTTTTTTCTCAACACCACCCCCTCACTGCAATTGTATTTTCCTGCACCTCAATGAAAATGTGCATTAATAAAATGATCTTTTTTTTTTTTTTTTTTTTAGACAATCCATCTTCATTCTGATCACTAGCATGGGTTGGGGAGACTGGGTCTTGTCACTTTTACCACTTTGCATGTTGTAACCAAAATCCATGCAGTCATATTTACATAGACCTCACCACAGACATCTGGTGGAAGCAGCAGCAGAAAATGAGAATGTACTCAGAGGATAGTCAGGTAGGCAGGGGCCAATGCTGACGTCAATCTTTTTATAACGTTAGTTTAGTCATGACTTGTTTCAGCAGGTTTTGTTAACAGTAGAAACCCTGCTTATTGGCGGTTGCTGTCATTAACAATTAATTGTAAGAGTATAATGGATATACTCATCCCTGCAGGGAGATTGGGTTGTTTTGCATATTCCAGCTTGTTCTCCATAAGAAAGAAAGACACACACATGAATATTTAAGTGAGTGGAAGTTTTGGGGTCAGAGGATTAACCAGTTTCCAGTACTCCTAGAGCAGGTGGGGCTAAGTTATTTGTTCAAGGGCCCAGTGATGATACGATTACTCCACTTGTTGCTGGATTCAAACCAACAACCCACCAGATCAGGACATGGAACTGGAGTTGGAATTTAAATCTCCTTGAAATTCGAATTCAATTCCAGTTCTGTTTCCAAATCCCAACTCCAGTTCCATTTCCTGATTTGGGCTGGAATTGATGAATGTATTCTGGAATGGCTCCAGCTCCACTCCAGACACTGGCCAAGGCATCTGATCTGCTAAACTACACTCTGCCCCAATATGACCATATAGATTCATAAAACCTGGTTGCACACTGATCCCTTTTTAAGATCTGAACTTCTGAAATGTTTACAGATAGCGGCTCTGAGTTATTCTGCTTTCTGGCATGGTTGTATGTCAGAACTGAATCAGTAGTGGCATTGCAGAATTCCGGGTGGAGTGCTGCTACTCCTTTTAAAAGTAGATGTCTAAATATTGAAAGCTATGTTGACCTTTGTGGATGTGTGTGTCTGTGTGTTAAAAAGTAATTTAATTAGTTGTCTTGCTATCTAGTATGTACGTATTGTGTGGTCTTTGATACTTTTGAACTTGATGTCTCCATGTTTCTCTCCGCTGCTGAACCTTTGCCAATATTTGACACAATGGGTAACAAGGTCTCCTAAGATCCCTGTTTCCTTTAGATTTTCCTGTTGAAATATGCAGTGAATCAAGTCTAAAAGCTTCCACCAATCTGTAACAACAGGCTTTTTTTGGTCAGCTGATGAAAAGCTGGTTTTGGAACAGTGCATCTATGCTAGGCAGATGTAGTACCTGTAGTTGTCTAACTTTGTTTTACCAATACATTGCAGATTTTATGTGGCAATTTAGAGCTATTTGGACAGATGGACCCCTGCTCTCTAACCTTTTATCACTGATCAACAGTCACCTCTATTTTTGGAAGCACGATTGGTGTTTGTCTTCCACCATTGCCCAGGCAGCAGTCAAGGAAGTGGTCCAATTACTGTGGCATAATGGTAAAGTGCCATTGGGCATACGGATGGTGGGTGGGTGTGTTTGATATGGTAGTCCACTGGGCTAACAACTTTCTGAATTTGTCAAGTAGGTTAATTTGTCATTTCAGCCATACACGCAGTGAAACAATCTGGAAGTACTACTAGTCAGCAATTTGCAGTCTTTGTAAAAATAAAATTACAAGTCCTGCTAAGTGGAAGCAGTGCTTAGTGGAAAATCCCACTAAAAGTGCATGCAATTGTACAAGACAACACTAGTAAAAATGATGAATAAAATAATGGATTATTTGGGAGTTGCAAGCTTGGACTGTTTTGGGCATTTTAAGCGTTAGCACTTGTGTATCCTCACTGGGAATAAAAGTGAACTGCAAATGCCTCAAAAATGCTTAAAACAAGACTGGCAAATGAAGTGGAATAGCATATTTGATTTTTGTAGCGTAATTAACAAAGCTTTTTTTTGCGTACATAACATAATGTTCCACCTCGTTTATGCATCTTTTCACAAGTGTTTAAGTGGGATTATCCATTAAACGCTATTCCCACCACTCAAAATTTTTTCTTACAATGATTGCAAATCGCTGTGTTACTGGTTTCTGTTAAAAGCGTAAAATACTCCCAGATCGTCACGTCTTACCTTACGCTCCCCGTACTGCAAAGTGTATGCGCATGACGTCACAGCAGGTGGAAGTCACTGTACTCACACCCACTGAGTAACAAAAAAGACTAAGGGGCAGCAGCATTAGTGTTCGTTTTGAATGCCACAAAAAAGCACATGTAAAATGGGAAAGAGCTGTCTTGCGATAAAATGTGGATTGACCCATCCCGATTTCTAACATTGCGGTATGCCTGCTGTTTGTGGCGAAACATCCATTATACTGAGCAAATTCCATGAAAGATTTTTGGTCAAAATGTGCAACTTAATATCTGAGCGTTCTCAGCTTTGTGCGCAGTTGGACCTGTCTGAGTGCAGATAAAACACATGCACACGCATGAGCCCCATCTCTGGACATGCCTTTATAGCGTGTTTGTGTGACTTTACCGATCACTAGTACTATTAGATCTTGGAGCTGGGTGATATTTATCTAAAAAAGTAATAATGGCATATTTTAATAATATTGTGATGGGCAATGCTGTCGAATAGTGTAACACTCCGCTCTCTCACACACACACACATACACATACACACAGGCGCACACAGATACACGTGGCACCAAGCAGGAAAATAATTTTTTTTAGGCAAAGGACAAAATGTTGAAATATGAAAGCGTTGTAGTCGTCGTAAGTAATTCATTGACACATTCTGTCTCGGGGTTATGGGGATATTCAAGTTTCGGTTTTAACCAATAGAACCATCATTATAACCGTTCAAAGAGTTTAAATATATTAGCTGTGTGTGTGTTTTTTCCCTTTCTTTCAACTGTTAGAAACCTAGGCTAGATGGCTGAATCTACAAGCCAAATCACAATTTTTTATGTGTAGTCTGAGCCTGCTTAATTGACAAAAGTGATAATCACTGGTTAGTCACTGCCCGATCCCAAAACCAGATTACTTGTCAGATATCATCAATTACTGATATTGTTATATTGCCCAGTCCTATTAGATCTTGGCACAAGCATGCAACATGCTTATTGACACACTGACATTAATGAGATTTACTAAGGTATCGAAATTTGGTATTGAATGACAAGGCATTTTTCTGTGCTAGATGGTATCTAAGCAATTCATTCGGCGCCATGAAAGAATCAAAGTTTGCTACCCAGCCCTAGTGGAAAAGCTGTTGGTCAAAGTCTAATATTTTCTTGGTGAAACAATAGCCAGCGCTATATATGTAGTTTGATTGATACTCTTTAATTGTGATGCATTCCCAATATGATTGCACTTTGATTTATTTTATTATGGTTTTTAAATATTTCAGGTGTAGTAGTGGGAGCAGATAAGCAAATCAATCATTTGTAGTAGACAGCGTGTTGAGGATGTGATGTATGTAGAATACAATACCAAAGAATGTGGCATGCAGCCAAAGGAAACTGGGCCTATAATTAGTTTTATGTCCAGGGGGCAGAGTTATAGGTCGCTATCATAAGCAGAAGTGTTTTTAAGGGACGACAGTGTTCATTTGGCATCGAATTTAGCAATACAATAGTTTAACTAGCTATCATGTAAATCAGGGGTGGGGAACCTGCTCCTTGGCTGGTGTAGGTGTGGGTTTTTGGGATGACCTCTCAATCAGCCAGCAACAGTGGGTCTCCAGGATTGGAATTGAGAACCACGGTTATATTATTGGCTGATGGAGAGGCTATCCCAGAAACCTGCACCCACACTTGGCCCTCTATGGAACAGGTTCCCCACCTCTGATGCAAATCAACATTTTGCAGCTTCTGACTAGTACCTGTTTACTGTGAGTTCTTTTGTATTTTAAACAATTCTACATGCATTTGTATTGTACTGTTCATTTGTAGTTTTTTAACATCTAAACTGATGCCATCATCCTACAGTTAAGCACTGTTAATGTTTGCCTGGCTGTTTATATCTGTAATATTAAAGCAGCTTGGTGTTTCTTGGGTGGATTCAATAGCTGCTACTCTCCTGTAGGGAGTGGTGATGTGACAGGCATTTGTGTCTGAATGCTGATGAGGGTGAGCATGAGTGGATGTGACCCAGGTTAGGCAAGGGACGTCTCTTTATGGGCAAGCAGGAAATGAAATATGGGGGTGACTTTGAGGTTGAGGAAAGCGCTGTGTGGTTTTGTTGTTATGGATTGCACATTGATCAGGTACGGAATGCCCCTCTCAGGATTTTAACTTACCCATCAAGTTTTTCCCATTATGCCTGGCATTTTTCACAGCTTAGAATTTGGATTGGCTCAAGCCACTCTTAAAAGACCGGTGATGTAAAAAAAACTTAAACTTTACATTGCAACCACATGCCTTCAGGTTTTCTTCAGATGTTGTGTTGCCTTTGCCAGGGTTACAGTGTTTTATTTTTCTCCTTAATTATAAATGAATGTCACCTTGCCTGGCAGGAGAATCCTTACAGCTACAGCACATTTGCCAAGTCCAGTACCTGTTGGCCTGTTGCGATAAACGATAAATCAATTAATTGCGCGATAATTAAAACGAGGTCGATACTTTTTCGGGCCGCGATAATTTTCATTTGCATGCTTGTTTGTTTTCCTTGTGTCTCTCTCTACCAAATGGGAATATCGGCTCTTTTTAGCTAACCTGCTTATTTGTCTCAGCTCACCAGAAAGAACCGACTCTTTCGGCTCCTACTTGGTTCTTTTTTAAAACCCACCCCTCTCCCTTTAACCTCGATGCTGATTAGCGTGACCAGATTTGAGCTTGTAAAAAATAAGTTGCCATCTCGTGGGTGGAGTTTTTCGGAAGACATTCGGATGTTTAGGCAGCTCAAAAACCCGGACAATTCTATAAACATTAATAAAACTGCTCTTGACCAGGAGCCGGCTCCCATCGTTCACTAAACTAGCTGTCTCGTTCGTGAACGACACATCATTAGTAATGAGGTGTGAACTCTCGTGTCAGTGAGCCCTTTGCGCGTCAGCTTCCGCGTTCATGGAAATGCAGCTCGCATTTGACATTGGCTCATTCATGCCGAAAAATGCCATTGGATCATACATGGCATTCACAGGGCTTGCCCAAACTTATGATGAACGACGTACATTGCTTTTGTAAATCCTTCTCCAAAGTACCAACGAGTAAATTAAGAGAAGGGCTTTAAGATGTTTGCCTTGTCTTATATCCATGGATGCAAAGGGGAGTATTATTCGTTCAACTTTGTGGCTGGCGTTAGCTATAGCTCATGCTAATAGTCGTTACTTCCGGACAGTGATAGTGTATGCATGTGGCAATGAAGTAACTATGAACATCCCCGGTCATTCTAGCAGAGAATGTTTAACTTAGTATGTCCTATATGTGCTGAAGTACACATTGCGTTCATCTGTGTTTGCTATTCTTAGTGTCAAACAGAAACACGGGAACAGGAGGGGTTGCTGCTTCAGATCCATGAAGAAGCACAACAAACATCATAGTGTAGAAGTATGGCAGCACTGGTAATTTGTCAGAGTTCTAATTAAAGTTGTTCCGTATTCAGATTTGTGTTATATAGACTCATCAAAGGTTATGATAAACCGCCATAAAACGAGCCGCGGAGATGCTGCAGCGAACGCTTTCAGACAGTGTTGTGAAAATATGCTGTATAAATAAAATTGAATATTTAGGTACAGTATTATACTGTATTCAAGTAATTTAATTTGTACAGTACTGAAATTTGAAAAGCGTTTGAAACGGCTGTGCTATATTTTGCTATCAAAATTAGTGATGTTGTCCGTTTTATTACCTATTATTCATGTAAGAAATATATACGTCAGACTGAAAAAATCGGTTTTGATGATCATCCGATTATAATTATCAATTTTGCCCAGGCAGATGTGTTCACTATAAGCGGTAAAGTAAAATGTGGCAATAAATTATATGAAACGTGAGTATAAATGTTGTATTTGCTGAATTTCCCAGTGGTGTGCGTGGAAACTTAGAACTCGATTGTATTTTGAGGATGTGGTGCACTTTGGAAATTATCATTTTTTTTAGCTTCTGAAACACAAGTTTATCCTTTCTTGTGCTCAGAGTTATTCCAACCGGAAGCAGGTGAGCTGTATTTCGCACTGGCGGATATGACGTCACTCTGATGTTATTGTATATCGCAATAATTCCTGGGGCAATTTATCGTCCAGCAAAATTTACCGTGACAGGCCTGTGCTTAAATACTTTTGTTTTTGTGAGAATGGTGCTACGATGTGGAAGTTTACTCAGAGTGGTTTGAATAAAAGCTACGCCAAGCCAAATGCCCCTCCCCAAACTGCCCCAGGCATTGTGACTTATGAACCCTTAGCACTCAGGTCCTCACATCGTGACATTACATCCTGTATTGTATTGTTGAGTTGTCTTCCCTGCAGTAAAATGCAACAGCAGTCATTTGTCATTAATGTGTCTTTCTCTGGAATAAATTAGTTTTGCAAAGTTCAAATATATTTATTGCCTGTGTTGCAGTGAGCTTCTGGCTGTGAGTGGAATGTCAACACAGTTTTATCTTATTTATAATTTGATTGTATAGTTTTTTTTGTATTATTCCTGTCACCTTAATGACAGCCTTTACAATGGCACAATTTATCAATCTACAGTGAAAATCATACTTATTGGGAATGGGGCTCTTTATCAGCCAGTTAGTCTCATTATCAGCCTTTGTGTCTCAGATTCTGAACCTCCATTAGAAGTCACAGCACTCTGTACTGTGGTGCACCTGTCAGTCGTTGATCCTTGCTGATGGTGTCTCCCTCTCCCGACAGGCTGTCCCCCGACGAGGCAGCAGGTGGGTGGTGTTGGGCGAGCCTCGGCACTGAGAGAGCTCGCCGCACCCATCTCTCTGCGCTGCATGGCTGCGATGGCGCCCGCTCTTACCGACGCGCCAGCCGAAGCTCACCATATCCGCTTCAAACTGGCTCCTCCATCCTCCACTCTCTCTCCGGGAAGCGTGGAAAACAACAGCAACGCCAGCAACATTCTGATTTCGGGCAACGTCAAACGCAAGGCCACCGCCCCCCCCAGCGAAGAGTGCTCCCTGGATTTCCGGGGCAGCAGCAACAACAAGAAGGAAGAGCAGCAGCCCGTCGAGGGCCCCCCGACCCCCTTGGCGAAGCTGCAGCCTCTGGTGGCCTCTTACCTGTGCTCTGATGTGACTTCTGTCCCCTCCACTAAGGAGTCCCTTAAGTTACAAGGTGTCCTCATAAAGCAGTCTGTCCTGAAGACGCAAGGCATCTTGCCTGGCTCCTATTTCGGTGGGGACTTCCTGCCCCGGAAGCACCAGACTCTGGAGCTCTGTGGAGAGCAGCTCAAGAGCCTCATGAGCAGCAGTGGCCAGCCCACAGCTCCTCCCCCTTCACAAACCCCTGTCAATGGCCTGGCCAGGAAGCAGGCGCGGAGCAGCATTGACAGAGACTCCGCACCCTCGCTCAATGGAGGCCAGCCGGAGGCTGGGAGGGACTCCCCTCCACGGGAGGCCGAGCCACTCTCTGCCCAGGAAGACCTTGCTAGCCGGACTCTCCACAAAGGGGGTACGGAGCAGCGGCCGCAGCCAGCGGGCCTTTCGTGTAACGTGGCCAGTAGCTCAGAGCAGCCGGCCGGCCCCGCGGCCTCCGCTGTGGTCTCCGCAGTACACGAGTGCCTTGATGTTAAGCCAGAAGTAGTCGGCAGCCCCTTGGCGGCACCTTTGAGGGAGGGTGAGGGGGCAGCATGCTCCACGCCCGCAGCGCCGGAGGCTCAGCTGGACATCCGAGAACGTACCGTGCAGAGCCAGAGTCGCCAGGGCGAGATCGAGGGCCGGCTGCGTCGCCTGCGGAAGCGGCTGCAGGTGGTGCAGGCAAAGCAGGTGGAGCGACACATTCAGCAGCAGCTGAGTGGCCTCCTGCACACGGCTCTTGGCAAGATGCCCAGCCTGGATGCTCTGCGCCGACGTAGCCCAGCCATCCTCACGCGCAAGACTGAGGCGGCGTTGTGGCGGGCGGCTGCCGAGGCAGGCACGGGCGATGGGCTGGGTCGCTTTCTGCGGGAGGGCACGGTGCCCCTGGAGATGGATCGCCTCTCCCTGAGCGGCGTGGCTAACCTGCGCTCTGCTGAGAGCGCCTTCGACTCGGACGTGACTGAGAGCAGTTCAGGAGGCGAGACGGACGTGGAGGAGGATGAGCTGACCAAGGCAGACATCAACCAGTGCCATATCTCCATGTGAGTCACATGACCGGTGGGGCGGGGCTGTCACGTCATGACTTGAAGTCCTGAATTCAGGCTCTGTGCAGACAGTTAATTGGCTTTGTGATGCTGAAGATTGACTTAATGAATAATGTATAGTGCGAATGACATATATATACACACCTACATATTAGGGATTTTAAAAATTGGATTAAGTTGGTTTTGTAATGATTGTCTTATGGTAAATACAGTAAATACACTTACAGGACTGAAACAAAACAGTCACTTTGTAGTTGAAGTAGAAATTGACTTTTCTGAGCTTAAAACTTATTTATAGGCTGGCTGGAATTGAAGCCAGGGTCTGCATGAGATGCTGCTTCCAGCCACCACAGCAATGAACTCTGTCTTTGGTGTTGCACTTGAGTTCATGTTGCTGTTGTGATGGAGGGAAAAAGCAGCCTGGAAGGGCCAGTGCTGCCTTTTAAACAGATCTGGAGGGACTAAAAATCTGTTCCTGTTTGCCATTGGTTTCAATTCTTACTTTGCCGCACCAGTTCCAGGAATGTTTAATTTTCCAAATCCGTGGAAATTCATAGTGCTAATCCTGTGGAAAAATGTATGTTCTTATTTAGTCTGCTCACTCCTGTGTTTATTCATGACTGGAGGCGATGTGTACCGTGTACATCATGTGGGAATCCCATACAGTTCTGTGCACGAACTGCACCAGCTCTTGGTTTGTCTGGTGGTGCTGTGGAGCTTTGCTTGCTTGGTTGGCCACGTGTGGATGAGGCCACAAGACCTCATCTAGAACAGACTAAAGATCAGTAGGCTTCTGGCTGGCCTGTATAAATTATTGATGACATAGGTAAGTTAATGGCTCGTTTAAGTTAGCAAGACAGATTTTCTTTTCCATCTGAAGCAGAAGGTGTTAAAATAACAGCCATTGCACCCATGTGTTTTAACAAGGTTTTATTTTGAGGGTGTGCCTATTTCCAACTTGTAGCTGGAGTATTTTGTTTTGATCTAACAAGGAATGGCCCCCTGTGCAAACAGCTGTCTTTAGGTCTGTAGTGTTTGGACTGACAAATTCTGAAGGATGTGTATTGGCAGTATTTGGCCAGTGTTTCACCAGGCTCTTAATCATCTTTGAATCCCAAGGGATGACCTACATGCCTTTGCTGCTGTCCATGCATTCCCATGCTGTATCTAGCAAGAAACTTTGGTACCACTTTATAGTAAGGCTACCCATTGCCACTTATAAATGGTAGTAACTCATTAATAAGAAAACTTTGGTATAACTTGTTTGTAATTGTCTAGCAATGATTTACAAAGTGTTACAAGCTAATTAATAACCTGCTTATAAACCATTCATAATCCTTTTTTGTAAAATGTAAAATGGTACCGAAACTTTTGACCGAAAGCAGTAAGTGCCTGCTCTTATGTGTATGTCTGAAAGGAGGCTAAATAGTATGATGCCATTAAAGTCCTGGAACAGACCTTGTGTGTGTGCGTGCGTGCACTCGTCTGTGACCAACTGATATATTTTGTGGGCACAGTTTTGTGCACATTTTATTGATCGTACCTCATGAAGGGGTATAATGGGCAGGCAGCTGCTATAGCCTTCATAGGGGAAGCTAAAAGCAGCCGTGTCTGTGTGAGAACCGGCAAAGTAAAGGGCGGCCATGTTGCAGGATAATCCAGGCTCAGCGAGACGCTGTGTCACATGGTAGCACAGCACCGAAAATAATAGGCTTACTAACACATTGTGACACGAGTGTGGCAGGGCGCCGGCAGTATGGATGCATGCCGGCGGCCGCCCCTTTAAGGGATTGGGTTAGGAGTACTTGTCCAGGTGCTGGGCTTACTACTGGTGCTAAGTGAATGGCTGCACTCCTGAGTGATTTAGAATTGGCTTAAAAGGCATCCTGACTTGCGTTTTTTTCTGGCTTACTGTCATGAGAGCTGTCCTTGTTTTGTTTGTTGGAGAAGGTCTTTCTGGCAGTTTTTAATTTGGGCAAAATTCTAGTGGATGTACCCCCCCCCCCCCCAAAAAAAAAACAAAACAAAAAAAGACTACAAGATGCTGTTTTTATTCTGAACAAGTGTGATTTATAATGCAGTTTTTGGGGTATGATAAATGATGCTAGAGAAATATCAGAATGATGTCACAGCATGTTTGCAATGGAGCTCAAAAACCTCCCCTTTGCACTAATGTCAGGCATCTCAGCATACCCTCAGCCGGCAGAGTAGTTTGAAGGGCAAAAATAGCCATGTGGGAGAGGAGATGTGGCCTTGCATCGTTCTTCTGCCCTCCTTTCTCTTCCTCTTTTACCCTTCAGCGTCACATGCGAAAATGTACAGGCCTGAATTTCCTGTTTATCTTCTGCTGAGCAACATTTAGCTCCAGCAGTGCACCGGAAGACTGCTCTTTACTTGAGGGACAGGAGAATGAGGATTAAACAAAACACATTTTTAACCAAATAAACTGTAAATAAACAAGTTTTGCTTTAGCTTGGACAACATAAAAACCAAAGACCTTTCTTTCACGCAACACCTGGCTGTTTCTAATGCTTTTTCAGCCAGGTGGACGGTTTGAATGTTCATGAGAAACACGTGTATGGTGCCTTATAAAAATAAGGCTGCTCTGTTTCCCTCCCGGACTCAAATCAGCTCAGTTGGGCTAATGATTAGCAGCAGTTGCATGTACCTGGTTTACAACCTCGCTCTCTATATCCTTGGACCCTTCATCCACTGAAATTACTCTGCATCCCTGATATGAGAGCGAGCTATTGTTTCTGTGGCACACTGAAAAACTCCTCAATGAGTGGAAATATAATGGTGAAACGGACGTCTAAGCCTATCATTTAAGATGATGCTTGCATTTCTGCTGCTGTGTGTGCAGGGGCAGCTGATCTGGCTTCACACATCTGTTTGTAAACTAATGTCCTGCTTTTCAGTGCTCTGTAGAGAGCTGTTTTGTTTCCTGCAATGGATTCAGGGTCCCTAGACCACTGTGTTCTGCCTGGGATCTCCATGCTTCAGTTCTTTTGGTGTTGGCATGTGTTTATTGGACAGTGTGTGTTTTTCAGGATTACATTTTCGTATTTTAAGATAAG
Organism: Stomatorhinus ivindoensis; assembly: GCA_019775895.2. Taxonomy (NCBI): domain Eukaryota; kingdom Metazoa; phylum Chordata; class Actinopteri; order Osteoglossiformes; family Mormyridae; genus Stomatorhinus; species Stomatorhinus ivindoensis. The sequence continues at coordinate 14,135,384 of JABFEB020000092.1, read as the reverse complement.
ATTAAACATTTTAAGAACCTACACTTCAATGGTGCTGTACTACTAACGCAATTCGTGAAGTGACACATCCCCCACAACAAATCTTTGTTGAAATCAGTTTTTTCCAGATGAGGTCTGTAGGAATGTGTCTGTTTTTGCCAGAGGAACCACAAACCAGAGAACAGCCTCATTACAATAAACCTAAAATAACTGGTCCATTTTGTTTAAATATTAGCCTAAGTGCCAAAAACCTAAGTACTAATAAAATAATTAACCAAAACAGTTTTCCTGCAAATGGTGCAAACTCTGTTTCAAATAGCTAAGCATGATTGGTTGCTTATTTGTGAAAACAAAAGTTACATATTTCCTCTTTGGCTAGAATGGATTTGCATGCGAAGTGTTGAGTCGGTGTAACTGCAATGATTTGTGCTTGTAAACAGAGATGTGGTGTGCTGGGTTTAAGAGTTTGGGTGTAGTATAGTGTAAAATTAGTTTATTCCTAAGTTTTCAGAGGAATGCCATTTTTTGTGCTTTGTCAACTATGGACGTGTATTTGTTAATGTTGAAAGTTGCACAGACATTAGTATTTTTATTCCAGTTGTACTAGACAGATGTATGGAAAAGGCATTTTATGAATTGTAGTTTTGTCTCCAAGCTCTCACAGGGGTTGAATTGTAGTGATGGATTATGGGTTTTGTGCATAATTTCATCAATTTGCAAATCTAGCGCTTTTAATACAGGAAATTGTTGCGCACATTTACAGCAATGTCTAAAAATGTTCTGCCATGTTTTGCGCTGGGGCAGAATGCTCTCTTTCGCCCCCTCTTTTTTTCAAGCTACAAGGTATTGTCACTACTCTGTATCCCATCTCTGACTTGCACTTTGAATTTCTGCGCTTTACGCAGCATTACATTTTATGGCAGTGCTCAATTTCTGCCACTTTGTTTTGCTAAATTTTCACAACCCAACCTGATTTAAGTTACCAATGTAGTCACCTCAATAGTTCAAACTTTGGTTTTGGGAAACGCTTGCATCACAACTGCATGGTTCCAGCTGAATTGTACCTGCACTTGTGTCTGAGTGTGTGTGCGCACGTTTATGGGTCGTTGGCTACCCCAGTCATGGTGGGGTGACTGTGTATCCCGGAAAGCTGCTGTGGCAAAGCCAGTCGATCCTGCCAGTATGACAATCTAGAGAAAAAATTTCAATTTTTGTTTTCTGATCCCTCTGATTTGGAATGATAAAAATAGCTGCAATAAATGCAGAATATGTCAAACTTGGTATTGCAGTTCAGAGTGAACCAAAACTAACTATATAAGAGTGCCAAAATACCATATCGCTGAATAGCAGCAATTTCAGCTGATGGAAGTGCAAAAAAACATTTCAGATGTGGGATATTTAGATAATGTAGTGTTTCCAGAAACTGGAAATGGATGACTAGAGTGGGCACTTAAAACGACCAGCAAAGAGAACATTTTTTCCAGTGGAATCATTGCCAGTCCTCGCTAAACAATAAAGCAACCAGTGTAGTTTGCTGTTAATGTAGACAATGTAGAAAATGAAAGGATGAACAGATCGGCAGTGCCAGGAATCACCATGTGGTTCAATCATGTTCGACTTGTGAGGTATAAATTGGGCAGCTGGCACAGATTGGGTTGTGCTGGGATGTGCTGTTGCAACACATGTTGCTAGCATACATACAGATTTCTGTGATGTGCACTTAAAGGCATGTAAACATGGGCCGCGGTTATTAAGTGGAAAGGGATGAGGCAGAGGAGACTGTGTACGGGGAATGAATAGAGAATGGCGATGAGAAGAGGGAGCCCCCAAGAGAGACTGAAGATACTGATGGAGCTTAAAGAGATGACCAGTAAGAGAGAAGGAGAGAGAACAAGCTATAGCAATGGATATAGTTCAGAGAACTCCTTATATTGGAGGAGAGCGACGAAATGCTTTGAAAGATGAATTTCAGGCCCTGACTTGGACACCAAAGCATATCATCATGCATGGATACGAGTGAGCTTGTGCTTCCATGGAAGGGAGAAGATTTGGCCTTTCCCACTATTTCTTTTCTCCGTATTGAAAGTACTGTGTAAAATGCATAATTTTTTAGGAGAAATTCTGACATAAGAAACAGATTTTTCCACTTAATCCCCTCTTCCTTAGAAGTTGTATGAATGTGTGCTTTGGGTTACCCGTTCCATAAAAAATAAGGGGTTACAGGGCCAAAAGCAGTGCTACAACCAAGTGGTACTCTTTTACAGACTGCGGTGTGTGCAGTCACATACTTTTTATAACAGACCAAATTGAATGGTTGAATTCCTGTCGGTTTTGTTTATGCTGTTTATATTTATTTTGTGTGAACCTGGCATTGTTTTATTTGTATACTATGATCACAGTTCTCCCTGGATCATTTCAGATTGATTTCTTCTATGTTCAGCATGACTGGAGTTACCGTGAGTGAACATATGAGCTGCTGTTTTCTTGGGTCTGTAATGGTTTGGGGCATTACGAGCGTTATACAGCTCCTTTCAAGTTGTTGCTTTCTTCCAAATCCTTGGTTAGGGTTCAGGCTTAAAACTCTGGTGGTTTTCATTTCCTGTGTTGCATACTTAGTTTCCTGTACATGTTTGTATCTTGCATTTAATACTCTTAAAATGAAACAGACCTTTTTCATCTGTTTTGTTTTTTGCATTCAGACGAAAGTCATTAAGGTGTTATAGAAATGCTTTGAAACCATCCATCCATCTTCTGATTCGCATATCTTGGTCAGGGTCACAGAAGTGAAAGTGTATGACTAAACACATTGGTGGTACTGAGCCCCAGTTCTATCCCCCTTCTTTGCACAATTTCCCTGATATTGTTTGAATTTTTATTTTTGATTCATGTTTACCCTAACAGTTCACTTCAGCAAGGTATACTGTGGTTTGTTTCTCCAACAATAGCTGTTTCCAAAACAGGTTTTATAAAATTCTCATGCCTCTCTGAGAACTGCCTCTTTTTATCTGTTGCCGTTTTTTGTGGTAAGCTTCAGAGAATTTTGGGAGGTGGGACATTTTTCCCACCTCTGACAAGAAGGGGGGTGCAATGTACAAGCTTCCACCTCCCTTATATAAAGCTGAAAAGATCACACTCATGTTACATCAATCAGGGGTTTTTCAGCGTTTGCGGTTTCATTTGAACTGTGGATAAATTTAAGCAGTGATGGAGCCGTGCTGAGGACAGGCGTGGTGGGTGGAAACCTGCAACAGTGACCTTGAATTACAGTCGGTCCATCTGATGAGACCCTGTGCATCCACACCCCTGCGCAATCTGCGAACAAAACTCTTGGGTGCCAGGCTACATGCTCGGTGTGTGTGCGTGCACACTCATGTGCACGCAGGCAAATATGCACTTCACTGTCGCATTCTGCATGCTTCAACCACGTCTTGCATGGCTGTCGTTTTTGCCCCTCAATGCTGCAGCATTCTATACTCTTCTGGCAGAAGAGCAGGTTACCCACATGAAGTTGTACCGCCATCTCTGCTTTCTCTTTGTGTTCTCATTTTTGTTGACTCTGGTCTTTCCAGTTTAGTCCCTCCGGCTTTTGAAATGATTCCAGCTCAAATTTTCGTTTAACACTAGAACATGCTTTTTTTTTACCTCCTTTAACCGCCAGCAGCAACGTTCTTCGGTGTATCATACGTTTTGTTTTAGCTAACGCACCATTGCATCAGCGTACGGTGAGCTCACCGATTGATAGCAATGGGACAGTCAGTAATTCACACAACGGCAGTTGCTGTCAGCCCAAAAAAACACAAATCCCATAAAAGTCACGCCTGTCGTGTATTTGTGCTCATCGATTTAGCTATTGGTTTTGGTAGATTGATCTTGCAAAATTAATCTTAGTCTCTGACTTGCCTTGTTTTAACATCACTTTAATCGCTACAATTGGATATGGGCAGTCAAAAACATATAAAAAGTGATATAGGTCAAGTTTTCTCATTTTATGTCAGTTCAAGCAACAGTGCAAACGGAATAAGAAGCCGCTTCAGCTGAAAATGGTGCATTATATAGCTAATTTCAAATAAAATGTGCATTCATTTTTTTTCACCTGAAAATATGTATAAAACACAAAAGTTTATGCCAATTCTTAAAAACGTGTAGTTCAGCGGTTAAAGGAGTTTGACGTTCATTGGGGGGCAGCATGTGGCTCAGTGGGCTAAGTTTGTGTTCCTGTAATCACAAGGTCGCCATTTAAAACCCAGCCTCAGCATGTCTGTGGGTCCTTGAGCAAGGCCCTTAACCCCCAGCTCCCTGGGCGCCACTACAGGTGGCTGCCCTTCGCGGACAGCTTACTCTGCAAAAAAGAGCAAGTTGAGGGAGGCATAAAGGTAATTACTCCACAGGGATCAATAAAGTATCTATTATTATTATTATTATTGATGTGGGAAACGGGACACCCCTCTCCCACTTTCAGATTGGTCAACAACAGCAGAGAAGCTGCAGGTGCTTATAAACTTGTAGTCTGGTCGCACTCGGGCGGCCAGCTCGGCAGTGCTGACTGCTTGAAGGTGCATTACTTAAACTGTATTTCAGAAACCACTAAAAGCACAGCTTGCCTTTTGTAGACCTCTCGTTTTGTCATTGATGCTTCATGTTCCCAGGGGAGGTCTACTGTGCCTGCCGCCTTCTGGGGGATGCAGAAGTAAAAATGGCGGTCCGTCAGATACTACAAAAGAGGCTTCCTGGAGAGCATGTCATTCAGCCTCGTAGGCATTTCATGTTCCCAAATATTTTGTTTGCAAGAGCAGGGGTATGTGCAGCAGGGATTAAAGGTGAGTCACTGTTGCATTTAACATCCAGGAGACTGTCACTGCTGGGATTGTGCATGTCTATGCTTTTCTGACGTGTTAGCAGCACGCACCATGTGACCGGACTGGTGTTGTACCCTGAGGTGATATGCTGCTTAAAAAAGCCCTGTCTCTGTGCTAACCTGTAGCTGAAGATAAGTCACCTCTGTGTTGATTACTGCTGGTCCATGAAAGATGCTCGTAATCATTTCCTGTAAAAATGAAAACTGGAAAATGCATGTTCATTATCTGTAATTGAGCAAAGGGCACCCATTGCTCTGATTCTTCTGATTAACCTTGGTGGCATGATATAGCCTTTCTGAAGACACTGCTGTGATGCTATGAGTCTCTCGGCAGAGACTGTGCAGTTCATCTGAGAATCTCTGTCATTTATTTTGTTCTGGATAGCGGCGGCGGGGGAAGGGGTCACCTATGCCTATATATCAGCATAGGAATAGAAGCAGGCGGTCACACTTCCATCAGTGTGTTAATGTAAGGGATTAAAATAGGCCCTTCTGTCTCACTTTGGGTTCTCAACTGTTATTGGTGAGAAGCTCTCACTTATTCTTTTGGTGACAGGCAGAATAAAATTTACATTCTTTTGGGTTATAGGTTCTCAAAATGTCTTTGACGTTTTGCCCATTTTTTTTGAACAATTGCCTCTTGCCACAGCCTGTGCTTTCCGAAGCCCCAAAGAATCATTGAATTAAGTCCTTCAGTTTAATGTATAAAAGCTTAGTCCAGTTTTAATCTTGTCAGGACTTCCTGATGTTGTAGGCCATGGCAGTATGATTTCAAGTTACAATGTTAAGCAGTAAGTTTTCTGTTCAGTAAATGCAGTGCATTCTTTTTGCTTCATCTTAATGGCCTTTGATTCAGTGACTTGAATTAGATGCTGTGAAATAAAATGTCACTATCTGAATTAATGTAGCGGATCGTTAACTGTGCTGAAGCTTGGAGGAGGCCTTAGCATCACACAAACACTCCCTCCCCAGACAGATTCAGGAAGCAGCTCATTGTGGGTGTATGTACGGTGGTGGTGTGGGGGGGGGGTGTTTCCTGTGGCTGTGAGCTGTACGTCATGGTACTGCATCACTGCAGGCCCAGCAGTGATATTAGGGCTTGTAAACGCAGTAGGAGGACAGTGTTGCAAACTGAAAGTGGCCTGGATTTGGCCGTGGCAACGTCACTCGTCATTGTTTTCCTGTACTGCCTTTTCTATATACAGCTGCTGCCTTTCTCTGAATATGGCGGAGTACTAAAGTGAAAAGGATGTTTTAGATGCAAGCACCTGTGAATTGGACCCTGTTCTAATCAAACCGGAATTGAAACATTCTTTCAGGTTCTGTACACAGGTCATAACATAATATGCCAGCTGTTTGTGACACTCTCTCTCTTTCTCTCTCTCTCTAATTATATATACACACACACATATACATACACACACATATACATATACACACACATACTTATTTTAAGTTGTGTTAATTCTGTTACTCTTCCACCTGAAGAAATTTCGTTTCACTGCTGATGCACCACTACAATCATGAATATGACAAATCTTGAGTTGTTTACAATACTTCCATGCACCAGCTTCCCAGGGACTTTATAGGTAGATAGACCTAGTTGCTGTTTTTAGTTGCCTTTAGTAGTGCTACAGCTACAGATCTAATACAGGGATACAGGAATTCAGGAAATTGGCAAAGAGCAGCGGTTAGATCAGCGCCTGCAGACCTGGGACATGATACACGCAATGACCCTCGATTATTAAGGGGAATACAAGTGAGAGCAGGCACTCGCTTAAATGACAGAACCCAAAGCAATGGCTGCTCAAATTATGAAGGTAAAGAACCCAAAAATGAGTCTGCTTCAAGATGATTTCAGTAGAACCACCTTCAAGAGTGTCAAGAATTCTAGTATGTTGTTCATAATTATATTACATAATAATGTGGAACAGTGATTTAACAAGTATTGCTGTTGCCTTGTATGCCTATTGTGTGCTTGGTAAGACTGCCTCTGTTTACTCACTTTCCTTCCTAAGAATCTAGGATATGAGGTTCAGGTAAACTGAGGGTTATTTACTGCCCTCGTGTGTGTATGTCTGGTATTGCACCCTATATTTCAAACAAAGAACTGGAACCGTGACAGATTACTAAAGATGGACTGACTAAAAAATTAGACTGAAAAGTTTAAAAATCAAAACAGTGTATTAGGAGGATAAGGAAAGTTGAACAGGCAGCTGAACTTGCTCACCTCTCCTTCTCAGCCAGAATTAGTTTGGTGAGATAGGCATGCAACTCGTTCTCCTGACTGATGCGCTTCTCCTCGATGCTGTTCCAGCGCTTCTTCTTGGCTATTCTGAGCGCACTGGGGATGTCATCTCCAAAGTTCAAACGCTGCTCTTTCGCCAGGTTGTAGGCTGAGAGGAGAAAAGCAGAACATGTGATACACAGACCCTATAAACTCTTAAAGCTCTGGGACCTACGATAAACTCAGTAGGAGTGCATCAACACCGATACTAGTATCAGCACTGGGTCCGATACAGTGCTCATGTACTTGTACTCATCCTCGTGACAATGCACTAATGCCTATAACCGATACTACTTGATCGATCACTAATATAAACAAGCAAAATAAATTGGGCCATAAAAAGCCTGTAGTACTTCAAAATTAATAAAAACCACAGCATAGCTAATGGCAAAGTGTGCTCTGTTAAAATATCTAGAGGAGGTTTAAAAACAAGTTCATACAAAACAAGTAATCCAAATAAAGAAGTATTAAGTAAACATAAGAAAGAATACAACAAAAACACCACCAGCAGCACTTTGCAACAACCAACCATGCAGCAAACAGCAGCAGGGACAGAGAAAATGTCAAAGGCAGTAAAAACAGAACTTCTTACACAGTATATTATTCTTGCCGATCAGTCGTCAATACTGTTGGATTTAAACGTTTTTTTTTTTTTTTTTAAAAGAAAGTTACGAGCCATGTATGATACTAAAAGTGGAGTTAACAATTGTTAGGGACGAACCGAACTATTGGCTAGTGACTAGAAATGGTCAATTTTTGCCCTGATCGGTGCTGGCTGGCAATTGGCCAGCTAGTCTAAATATGGTCATTTTATGAACAGATTAAGTAGTTTACCATCCAACATTACTTTTTGTTCCAAGCTAGTGGTAGGCAATTAGGGCTGTCACAATCGATTATATTTATAATCAAGTAATCTAGCAATTAATCTGATGACTCATTCAGTTATCGTTTATATATAACATAATATATGGCAACTGGTGCAAGGCAGGAACCACCCACATATTGCAGGGTGTACACTTGGTCACACATATGCTCAATTTAGCCACTCAGGTTCACTTAAGGTTAATGTTTTTGGACAGTGTAAGGAAATCGGCCGATCTGGCACAAACGCACCCACACACAGGGAGAATATGCAGACTCCAGTATGATGCGACAGTGCAACCCAATGCTGTACCACTAGGCTTGTATGACGTGTGATGTGCATGATGATATCAACATGCAATCATCACATTGCAAGGACTGCAACACTCTGCTGGGTTCAAATCAACAAACTACACAAAAACATTTACTTAGTCTCAGGAAACCAAACTTAGCAAGCTTTGCAATTTTAGTGAGTTCCTTTTCAGAATTATCAAGTATTGGTTAAAAAAAAAAATCAGTCTAAAGTTTACCGCTGCTGCTTTTGCGTGAATACTGGATGTACATCAGTTTTGTCCTGTTACAGATTCATAGACTGTGTGGCCCGTTTGTGAGAAACTAAGCAAAACATGAGTGAAGAGGAGAAAGGCAAAAAAGAACTGGTCACAAAAGGCCATATTCCACTGTATGGAAATATTTTGGATTTAATAGTGACAATGAGAAAAAAAATGTCTGCACTGCTTTGTGTCTGTTGGTGCAACTCTCGACAACACCAAGGTATTTAACAGACTCTTGGTAGATAAGTTAAAGGTTAGATAAGTACTGCATTTGACTATATAGTTCATTTTCAAATCCTAAATCACAATATGATCTTTTTCTAATCTCATTCAGCCCTACTCAAAACACACAATACAGTAACAAAAAATAATTTGTTAATTGGTCATTATATTCCATGTTATGCAAAATGATGCAGCTAAGGGGTAACTTTTGTTTTAGCAGCAATTATTTTGACATACAGGATTCCCAATAAACAAAACGAACTGCCAAAATGATGACAAAGACAGACTACGCTACTCTGAGAGGCTAAATGGGACATATATATGGCTAACTATGCATTACTGGGTGAGTCCGATAAACCTGAATGTCTTAAAGATGTATTTGCGTTGCAGTGGTGATATTGAAGTTGCAATACTGACCGTTCTGCATTCTCATTCACTTTTAATGTGAAGTACTTCCACACAAATGATGCATTTACTCTTTATTTGAACCCTCATCCTGCATGTGCCATCTACCTTCTGCCATATTGCCAAGTTGTCATGACTGCAACAGTACAACAAAACAGATCAATCTGAAACAAAGCAGTATAAACTTAAAATCTCAGTACTGTCTGTATATCCCCCCACTTCTTTGTCTATCTGTATCAATTGATCTCAATTTAGTCACTAGATATTGAACTAAAAACTTAATTGATCTTCTTAAATTGTTGACATTATTACACACATTCTAAAAAACTGATTATATGATATTGTGATGTGACATTTTGTCCATATCACTTACCCCTACTTCCAAATCAGTTACCAGCAAAAGTCATGTCCCTCACCTCCCAAAAATAGGCAAGGTTAATCACTTATGGGAAACGTGTCTGTTGTTTGGAGATTCTTTACAGTGTGGAACGAAGACATATTTGCATTGCGTAAGACATGTGCCTACCCCAAAATCATTTTGAACAGCCAACTTAATTCGACACACGCAGAGCCATTTTTATTTGAAAAAGTTTTTAAAAATATTTTGCTTCCAGAAAGTTCATTAAAGAAGCATTTAAAAAATCTGTAGTCTGCTAATTATTAAACTAATAAAATTGGAACCAAACATCAGTACTCATACTCCATCTCAAAAAAATAAAATAAAAAAAAGATGCATCCCTAAGTCACCACTTTAGATCAGCATGTAGTGGGAAGTGAAATGTTTTATGAAAAGCATATGTTCAAGCAAAATGTAAGCTTATTTACACACAGCTACTCCTGTAGTGACACCCTTTCTTAGCTGGAACATTAAGCTCATTTTGCTGTCGCCTGGGGCTCTTTCTGACCTCTCTGCAAGTTGCCAATGGCCTCGTCGTAATTCTCCAGCTCCAAATGACACTGGCCCAGGAAGAAGTGCGCCTTGACTGACTGGCTGTCCAGCTCCAGGGCGTGCTTGCAGTCGGCCAGTGCTTTGTCGTGCTGCTGCAGCTTTACGTAGCACAGAGCCCGGTTGGTGTGGTACACAGCTACGGAAGGGTTTCGGTTCTGGGGGAAGACGACAGGTAACTTTTTAGTCAAAAATATTCAGATCTGAGATCGTATCTTATTTTGTGTGACGGGCACGGACATCATCACACTGTCAGTACTCACGATGGCTTTGCTGTAGCATACCGCCGCCTCCTGATACTTGCGGTTGAGGAAAAGCCGGTTGCCCTGCTCCTTCAGCTCCTGCGCGGAGGCACTCTTCTCAGGGCTGCCCGCCATCTTCTCTGCCAGCCCTGTGACACCCTCTCCACCTTCCTTCCCTATCCTGCTCCCCGTGTCTCTGGCTGGGTTCCTGCCACCTCCGTGTGCCACCACACCTAGCCAAGAGGATAAGGGCGTAAATACGGGTAACAGACGGAATATTCTGGCCTGATGTATTATGCAACACTTTTGCAAATAGTTGCTGAAATGGCAGCCCCCAATATCATCACCAGACAGCAACTGAAAATTTTGCCCATTTATCCCAGCATATCCCACTGAAGCAGTACAGGTGAAGGACCTCACTGAAGGGTATTACAGCTGACTGGGATCTGGACCGGATGCCATTGGTTTGCAAGTATGTATCCTGTTTATGACAGACATTGCAGACCACCTGTGAGCACAGATTAAATTTTTAAAAACGCAGATCTGTCAGGTTCTCAGTTGGATACAAGTGATCGTTTTTCGCTCGGTAACATCGACCCTGGTGCGTCGTGATCGGTAGAACACTGTAACTGCGCTTCAGAGTGCCTGCAGGATTTCCAAGCTTTATTCAAATAAAGCATACAAGGGGGAAAACTGGATCTTGCCACGAAGGGGGCAGCAATTTCCGGATACAAACAGCTACTTAGACCCACGCACTGGTTTTCCGGGAGCGTACAATTTGATGTTCTGCATTAGTTAATGACCAGCTACCCAACTAACCAGCATGGGTGTCCCGTTTTAGCCAAATCAACTCGAAAAATAAGCGGGTTTTAGGAATAGGTAACATTACAGGTATTACCGGCATCAGCAACACACCATCTACAGCTTATCAGCATAATACAAAATAATAATCGTATACCGTAATTTATGTACCCTTTAAACCGGTATCGCTAGGTGGAATGTCTTCTGCCGATAGGGGACAGTTTTACATATACCATGGCAAAGGCTGGTAATGGTAGCCAAGCGCACGGCTGAATCTGAACCAAATTAGCAACACGAAGCTACTTCAATCGCATAAACAACAAGGTTAACATTTTGTTTCCCCCACTTATATTTTTAGACCTGACTGAGCGAAACTACCGCGTTTCACCCCTGTCAATCCCGAAGGTGTCCTTACGCCAGCTAATTCGGTGAGGGATGGTCACTCCACTCGGCCGGCGCTGCTCCCTCTAGGCCGCCGTCGACACAAGGAAAGACCGAGGTCTCTTTCTGATGTGTGCGGCCTCAAAGGACTCCGCTTTTCCCTCTCACCCTTACTGCTTTTTTAATAGAAAGAATCACTCAGCGCCTCGGAAAGTAGATGAAACACACCATACATCACGTCAGTCATTGATATATTCCTCGTTTTTCCCCCTTTTAAGAGCTCGTCGCTCGTTGGCCTAGTTGATGGCTGCCTTGGCGCCGTGTTTTCACGATGACGCAGGCGCGTCAGGGAAGTGCAAGACTGGGATAGGGCAGACTGCCCGCTGGGTTACTAACCAATCAGGACATAGTAATTTGGTATTTTTACGCAATTGTCCTGCTGCTGGTTATGTTTTGTACCTAGCATACTTTGAGTGCCTTTGAAAAAATAATTTCAAGTTTTAGGTGTGAGTGTGTGTGTATATGTGCATGTGTATCCTGTGCCGTGCTGGGGAAGTTATCCCCAAATGAAACCCATTAAAGATAGAGGTGGATAGGTCAAGTCCAGAAAGTACAAATCTAGACCAAGGTTTCAATCCAGGTCAGTATGCACAGTCACACCTTCATCAAGTTTCGTACAGTTGTTCCGCTTTGACGGCTGAGAGGGAACCCAGGGAAAAGAAAAGTAGACACTTGCTGACATTTAAAAAGAACAAATGAATACCCCTATATTCACACCATTGCAAAGAGGGATACTGCATGTCCTTGTGATTAATTTCTCTGTGATTGCACTTTTATCTTTAAGGAGCTACAGTGTTTTGCACCATTTGGGTTTGGTGCATATTCACCTGCATGTTTTGTCCTGTTGCGACATTGATTTTCAGCATCATTGAACTCTTTCAGATTAATTTAATCCTGAGGATTCTGAGCATTATGGAGGGGATGACTTTACTCTCGGGGTGTCTGTACTGTCACCCATGATGGTTTTTTTCTGCCTCTGTCTTTTTTTTTTAGCTTGTTCAAGGTGCTTTTTTGCAGTTCTCACTACTGTGATGTCCTGTCCGAGCTTCATCATGTACACCATGGAAGCAGTGAGAGGCAAACTGGCTAACAGAGGTACCTCTCTGAATATCTGGCCGGATGTTTTAAGCTCCTGGAGGCCTTTGTCACCTGCATAATCCTCATTTTGCTCACTGGGTAAGTTGAAAATCCTGACTTGTACTGGTGCATCTGGGTGTACGTGATATCTTTCCCCCCATTACCCCGTTCATCATCGTTGTGAACATCCTCACAGTTGCTGAAAAACTGCCTGCCCCTCTGCCTAAGGAAATTTGTGATCATCTTCCTGGTTGTCACAGTGTTGCTGTAACTACAGCCATTATTTAGCCAATCTATGGCTTCCAAAGCTTCTCTCATCCTGATGACTGCGCTGTCCACAACTGCATATAAAACATCTTGTTTGCTGTCACTGTTGTGACGTATGTTAACGTTCTGGACCTAACTGTGCTTGGCATTTGTGGCTTCTAAGTATAACTGTGTGCACTGATAAACTTACACTCTTCTTTGCATGGTCCACTTCCTGAAGGTATATAATAATAATACATACTTTATTGATCCCTGTGGGGAAATTATCTTTATATCTCCCTCTGTAGGTGAGAGCAAGCAGGCTGCAAAGGGCATTGGCCCATAGTACTTGCTTTTTGGATGCGTGTATGGGGCACTGAAACGCGAAACCAACGTGATTACATCTTTAGACTAAAAAGACAAGCTACTGACACTTACAACCAAGCATATCACACGGGTA
>JABFEB020000092.1:14093963-14105535 GCA_019775895.2 Stomatorhinus ivindoensis | reverse complement strand
TGTGTCCCCCCCCCCCGCCCCCCCAACATTAAATATTATCCAGCTTTGTATTGTTTCTTTTTTGTCAATAAAGGAAGTGTTTCTGTTGCCCTCAGATATGATCTGGGCTCTCTACCTTGCATACTTGTCAGAGTTTGAGGAGATTTCGGGGGTTGGGGGGCAAGAACTTCTGCAGCCTTTTTGGGGGAGTTGTCCCACAAGGGGGCACTGACTAGCGCAGAAGATGCACTTCCAGATTAGTTTTAATTTCATAATTGCTCCTAACTCAAAGATAAAATGGTCCCCCACCACTTTTATCTTAGTAGATTGCACTATTGGGGAGATGATGTGGAAGAAGAAAGCTGGGGGAGAGGATGTTTTTTATGCTAGTTTTCTTTTCCCCCTCCGTGTCTGTGGTGAGATTCCTTCTGCTGCCCTGATTTTGTTGGTCCTCTTAAGGCTTGTTGGTTCCTGCGTGCTCAGCTCAGACGTTCTCTCAAAGGAAACCGTGTCACACGTAGCACCTCCATTCTGAATGACGCCCAGACCTCAGGTTGCAGAATTTAAGGGAAAAGGTGGTCAATACTCCGAGGCTACAGTATTTTCCCTAGTGTTTTACTATTTATTGTAGTCAATATGATTGCAAGAGACTACTTGGCTGCACAGTTTTTGTCGCCCAGCATTCTGTCAATTATAAAAAGTAACACATTAAAGCACTATTACCTTTTTAGTTGCAAATTGCTATGCAATCCAAAATTTATTATATATACATATACAAATTGTAGGTTATATTTTTTGCCTCAGTTGTGAATATCCTTTCAATCCTGTATCACTGTACCTTTTGTAGTTGCGCAAGACGGGTTGAACTGTACAAATTTGTGTTGCAGCAGTTAACGGAATCAGTTATGAGAATTGTTTTGTAAATAGTACCATTAAAACGATTCATGTTCAAACTTGCCCGAGTTCTGGGACTTATTTGTCGGGTTTTATTGGATCGGCTGGGGGGGGGAATCACTCCACTGTAAACCCAAAGTTATAGAAGGATCATTCTGCAGTTGTGTAATTATCCATGTACTTTGTTTTCCCTGTCGCTGTACAGTTTGGAGTGCAGACTGGTGAGCTCTCATGTAAAAGCATTGGGGTGTAGTTTTGTGTAGTCCTGGGCCAAGTCCCAAACCAGGAGAACGCATCCCACCCCCAACCAAAAAAAAAAATGGCTTTGACTACAGCAGGGATTGAAATGCCTATATGAACTGTGGAGCTGGGGAACAGAGTTGGATGGGGTAGGTTTGGGGTCATGCTGCAATGTCTGTAGTCGAACCATCAGTTCCCCTGAGGCTGTCCCTGGCAGGTCTCTTCTCATGGGAGTTGTACTTATGCAAAAGTACTCAGAGGGCAGAAGGAAAATGATTGATTCTGAGAGATCCAAGCAAAACATCTGATTGGTTGGACCCACCTACTCCACAATCTGATTCTTCATCTTTCTGAACCAATCGTTCCTTCTGCCCACAGAACATTTTTGTGTAAGTAAAACTCCCATGAGCTAGGTCTCTCCTAGATTCATCACTCAGGGTCACTGTTGAGGAAGAATGCTTAGGTTTTTTTGTTTTCTTTACTTCCCCTTTTTTCTTTCGCCCCCAACCAAACGCTGTTCTTCCATTTATCAGGTTCATGGTATATTTTTCTTAGATTTTGTTTTATTCTGTCCCAGACACTGTCAGCACCTGAGTAAATATTCTCCTGGCAATATGATGGGACCATAAGTAGCCATACTGTTATTTTATGACTGTTTGCTAGAATCAATGGAATATATAGACATTATATGAAATGTATAATGTATGATTAGTGTTAAAAAGCCTATTGTATTGTGTGGGTTAACATGTAAATTAACACTTAGGATTGCTAATGTGGTGTATAATTTGATGTATGATAGTTTGGTACATTAATCAGGCCTCGTGCAAAAATGTAAATATGTTTGATTCCTTAAAGATGTTATTTGATGTTCAGGTGATGGCAGACCTAAATGAACAGGAACCTTTTGAAAACTTTTGAGGCATATATTTGTAATGAATACTTAGCAATCATGGGGGAGCAGTATTTATGCTTCTCAATATTAAACCCATATTGTAGCACATTTTCTGTTGCTTCAAATACATGCTCAAAATGGTGGAACCTCCATTACACTACCACGTAATACACCCACCCGCCCCCCCAGCATAAAAGTATGTGAAACTGCCCCACAACCCATTTATGGGAGATACCGAAGCAAACCTAGCTGTTTAATACAGATTTTATTTCCAAATTCACATTTACAGCAACAAATAGTGTAAACCAGTTATTAATAAAACACAATAACCATATGGACAGTCACAATTGCCAAGCTAGAATGTAGAACTGCAGAAATAAAAATGCAGAAACTGGGGGGAGTTTAAGGGCATTAATGAGACTGAAATGGCAATACCTTTCCAAAAAAATCATTTACAACATAGAAAGCCTCAAAGAACATTTTCCCTTCCCCTCCTGTGGTTCTTGGATGTAGCGTCTCTAACCACAGCTTTTTTAAAAAATCTTTTCTAACGTTTTCCTGCTACCAAGAAGTTTTGTCCATTTAATGCGGAGGAGACGGACTATTCAAACATACATCCAAGTCACTCAAGAGTTTTGGTGTCAGCGATATAGGTTACAAGACTACATGCAAATGAACTGGTTGCATTCCGGAACTGAATCTTCAGGAGCAAGCTTCTGTTACTGCCTCAAATATACCTCTGCAGTGGTTCAACAATAAGCCAAACAAGTACACACATACATAGGTTGGATAATTCTCTAACGCTATCATATCAAACACATCGTCCCCATCAAGAAGAAATGGGTGACCACTTGGGTCTTATTTCTCCTGCTGTCACCAGTGAAATCACCCTAAATATGAAAATGGGCATTATGGGAATACAATGGAGGTTCTACGCTAACTGGCGAACAGTTGCAACAGCAGAGTTTCCGTAGAAATAAGCCCTGGCTATAATCATTATTTTTTTCCCCCTCATCTGACTAAACCGAAGTGGTCACACTGCAGTTTCGATTTTTGCAGAAATGGTACGACGGGAATTTCAAACGTTCCTTCATCAAGCCTGAAGCCCCTTTCCCCCCAGCAAGATTCTAAATATCAGCTCCCAAAATGTCCCATTTCTGTATGCCTGATTTGCACTCATGGAGATTTGGAGGTTATGCCTCAGTTGTGGTACCTCAAGTTCAGGTCTGAAGCAGAACCGTAAACTCCGGATGTTGCTTCCTTGCCCAAGTTGCGACAGTTTTAACTCTCACAGTAAGTCTACTAGCTGTTTAACGTTTGCTAACACATACACATATTACTGTTATTTCAATCCACTCTGACCTTTCAGAAATATGACAGTTCATTTTTTTTCTTTTTTTTTTTTTTTAATTAGTGTAATATCAGTTCATTCATCAACAAGGGTAAAATTGTTTTTGTGAAGAGCTTTCATCTTAAAAAAAATATTAAATAAAAAGCATTTACTTAGGATCATGAACATAAATAAAAGGGTAGATCAGGCCAGCAGACACGATCCAAAACAGGGTTTTGATAATCAGGTACATCGCACATCCACGGAATACTATTAGAAAAAGCTTGGTTTTATGCAGTTAAGCGTTTCATACTTTTTCACTTTTTTTTTTTCCTTTTTTTTTTTTTCCTCGCGACGAAACATTTACTTTCTTGATAGGTGGCGCAGCACGTGCCCTCAGTGAAGAAAGCGTAGGGAGGGGGGAGTTTGGGTCTTGCTTTAGTCACGGTCTTGCTTTAGTCTTCTGTCTTATCTAGCTGTACATGCAGGGAGAAAAGGCCAATGGGGAGGTGAATAACGTGAGGTGGGGCATTATGGGTAAGGAGAATGGAGTAAAGCGTATGACTATGCAGCATCACTTCTACTTGAAAATTTTGTCGCATCTTTGCAAAGCGATTCTCTTTAACGTGGGTACCCTCCCCTTGCCATTTTGGTAGCAGGTACCCTGTAATGTCGACGTGGTGAAAGAAAGAGCTGGTCCCCACCATCCTGCACATCCTCAAACTGTTGTTTTGTCCAAGGAAACTCCGAAGGAAATGTTTATTCCTCCACTGCAGGTCAGACTATTTAAAGTTCCACAAGGGCTTTTTGTGGATGGGAAAACAACTTGTTGACAACAGCAATCATGAAACCATTTCTTTAAAACACTTTAACAAAGGAGGGCGAACTGAGGAAACCACAAGTGAAATAATTTCCCATGTTTCCATGTATATGCTTTAAAGGAAACTCGGAAGCCACAGCTTAATACCTAATAATGCTGACTCAAGGAACCTCATTTTTAAAAGAATAAAACCCATGATCCAGATTTTTCACAGGGTCTGTCTCAGTTGATTAATTGATAAATCCAGAGCCAACTACAGACAAAATAGTTTATTTTGAAAAAGCCTAGCATGTAAAAATTTGTCACTACAGTAATTAGAGTTAGTAATAGGATCTCTCTGACTGATACGTAATAAAATTTCTCAACTCTTTGCCAGGTTTGTGTTAAAGCACAGCCTGAAATTTAGATGTAAACCTAAACTATATGTGAAGCTGTTTATTGTTCATTCTGCTACTTTTACCTACGGTAAGTATAATATGACTCAGTGGCTAAAATCGTGGCATTGGCCTCCTACTCTGCATTGATACTAAGGGTCAGAGGCCCCCAACCAAAAAAAAACCCGTCAAATTCAACCCTTCACGTAGCTGCATGTACTTGGAAACATTTGCCACTCTGTTGTCATGGTGACTGAGAATTCCATTGTAGTTCACAGATCAGTTCTCCCCTCGCTAAATCCCTATTAACACAGGTCACATTTGTGCAGTAGGGGGAAAAGAAAAAAGGTATGATGAAATGCACTGGTAAGATGTCCTCTTCCGTGCTCTGACATAACTGTAATCATGGTTTAAGCAAGGTTGCCTTGCCATTCTCACATTGATAAATAATTTCACTACTCGGCAACATACACACGCCTCACTGTAATCCTTCAAAAATGGAGCTGAAGTCTGTGCTTCTTAATGGAGTTCAGAGCTGGGTAAAGTAAGTCCATGCAGAAAACAAATGGCAAATCCCACTGAGACTTCTGAATCTGAGATAACAGTCTGAATAGTAGAGTGATTCTGAAGGCTTGAACTGACTCAATGCTCTGCCCAAGGACTCAATATCATCAGGTTTTATGCTGCTTAGGAAATCCCTTGTGAGTGAATTGAATGGGCTGCCCTTGCACTATGCAAATAATGTAGGATGTGCAGAAGTTGTGTGATCCCCAGTTATGAGTGACAAGAGCCTCGCTTATTATGGCGTATATGCTAAAACCATTTTTCCTCCTTTTTTCTGGAATTTTCACGATGATTTTAATTTGATTACATACACTTCACTCCCACCATAGGCCTATTTATTTCTGTGTTTGGAATTTTGTGCATTTAATAAGCTGACACGCAAGCAAGGTTAAAAGCGGACTGCATAAAACGAAACATCTTAGAGGTCTCTTTTTAAGAGCACAGACTAAAAGCTATTAGAAAAGACAACATGATAGAGGCGTGAGAGAAGTGTGGGAATAACTTGCAGGCTCCCGGTCTGTGTGATTAGTGTGGTTCTTCTTTAAAAGGGCCCTGATTTTGCAATATCAACAACAAACAGGATCAATGCATTAAAATATATTCCAGAGATGGAAGTAAACTAAATATTATAACTCATCAATTTTCCTAGTTATCTAACAGTCATGCCCAAAACACTAATCAACAGAAAGACAATAAGAGGCAGGGTAGGTAGGATATATGACCCGGTTAGTACATCCTGCACACAACTCGTTTGAAAGGACGGAGGAATGAAAGCAAAGGTTACGGTTTTCTTTTTTCATCTTTCAGGGTGATTTTTTTTTTCCCCTCAGGGGGCGAGAAATCCAGCTGGGGGGGGGCATGGGAATCACAAGCCCTGCTTGGCAAGGGAGGCGGACACCTGGTCGGCAAGGGTGGAGAGTTGGGGTGAGTCGGCCACGTTGATGCTGCCGGAGGACGAGACGTTGCTGAGGCGGCGGGGGGAGCCATCCATGGAGACAGTGGGGGACTGGTAGACGATCTCTGCCCCATGGTCTGTGCGAGCCTTGGCCTGTTCACGGAAGGTCAGCTTGTGTGACTCAATCTGGGGACACACGGATGCCACATGGGATGGGGATGGAGGGTTAGGGTGGGGAGAAACAGAGCAGCTGTAAGACACCGTGCTGGTCCCGTGTGTCCTGTGATCCATGGACGATCATATTGCATCACATGCTCATCAAGTCCTCATTTATTTTGAGTAATGTGTGAGCCAGCCTGTGTTAAATAATGAATCAATATGAGGACACGCTGCACCACCTTCGTTTGTTTCAAGGGCAGACAAACGGCCTTCTTTGCTTCATGACTTACCGATGTTCATCTTTGATGTATGATTTGTATGGATTAAAATTCCAACAGGCTGCATTCACACCGCTTCTATGAAACCCTTAATTTTTTTTCTTCCCACTTGAGTTTCACTAGTTAAGATGTTTTCAATGGGAAAAAATTGGCACAAGCGCTCCCCCTTGTGGTAAATGGGCTTATCAGCATGTTTCATCAAAGTACAACAAAGTTACACTTGCAATAACCTGTCCAATCGAATATAGTACTTATTATCAACAAGGTAGCTACATTAAATACCATTTTATTTATATCTTTACTGTGATATACTAAAGATGCATGCTTTGTGCAAATATGGTATAAAGAGTTTTCACATATACATGCACATATATAGTACCATGCAAAACTCTTAGGCAGTTAAAGGAAACGCTTAAAGCTATTTATCTTCACACAGTAAGGATTTCTTCTCTTCTTCATAAGAGTGACTTGCATCTTGTTGGATGCCTGTAAGTCGACAGCTTCGGTTTCCAAACCAGTGCATTCCATGCATTTGTAAATTTTCCCCACCAGCTCATCTAGTTAAATGAAATAATTTCATAAGCTGCTGGATTAGCCAAACATGGTATGCTTGCGACTGAGTCAGGAAATGCATACGTATGCTGGCTGGTTACTGCAAACGCAGGAGTGACTTTCGGAGAATATCTGAAATGGCTAAGCTAAGGCACTTCGACAGACATCACAATTTTCACACCAACATGAAGATCATTCAAATAATTTCTTTGACCTCCTAAGACTTTTGCATGGTACAGCATATTTTATTCAAAGATAAAACTAAAATTATTGACTCCAGTCTTCTGCATTTGCATTATTACTTTCTTAAATCCTAACAACTGACAAGTGTCTGAAATAAGGCAGTCACAGGCAATCACAGATTGGGTTTAATGCAGATGACACAGGGCCTTTGTTCAGAGCTCTGTCCGCGCCTTGGGTAAATCCTCCAAGCTTTATTCAAGCCAAAACAGTAAGGGTGGACACAGAGAGACTTTTCATGCACAAGTAGGAATGAACCAGAAAAGATCTCCATAATATATCAATAAAGATTTTGTATTTGTCTTGAGCAGGAATGGTCGAAAGAAAACAGCAGCCATGTTATTCATTGGTTCCCTCAGCAATAGAGGCAGCTTTCATTTATACACACAAGAGTTGGGGGGGGGGGCATTGGCTGATCATGGAAGCCGAGTACTTACTGGAGTCCTCAAGCTTTATGAGGGAGTCCCCCATGGGTGGGAAGGATTCAGAAGGGGGCTGAGAAGACTGTGGTGAAGTGTCAGTGGGGGTGGGGCCCAGATCGTCCCCGTTTAGGGGTACGTTTTTCATGCCCCCCTCTGCCTTCTTGCCCATCTCATTCTACGGAGGAACCCCACCATGGCGAAAAACATGCATCTTTGTTAAATAACCAAAACGGCATGTGGGTTTAACAGCAACACGAAAGTTAAAACAAACTTTAAAGAAATACGATGAAGGACGCATGACTGCAGAAGCCAAAGAAAAGGAAAGAGAAGCAAGAAAAGCGAAGCAAGGTAAGCTAAACACAGCCATCACTACGTGGTCTCCTACAAAATTCACCTGAATGTCTCACCATCATTCGGAGGGGAAGGTTTACCTAAAAGCCTTACAGTGTACCAGAGCATGTGAGTGGAGTGGAGCGGAGTGTGAGCGAGGAGCAAGGAGCGGAACGTGAGCGAGGAATGGAGCAAGGAGCGGAGCGGTTGGAATTTGGTCAGAGCGTGGAGCGGTTTTTTAATTAAGGCTGGAGCAGTCATTCTGTCTCCCTCCAATTTCGCTTCGATACCGCTCACACTACGATTCTGAGGCGTGCCGAAATCTACCCAGAATTCATCTGTACAATTATCAAGACTATTACACAGATTAGCCGAGATACAATTCGCAAAGTATTTCACAAAGGAAACTGATAAATCATGCAAGTGTACTATTCTTATCAAACGTATAGATGACAATAATGTAGAGCAAGAACAACAATGTGGTTTCAGTGAGTAAAGATTCACCAGAGCAAAACGTGATCAAGTATTATATGGTTGTAGCATATCAAGTCTTTAAAGTAAAGTATAAAAGCCTATGAAGTAAATATTGGTAATCAGATAAATTCGTTTTGTCATTCAAAGTAGGTCTAATAGGATTTTTTAAATTTCACGTAACGCTGTCAGTGAAATTTTATTTTATAGAGAGACGCAGCAGCAGCATCAACAAAAAATTAGGAATTTAAAACATGGATGCTTAGCCTGTATATTCTTTAGCCTATTAAGCCCACTTCCTTTTTTTTAAGCCTATATATGATAAAAGGCTTCGGTTTAAGGTGACATTTGTTAGGAATGCAGATTATATGTCCCTCTTTTAAATCGGAGTGAGTGTGGAGCAATTTGACTGGAGCGGGAGGAAATTTTAGTGGGGCGAGGAGCGGTGTTGAGCGGAGCGGTGCGAATTAGAGCGTAGGAGCGGGCGGAGCCAACAGCCTCATGAGCGAGGAGCGGAAATTCTCACTGCTCCACTCCGCTCACATGCTCTGCAGTGTACACAATACCAGCCTACTCCCCTCCTTCCTTACAGATCATCATGCTGGTTACCTAGCACTGACGGGATAGGAGGAGTGCCCTCTCTGTTGCTCACGGTAATCCTGACCTACCCATGACAGAAGATACAATGTTAAGACACTAGAGATGGACGACTCAAAGCTGATTGAGGCTGAAAATGCATGGTCAGAGTGAGCATCTGACCTAACATAGGCACCCGAAGGCTTCACAGGGGCAGAAATCATTCATAGCTAAAGTTTCAAAGAATTCTGCACTGTCCCTCTACATGGCCTGTCGTCCAATTCCCCCACTTTTTTCACCTGTCCTTCTAGATATTGATCCATTGATCTTCTAAGCAGGATCATTTCCAAACACCCTGACACCCAGCTACCGAACTCTACACAATCAGATTCACCTTCCCTAGAACTCAAAGGGCTTCTAAATTGATTTCAAAGGCTTTAACCTTGAATTCGTATTTAGAAAACATGAAATTATGAAGTTAGTCGTGTTAAATCCGTTGCCCTTAGTTAAGGGTCCTTCTCCTGGTTTTCCTAAAAGGCATTTGGAAAGAGAAGCAGGAATCCAGGAGGAAGAGACAGGCGGTGAGACGGGGGCACAAGACCACTGAAGACACAAGACGAAGGAAATTGGAAAAGGGGGAAAAGGCAGCGGGCCAGGCAACTACGGCGGCTGAGGGAGCTGCATGTCCTTGTCTGGTTCATGCTCAGCCTGGTCTACGGCTTGTCTATGTGGGCCGCTGCTCAGCCTCTTGACTGGTGCCTCTCCCCTGCATAAACAGAGGCCGGCCATCCCCGCCGCTCATTCTCAGCGGACAAACGGCTCCAGACGAGATCACGGACAGAGGCAGACTATCCCCCCCCCGACCGTTCATGGGCACAATTGTCTGCTGTGTGCACGTGTCGCGTGTCGCGATAGGTGCTGTAGTAGCAAAGGTCATAGTCGGCCATGCAATGTAGTGAGGAGGGCGAATTGGAAGCAGTGCCCAGGAATTGGGGAAAAAACAAATCATGTCAGCCACCAGAAAGGAAGAAGAAATGCTTTTTTCAGTGCTATGCTCTCAAAACAATATAAAGTATACATAAAAAAGTTGGAGATATTGATTATGGTGGCTTAATTTTACTGTGCTGAATTCAAACCGGTGCAAATGTTGTATCACTGTCTGGCAGCCTTACCTTCCTCAGTCCTCCACCTGCCACGTGCCCAATGTTTTCAAGAGAGCCAATCTTTGACTGGCCTTTGAAATCCAGCTTCTCTGTCTTTATTTCAATGTTGCCACCACCTTGAATGGGGGGGGGGGTACAAGTATCAAAGTACGTTTTCAATTTACTGTTGGGCCTCAGGAAAAATCATTAACAGAATTAAAATCATAGGCTATAGCAGCAACCGACCAGCCTATCAAAAATGATCACTTAACTGATTCCGTAATATATTATTAAGACATGCATATTACACCTTGGGATTGTATATTTCTTACGTTTCAGTTTGGTATCTCATGCTTTACCTGTTTGCCAACTGCTAACTGTCAACATGTCACTGAATAACGACATCACAATGGGAAAAACATTTTTTCATGCTGATGCATATCTGGATGCACTTTAATAAAAAATATTAAATGACACCCACATTATGGTACACAGTAAAATACCTGGTTTGTGTCGAATGTTGTCCTTCGAGCCACATTTTGCCTGAACATTGCTCAAGTCCATCTTTTTGTGAACGATTTGAATCTGGACAGAATGAGGACGAGGGCAGGGAGCATTAGAGCAGGACACATTAACCAGTGAGAAGACCTTCAGGAAAGCAAGGGTGAAAGGAGCATGCAGAAGACATGCAAGAAAACCCACAAGGTTCTGTCCCTAATTCTAAGGAGGGAGGGGGACGGTTTTATTTCTCTCCGCCATTATAAATTCCTCCAGAATGAAAAGAAAGACGTCAATTGGCAGAACCTAGAAAGTCACAGGTATTTGTTGCATCTAAATCATTAAAAACGACACTGCCTCCAGGACCGACAGAAAGAACTGGAGTTTTAGGTGTCCAATTTTCAGACCATACTGCACCAGGTTCATGCCATGGTCTGAGCACTTTCTTTTCACAGCTGTAAATGTTCAAGGACCGCTGGTGGAAGAAGGTGACTGTACTTCCTCTTTTACAGTGTGAAGAAATACACCCAGTGATATTAAAGACGGGTGAAAATTAAGTAGCGGGGGAGATAAATCAAATACCTCTTTGCAGAAAAACTTAAAGATAAGATTGGAAATACTGAAACAGAAAAAACAGGGGTACTTTGTATAATGTAAGAAACAGGGGTAAAACAGGGGTACTTTGTATAATGTAAAAACGGGTAAAACAGGGGTACTTTGTATAATGTAAAAACGGGTAAAACAGGGGTACTTTGTATAATGTAAGAAACAGGGGTAAAACAGGGGTACTTTGTATAATGTAAGAAACAGGGGTAAAACAGGGGTACTTTGTATAATGTAAAAACGGGTAAAACAGGGGTACTTTGTATAATGTAAAAACGGGTAAAACAGGGGTACTTTGTATAATGTAAGAAAC
>JABFEB020000092.1:14075682-14087273 GCA_019775895.2 Stomatorhinus ivindoensis | reverse complement strand
GGAAGCACTTCTTTACACAGCGTGTAGTCAGAGTATGGAATAGTCTTCCTGATAACGTAGTGCAAGCAGAATCCTTGTGTTCCTTTAAATCAGAGCTAGATAAGATTTTAACAACTCGGAGCTATTAAGTTCTCCCCAAGCAAGCTTGATGGGCCGAATGGCCTCCTCTCGTTTGTATAGTTCTTATGTTCTATTTCGCTATGTGCAGTCTTCCTTCCGTTATATTGCCAAGTAATCGAGAAGGCAAATTTTAAAATCGAAGCTAATCGAGACAAAAATCAAGTAATCGAGTTTAAATCGAGTACTCGTGACAACCCTAGTCCAGTTACAGGAAATCTATAAGTCCAGTTTACGCCTACTACTGAACCTAACACCCTCATCAAAGCCTTCTGTTTCATTTGGCATTTAAACCTAGCTATCAAGGCTTACCGTCAGATCCAATACACATCCTAAGAGAATCTTACACACCCATTCCTAGACTGTAATGTTACCATTATCATCTTTTGTTGCAACAGATTTGCTCTCTTCCTTCTTGGAAGAAGTTGTATTACACAAAAGCATTTTACATCAAACTACATTCAGTATGTCTGGCCATGACACATTCTAGTAACCGAGTTGCAGGAAAATGGGAACATGTACCAGTCTGAGTCGGGGTCTTGCCAGGAATTTTGGTCCCTGCAGCTTGAGGTTTGGCTCCAGCTTTCCCATCAGCCACCTGTGCAGGGAAAATACCATTACCGAACAAACAAGGGCCATTAAGCTATGTGCTAGGTAGTAGTAGCACCTCTGCTGCTTCCAGTTCAGTCAGGGCTGCTGTAAGCATCCCTCAATCTGCACACATTCGACAAGCATCTGAAGGACCCCACAGACAAAGTCATGTTTAATTTCATCCCAGGAGAGGAGGAATTTGTAGACTGTAATTTACAAAAATGAAGGCTTCACAGACTGTCTCAGTATGTGGATTCTATTCTCAGGTTTTTAGATGCAATTCTTGTCGGCCATTGTTTTTTTTTTTGAGGAAGGGTAATATAGATAATAAAAAACAACGCTTAATAATACACAGCGCAAATTTGCAGAAAAGTACATTTTATTGCAGTTTGGTTAATTGCCACATAATATTACTCAAATCAACTCTGGCTAAATGCAGCTTAATAAAAACACATTTCTTAATCTTGGCTTTTGGGTTGCCATTTCTACTTTAATCTATAGATGTTTTATGTTACAACAATAAGTATTGGATTTATCTAGTTTCATTGCAGCAATGCAAAATTTTTATGTTTTCTGTATGCAAACTCAACCTAACCGAATATTACAAACGTTATTTTGCACTGGATTATTTTCCCCAAACGAGCTTGATGGGCCGAATGGCCCCCTCTCGTTTGTAAATTTCTTATGTTCTTATTCTCAGACATTACATTTTACACTGAATTATTCTCATACATTACATTTTGCACTGGATTATTCTCATACATTACATTTTGCACTGGATTATTCTCATACATTACATTTTGCGCTGGATTATTCTCAGCCACTGCTAGTATTTTTCCCAAATAGTCAAAGCTCTAAGCCTTGAAGGTCTTGCCAATATGACCACAATGTGGATTAGGCCTGCGTCTAAACTTAAAAGGCAAACGTGAAAATCAGTGGGGATGTATCTCCAGGAGCAGTGGAAGTCAGGCCTGCAAAATACTCACCTGTGGCCTGGTCCCACTGGCTCCTGCACTGCTGCCTTTAGCGACGGGCCTGCTAGTGGAGGAGGCCAGGGTTTTTTTCGAGGGGCTCGCAGTGACTGAGGTGGGTCTTTTTGGGGTGGAAGTGGGTCTAGATTTGGCAGGTGTGGTTGTGGGGGTCTTTACATAAAACAGGGAAGGGATCAACATAAACACCAAAAATTCAAAAGCAAATTACAAAAGAAAGACCATGAATGTGAAAATGAAGCCACGCAAATTACAAATAAATCAATACTCAAAAGATAATAGTATTAGCTTTAAAATAACAAATTACAAAATGATGCCAAATGAACAAAGAAAACCTCATACTATAACTGCAACACAAATTACATGAACATGCAAACATACGCAAACATAAAAAGGGGAAACAATCTCAAAAAAGTGTGTTTGTATGCAGGGCAAAGGCTTAACGGCACGCAATTTGTGCAAGATACCACTAAAATGTCTTGCATCGTACTTCATAACCCGCCAATTAGCTCTCCAAACTCGATTCAAGCTGAGGACACGCCCACCTAGGCCGGCCCCCTCCGTCTGATGCCGGCACTGACAACACTCCTCAAAACACTATCACGACAGTTCACGCCATCAGAACAGCACTGCTGCAGTCAGAGCTGCAGTTCACCATGACTGCCACTCCCAGGTCAGGCACCTACCTTCTTTTCACCGCCGGCGGCATTTTTCTCAGCATCAGCCTTGGTTTTGGCTGTGAAAATAAAACAAAACACACAAACTAGTACTTTGGACTCTAGTTCCGGTGCCCGCATTTAAAGTAAACATTCAGGGTTTACATTGGTGTCTGTTACCAAGGGCTCCCTGAGGAAGACGACTTCTTATAAGAGATTCACAGATCAGACTCCAGTTCTGCAATTCTCTTTCACTGCATTGTATCCATTGGAGATCTTTTAAATAAAACCAGAGTCTCTTTCCCAATACAACACAATTCTGGATTAAACAGCCGTACACTTTTACTGTACTGCAAGAAAGAATAAAGCAAATAAGTCCTAGCTTGTACTGTTTCTGTATTTATATTGATCACACAAATAAACAAAAACCTACACAAAGAGGGCTTACTTTGAGGGAAGGAGAAGATAAATCCAAAGACCTGAGCATTTAAAGAAGCTCACCAGCAACATGTAATATTTTGTTTGGAATCAGTTTATAACATAGATCACTTTGTAGGAAACAGTGGAGGGTCACTGCAATGTTCACTGCAATGTTCGTCCTTCCCTTCAATGCAGTAAGGCGTGGGAAGTAGAGACATGGCTATAGGCTACCGGAAGAGTAAAATTTAACTCATTTACCATATGAATAATTTATATACCAGGGATGTTGGGGGAGGTGGGGTCAGGGAAGACATAATCTAAAGATGGGGCTCTTAAAGAGAGTCTAATACAGACCCCTGCGTGCGTTTGGCACATTTACTCCGAATAAGGAAAAGAATGTCACAGGTTGATTCAAGTCAAATAATATTGTAGCTATCTACAATCACGTATATTAAAAACAACTAAAGCTGAGGCAATCGTATACCAGTATGCTGGGCACATAGGGGAATATACTACTGATGAAAAGACAGTGGCTTTAGTGTGATTCATTTCAGAGATGGGATTTATTTATTAATTTTGGTTGATGACTCGTGTAAAAAGGAAAGGTGGAACTTTTCCCTCAAATTAAGAACTCGACCACAGTCCACACTGGCTGTGCGGGTGGGGCATAAAGAAATGGTGTGTTAGAAAGAGGTTGTGCAGCCAGGGTGTGGTTTTCAGCAGGAGGAACGGGGGGACTGGGGACCCCCAGACATGCGGTGCAGCATGCAAACATCACTGCCAACACAGACATACAAGTAAATCACACAGACAAAACATGGATACAGAGAACACAGAAAGAGACAGACAGAAACTGAAAAGAAGAAAGGTAATGGTGATCGCAAGCAGCTTGTTTCCTGAAACGATGACGCTTATCTGCAGTGCACGCGCATGGGAAAGTACGGTCACGCGTAACTCTGAAGGTTGCTTTGGGGGAGGGGAAAAAAAGAAAACAGGAGAGGGGGCTGGGAGAACTGGTGAACAGAGCTGAAAACAGACCTTTGGTTTGAGGGACTGGAACATTTGATTTTCTGTCTATGGAAGCATCTTTTTGGGGGGGTTTCTGAGATTTGGTGTTAGAAACAGGAGGGGCAGCAATCTTGGACAGAGGTTTCTGTTGGGTCTTCTCAGGGGGGGATATAGATCCCCGTTCCTGGTATGACAAGACATCATCGCTGCCTGCAGACTCATCTGGGGCTTTCACGGCTGCTTTGAGATCTTCGTCCGACGTCTCCAGGTATTCATCTGCCTTTGAAGGAGCCACGTTTGCTAGTTTAGAAAAGTTCTCGGTGTCTCCGGGGTCTTCCTGGGCCTCGCTTGCCACAGGACTGTCAGGTTGTCGCTCAGGACTCAGAGATGCTTGATTTGCCCCCTTTGGCACCACAATAGGGGAGGTGGGAGACCAAGGGTCGGCAAGGCATGGCGACTCATCCGGGCCGCTCAGTTCTCCACTGAGCCCATCCTGGCCGCTTGGGCGCTGAGGTTCCGTGTAATCGAAAGATAGTACGCGATTCTTGCCTTCAAGGAACGGAGAGGGGTTAGTAGCAGAGTGCCCATCTTTGTCGTCCATACAGCCCACTCCCAAGGATGAGAGATCTGCTACCACAACGCTGCGGATCAGCGACACCCCCAACTCACTTTGCACCTGGGCAGGGTTCTGGGAAATTCTATCCGAGTCTTCTGACTGCCTCCTATATGCATCTGAGGAGGATTCCCTTGGAGAGAATGGCACAGACCCATTCATCCCCACATGCTTCAGGTCCCCGGAGCTGGTAAGGGAGCCACAGGCTTGCTCCGAGTCACTCCCATCATTGGCGAAAGTGCAGCTGCGAGTCGGCGCGGTTCCTGCGAGGTTCAGGCTCATTCCTGGGAACTCCTCTAATGTTTGGGAAGCAGAACAATAGTGACATCCATAGGATAACAGTGGGTTAGCATCACCTCTGTCCCACTCCTCATTTTAAGCGCAACGGGGGCAAAAGCAAGGACCCCATCACAAGCCCCTTGTGGAAGGCGTCGGTAAAATTTCAGAGCAAGAGAAATGTCTTATACAAGTTTGCAAAAAATCTGAGCTGAAGGCTCCATTTACAGGAAGCTTAGCCAGCCAGCCTGATGCGCTCAAAACCATGCGTTTTGTAGAAACCAGCATAATTGCTTCCACAACAAAAATAAGGGTTTGCATTTATAAATGCAGTCTGCAGCTCAGAACAAAGTGCACAAAATAAAAATATAAATAAAGACCAGAACAAAAGAACATTTAAACCTCTTATTATACATAGGGGTTGCAGTCAATAACCCTGCCTGACCAGCCTTGGATTCTCTACAATGTCACTTTGATTTGCCATTAACCACAATGCCCAGTGCAATGCCCTTGGTTAATTATGTGTCAAGCTAAAAAATCAAATTCAGCTGGCTCAGATGTTTAACACATTCTCCGTCTTCTGCAAAATGGGTCAATATGTCCTCATAAGTGCAGTCTCATTGCTCTCAGTGTTACTGCAGACTGAACGGTGACTTGCAAAACCGTGATGACTAACTGCACTCCAAACGTGCAGACCAAGCACATGTGGGTGCGCTAATCACGCCATACCTTGATCAGCCACTACAGCAGGGGCAGCCATGGCTGCATTTCCGGCTCCTTCCTCCCCTGTTTGAGGTGGGGGTAAGTGGGGGGAGAGACCATGAGATCAGCACTCTGGATTCAGAACCCGCCCCACCTATCTGCACAATGCAGGGCACGCAGCTTTGCAGACATGCACGTAAAGAGCAGCATTTTTTTACTACAGCTCGAAGCCTGGTACCCCCAGTGACTGGGAGGAAGCGCTCTGTGGAAGAATTTGAGCTCCTGGATCATCATCACATGACTTCCCCAAATGGTCAAAATACTCAGAAAAGTTGCATTAACTCCTCCATGCCAGGTTCTTGGAGCCTTTCATTTCAAAGCAGAGGAATGAATAGGAGGTGATATAACTGAAGGGGAAACCACAGTGTTTCGACAAACAGGAAAAGCTCTTTCGGTGAAGGGCCGTTTGCACGGGTAAGTGCAGAGGCTTATCGACTAATAATAGTAATTACAGGAGTAATGAAAGGATCACCATGTCTCTTAAGTGTTCTCACTCAAGCGGAAACATTAACTATCCCAAGGTCTCTTAACAGAATGCAATTGCTTTGAGGAGATGTGCAAATCCTGGCATGCAGGGCAGCTGCGGTAGATTTGCTGCAGAAGGCGCTGATGTCACACAAGCATCTGATCCTCTAAACATCATTAAAAAAAAAAGCGCGCGCGCACACACACACACACCTTTCAGGTTTTCAATACCATTAAGGAAGGTGTGATATTGGTTGAATTTAGGGTTGTATCGTTGTATAGTAACAGGGTTATATTATATGTTATATATATAAAATTGTCAGTGAGGTTTCACACAAGCAGAGTGAAAGCGATGTTAGGATTTAACCGCTACCCCAGTACTTTCTATGACACCTAGAACCACAGAAAGTGTTCTAACAGCCAAAAAAAGAGGATTCCCAAACTGGCAGAACAGCAAATTAACCCCCCCCCCCCCCAAAAAAAAAACAACAATTATAGTAAAGCTCACAACTAATATGATTTGATTTTTAAAAAAAAGACATGAACTTTAAAATGCATTGGCTACATGAATAACAGTCATTGTGTCATTATCCTTAAATGTGTGTTTGTCTTTGCCACTGAGTAATCTACTTGTTCCAGGGTTTCAGTGGTTTGATACAAAGTCATTCATGCACTGCAGAGCCTCAGTTTAACCTGAATGCCTTCCCACATACAGGCATGCAAAGCTTGCGGGGAAAAACCAATGTGATTATTCACGGCTAAATTACGGGGAGAGCAAGGCTCTCAAAGACGCCACTTTCCTCGTTCCTCTGAATCATCATTATCTGGGGCCTCAAGCTTCATTCTTAGTATTCCAATATCTTTTATGCCAGTGCTGAAAGCGGGGGCACCAATCGCATCACGGGCAAAATAAATAGAGAGGCTGAGAACCAGGAGGAAAATATGAAATATTGGCCAGGCATGATCATATGCATTAGGTATGTACATTTGTATTAAGTCATTTCACATTTTCTCACTGTATGTCAACACTTATGGAATAAACAGGACCTGTGTGACAGGCAATGATATTTTCCTGGCCAAGTAACACTGAGCTGAATTAAAAAAAAAACTAAAATATAGCTGAATGAAACAGCAGCTGATTTCTTGTTTCCTGTGTTCTGCTTTTTATCATTTCCTCCTCCACTGAATAAAATGTGCTACAGGCTTTTCTTGATTGCTTTGAGGCATTCTTCAAATGACAATTAACATTTGCAAAAGGAGCGCAATTCCCACACCATAATGTCCCTTTTGCACAGCAGAACATTTTGTGTTACTTCACAGAAATCGCTGAATGTTTTAGTAAACAAACACATGTGGTTTTCTACAACTGTCATCATTTGGCACAGTTTTGAGTTGAGTCCTGTTGGTCAAAATAGATCATGTAGTTTTCCACTGTAAATATTTTACACCCAAAACTATATATGCATCTGATCGTGTTTGCCACCACATGCAAAACAGCTAAGCAAGTGTTTAACTTATTTGTAAATATATTCCATAAATTGTAACGACACAGGATTGTTGTGTTTTTGGTTCCCACAGTACATGATTTTGTTGTCATGTTGATCTTGTATTACCATTGTGCCTTTTTTGTGTTCTAGTGCTGTGTGACTTTTTTTGTTTGTTCTTGTACAAACATCTTGAGATCTGAAAAAGTTACATGTGCATGCGAGTGCTTTCTCTTTCCAGGGAACTTTACATAGTGTAATGTAGAGCCTTGCAACGTTGAAACTGATGTCTGAGATAAAGAAGTATCAGTTTGCTAACGAAAAATGACCAGTCAGTGACAATGAGAAAGTAGGAACCGACTATCATTCAGAATCATGGAGCTCAGGAGCACACTGACACTGACAAGACTGACACTGACATTTTGACAATATATCTAAGCATTTTGACTCTCATGGTGAAAACGATGCCGATCGTACTTTTCATTTTGGTGGCACTGATTAATGGAATTATTTACTTTTGAGCTATTTTGGGTAAGTTACCCGCTTTTGCAGTTAAACAACAGTGTTGCGCTTATTGCATGAACTGTTTTGAGAAATAGTCAAAGTCTTGAAATAGTCAAACTATTATAGTCTTGAGAACATTAAGTATATTTCATGAATTGTGCCAAAGCAATCAAGAAAAACTAATGTATAATGGAATTCGGGCCAATGGGAGGAGGAAAGGTCACTTGAAATAACTAAATATGACAGAAGCTCAAAAGCAAAAGGCAAAAGGCCATGTTAACTTGTGCACTGGAACTTCACTGCTCAATTAAGACCGTCTTCTCCAAGAACGACTTTGATTTAAAGAAAGAAAGAACAACACAACATGCTGTAATCCCCAGAAAACTTTGTTTTCATGTAACTGAATTTGAACAGCGAGATTAAAGTTTACATCTGTGTTTGGAGGATCAAAGCATTTAAGCTGCAAAATAAGCATTACAGATTTATGATTGCAAATATAATGCAGGTAACACAATTAGAGGTCGACTGATCGATTGCAAAAAAAAAGCAGATTTTTAAGCATATTATTGCAGTCATCTTCAGCCGATTAATGAAATCACATAGCAGATACAGTGATGGCTGCACTTGGCTACGTGTGATTGACTCATTTGTAGTCAGTATTGTACTGTGGTTTATCAGCACCTACAGTAGTGAATCTGCGTGACAGGTTCCAAATTCATACCACTTGCATCAGTTTCAATTGATGATTTAACTTTTGTCAGAAATTGAATCCAGAAATGCCAAAGAGTCTTACTTTTAAAATGCTGCATGCCCCTTGTTTAAATCGTGATTAATATTCGTCAAATTATTTTTGCAAGTTATTAGTAATTAAAGTTAAGCAATATGTTACTTATTTGTTATTTTTCTACTTTAAAAAGTAAATAAAATTAAATTAAAATTGCATCGTCCCAAAAAAAATAATAATCAGCATCAGCCACTTAAAAACCTGTATCGGTCGACCTCTAAACAAAACAATGCAATAAATTAAAAAGGAGCAGCGTTAGCAGAAAAAGGAAAGCTTTTGAGCACGCCAGCAGGTACTAAAGGCTGTTGCGTGATAAGGGGCATACCCAGTTGCACCTCCTCACCAGAGGGGGCACTCTCGGGCTCAGCAAGCTGAGACGCCGCTTCTTCTGCGGCCTGCTCTTCTGAGGGCTCCTGGGACTCTACTATGGAAGAAGGGTGTTTGTAGTGTTAGAGAGAGGAGAATTTCAACAGATGTCCTGTAGAGACCTGTAGGTATAAATGGTTCATGAAACTAATCCAAAAGGTAGGTTCCACATGTGCACTGTATGGTCTACACCCCAAAAGAGGTTCTAAGACCTCCAAAGTGAGTTAATTATTATGATGGATAAAATAAATATATTTTAAGGAACTGTGAAATCATCCCATACAAACACTTTATTTCACTTAGATTTTGAGTACCATCTGATGTGTAGACCCTTGGTCACCAAAGTTACACAACTGCTTATAGTTAACCATTTAAGCTCCATGTCAAAATATTTATTATGGTGCTTGTAAATAGCACATCCAGCAAATAAATCTCTGCTTTTCATTGAACTTTTATTATACATGCCCTTCTTTACTTCTGTGTGCCGCCATAGGTTAACAGAACAAAACAACTCAACAAAACATCTGTATACACAACAGGGGCCCAGGGAGGACTCATCTTTGGCTAAACGCACAAGTAAATATTTGCAGCTTCACTCCTTATTTAGCAAGATTTTGGAGTTTTCAATTTGGGCTGTCAGCCTTAACTACGAACTAGCTGAGACTGCAGAGCAGGTAACAGCAGATTATACTTTATCACCAGGACACTTGCACCTTACACCTCTTGTAATGCACCAGTATGTGCGAAACACAGCCAGCGTGTTATCATAACACATAGTAACACCCACATCCACCAGGAGATGAATGTGGATGACCATAAAGCTAAGGCCATAACTGCTATGAAATGCTGAAATCGGCACAGCAAAATGCCAAAGAAGGTACAGTTTACTGAAATATTAGTCCCGATTCAGAAACTGCCAGGGTATCATTAGAATTAGTCCTGTGATGCAGAGTTCACAAAGCATCATACATAATATGGAATATAAGTTCAACATTAAGTGCAATATGGTGAAAAGACATTTCAGAGGACATCTGTAAAAGAGCTGATGAAGCTCACATTGTATCGGGTCACAAAACCATTTCCAAAGACTCAGGCTTCCGTCAGTCCACAGTCAAGAAGAAAGTGGGCCGGAAGAGAGACGGGACTATTGCTGCTCTCATTAGCAGCGGGCAGCCTACCAGGACTGCAATGGCATGCAGCAGATTCCTCAAACGAGCACAGAAAATGAGAGGATGACAAAAAAGGACCTTCGGGCATCTACTGGACTTGATAGCATCTCTGTTTACGGATGCACTGCTGAAAGAGCCTGAACACTAAACAAAACCGGTGAGTGTGGGAGGTCACTACAGAGAAAACCACCACTTTTATGGAGGGAGAAAACACACACACCACATCACCACCAGAGCGATGTTTCTGACGAAAGTTAATCTTTTTGGTAAATACACAGCAACACATTTTCAGAAAATGCTACATTACCAACATGAAAACCCTCATCCGAACTGAGTAGCGCAGTAGGAGTATAAATCATGTCGGCACCAATCAATTCCAAGTTGCGTCATAAAACTCTATAGCAGGATGACAGGCTGCGATTTAAATCTCAGAAGAAATTGTATTATACAACATGACAATGATCAAAAACACAAAGCAGCTGAAACAGAGGAGACTCTGCATTAAAATGACAGAGTCCTGTCCTCAATCCCATTTAAACGCTGTGGTGTGATCTCAAGCAGTAAAAGCAAGCCATCCCAAAAAAATACACATGAACAGGAGCAGTCTTGTATAAACAGAATCCCTCCTAACTAGAGATGCAGATTTTATCAGCCAACTATCAGTATTGGCTGACTCTGCAATAAATCATCCATCAACCGATGTTTAAAAATAGGCTGGTATTTACTGCCCGTTAGCCTGTTGAAATGGTCCATGATGTTTGAGCATAATATGTAATGCACACCCACTTACTGAACAGTTATATCTGCTGTGTGGAATTACTTTAATATTAGCAAAAACATTAGAAATGCATTTATGAAATTCTTCTCTGTGTAAACTTCTTGTACTATAAAAATTACAAAACAACAAATCGGGTTGCTCACCTCAAGGTGAGACGTAGTGAATCGTACAGTATGAGGAGTTTCTGAGAAGCAAATCCATTCCAGTCAGGAAGGCTGCAATACTGCTAAACAGGCTAATGCAAGCGTTTGATAGCAAAAGAAAATTCAGCACAGACAGCACAAAATCAAAAGATATTACCCTGAAAATTACGCAGTTTATCACAGTGAAAGACGAGGCTCTCTGCAGGACACTGGCTTTAATGAAAATACTGGTAGCAGTTTCTGCATCAACAGCACAACAATGCCGTGGCACATTTTTTTCAATTTTGTTTTTAAGTATTATAAATAGTTATTTGAAATATGTAAGCAGTTAATGTTATAAATATACAACGTGTATAGTAGGGATTTTCGAAAATTTTCGGCCGAAAATAGCCCAAAAGTGCATTTTCGGTTTTCGGCCGAAAGATTTTTATCACCAAAACAACACGGCCGAAACAGTATGTTGTGA
>JABFEB020000092.1:14054289-14065956 GCA_019775895.2 Stomatorhinus ivindoensis | reverse complement strand
TCCTTGTTCATCATTACTGCTATTATTACATACTACTACTACTACTAATAATAATAATAATTATAATAATAATTATTATTATTATTATTATAATAATAATAATAATAAACAATTTGGAAAATTTAAGCCAAACGAAAAGCTTTCAAAATTCCACGACAAAAAAACTGCTTATAAATGATTACTGATCTGAAATCTGATAATTAATATAAAATGCTATTTAAATGGACAATGTCTTGGATCTGACACGTAATCCCTATCTTAATTATGAAGTACACTGACTGTTTTCACCCTTCTAACGCGCTACCATCGGTATATGTCTTCTTTCGTCCTTTTGAGGAAGAAGGGAAGTCTAGCCGGTTCTCGCGTAGATCGCCCTAACGAACGCCCTAATCTGAAAATAAATATTTAAATATGATGATAGACTGACTTAAAAAAAAGCATGCTGAAATGTAACGCTATTGTGCTCTTTAAAAATCATACATACGATCTTCGTTTGAGCAAGCAATCCGCATGCCATGTCGTTCCCCTTTGTCTGGCTACTTCTACATGAACGCCTCCTCCATGCACAGAGGGGACCAAATTACAAAGTCGACGAAAACTGTAAATTATCAAATGCTTCACATCGATGTCCACGAAATATTCGGGTTTACCGTACTGAAATGTCGAAAATGAATGCCCCAGATCCGTCGCGTGGCAAGAGGAAGATGCGTGCGGAGGAGAAGGGAGGGGTTTCTGAAGAGGACCTACAGACTTACAGCATACAGTATATGGTTTATATTCTACATCTTTCTTTAAACCGAAAACTAAGAATTCTTATATTCTGTGTCTTTTAATTAACTGCAAGACACCCCTTTTCTATATCGGAATGCTCATGCAGAGAACTATATGCATAATCCGTAACATGTCTTTCCTGCATGCCACAGGGAGGGAAAAGAGGTGTGTCCGTAGCCATGGAAAGGGGAGACAAATTATTCCAGAAGATTCATGCTGACCCACCCAAATATAGCAGCATTTGTATGACACTATTACAAACGAATCGGCCAGGGAAAAAAAACATGCGGCATTCTGCTAAATTTCTATACGCAAAAAGGCCCGTTTTAATGTGTATCGATTGCACACTAAGAGGATGGCCAAGTGTGGAAGCAAAATTTAAAAACGGATATTAAAGGATGCACAAAGACTAGCCCTGCCTGCGTGCGAGCGTGCACACACATGGATTAGCAGCGACAAGCACGCTTTCCAGTACATGTAAGCATGCTGTGGCCTTTGTTTAAGACGATTGGCACAAATTATTTTTCAGTAATTAGCAACCGGTATGTACCGGTCTGGCCGCGATGACAATGCAGTTACCGCACATAGTGGCACCAGTCCTAAGCAAATTAATAAAAATACAGTACGTAGGGGGGGGAAGGAAACGGGCTCCGAATGTCTCATATTCCGCAGATCAAACGGTGCTGAATGAAAAAGCGGTACCGCGCTACTGAGACAAGGCCAGGTGCAGTTAAGAGCAACCAACCCATTCCGCATCAGCACCATTCATAGCGGAAAGCGAAAGCCGGCTGCTTTTCCTCCCTTAGTGTTTTAGACACCGAGGTCGAACGAAATCAGCTCCGCATTGGAAAACGACCCGGACGACTGGCCATCTTGAACGCGTTTCCTGCGAGCTAACGGGGCTTATTCAAAAGACGTCTTTCATTTGATTCAAGGGGGCAGAAGAGCACAGAAAGGTCCAGAATATAACGGGAAGTGCGTTTTAAAAACAGCATACGTTATAGTTTCGTCCACGTTTCGCTACAAGTCTGCAGTTTGTTCAAGCTGCTAATGCACTAACGATAAAGATCTGAAGATATATCTTACGTGAAAAGCACGGAAAAAATGTATTCAATCTTGTCTACCATAATATCTTTACAAAAATAACATTTTTTTGGAAATAATTAATCGGCCGGTTGCAAATTTACACGTCCGACGTGAAAAAAACGAAGTAGCCTATTTGCGACCCCGGGCGTTATATGCAATATATTTAGTAAAATCGCCTCGGGGAGCCGGCTAACCTGCTAGATGGCTAGCTGGACTTAAATGAACATTTTAAAAAAGGAAAAAACACAGAGGCTTAAGATGGATTCAAAATATCGGAATTTATTTTTTACAAAGCTCCGTCTGCCATGCAACCGTATAAGCGCCTAAAAAAGGGGCGAGTCGATGCGTACTTCTGCTCGCTGCTAACGCAAGGTTTCATTCCTCCGCTGGTTTACTTATCTGTCATGAAGAAAAGCCTTGCAGGCCCAGACCTCTCCCACCCGATGGAAAAAATATCACCCTGACATGACAAGCACGAATTGCCGGCTTTAAATCCCGGCAGCATTATCGAAGCTACAGATCTGACACGCATCTCTACCGGACCACCCCCCACCCGAGTTTTAGAAAGCGCTCCCGTGCATCAAATCACAATTTGGGTTTTGCAAAAGGCTCGGAAATTAGCCTTACCTACCTGTGTGGCAGACAGTGTTATTGTCTCTCCAGCTGCAGTCACTCACTGAGCAACCGGCCGAGTGCTGCAGTTCGTTTGGAAGCCATAAGAGGATGGGGGCGCTGTAGGACAGGGGCAGATCAGCGCAAAGGAGTCTTACATGTGTCGCTTAACCGGGAGGAAAGTTCTCCCAGAGATAACGCCGGACCTTTGCATAAAGGATGATTTTAAAAAATTGAACCTCATTTTACTTCGGGATGCATTAAGGCTACATTTGAAGATGCCACAAAAATACAAAAATTTAAACAGAACCAAGACATATAAGGTCCTAAAATATGTAGGTCTCTAATATGGTTTGTTCCAGTTTTTTTTTGCTCTCCGCATCATAACGATCAGTAAATTATTATTAAACTGAGTTAAATATAAGCGAAATTATCTACATTTAATCGGCCCATGGGAACACAATAACTAGGCCATATTTTTTTCATTGTCAGTTTCCAGTCTGTTTCAGTCATATATTAAAATTTAAATTTATATATGCCCTTTTTGGAAACGGCGAATTTACTGTAGGTTTCATTTCATAGATAGATAGATAGATAGATAGATAGAGTTAAACTTCTGTTATAGGAGGTGGAAACAAAGGGAGAAACCTACACTGACCACACCTGTTATTGATCTGACCAGTCCTTCACCACTGCTTACAGCAGAGGGCACCAGCGATTCACGTACGTCTTGGACGTCTATTCATTTGGTAATCATTTCATTGGCTGATTGGTTTTTCAAAAATCCATCCCCCCTCCATCTTCAGTCTCCTCCTAGTTGACTGTCCTCTCCTATAGTTGGAAGCCATGTAATTCTGAATCCACTTTGTCCTACTTACTAAGACTGGATGTGGATTTTTCGGCGACATTAAACATGTTGAAAATTCGTACAGTTAATGGCCTTATAACAGTACAAGAAAAAAGGTTGCTGTTAAAATAAGTAAGGTCAAAGCAATAAATGTCTACTTTCATCCTCGTTTTCAAAGCCTCGTGAAATGGTACGCGAACTTTCCTGCATTTTTCCCCGTCGTTCGGATTTCTTGTGACCGCTCCGTGAATGTCCTTTACAGGTGCCAGAAAGAGTTCATCGTTTCATTGTCACAGAAACCCCGATAGGGGGCGCGTGTGTTTATTCTAATAATCAGAGAGGTTTCTAGAATGTGCGGACACGCTAGAGGAATGTGTGTCCGCTAGAGGGGGCCGCACAAATGCTGACGTTTGAAAATGGAAAAGCTTAATTTGTGAAATCTCATGTAAAATGTGTTCATTAAAAAAAAAATACTACTAGTACTACTTTCATTGAAAACTGCGCAGAAGCAACTTTGTGGTTGCTTCTGAATTAAAATGTGTTATTTTTCATGAATGCTTTCGTTTCACTGCGGTTGACATGCCAGATGACAATTGATATATCACGTTTTAAAGTGACCTCGACGTCATTTTATATACCGGTATTACGTAATGTACCTGAAAGTTATGTTTGTGAAGAAATTACTTATTTTCTATTCAGCAATGTTGAACTGGTGTTTAATCGTATTAAGTTCGTCCACTTAAGTTACATTATTTATACGTTGAATTCGATTTTAAGAGATGGCTCTTAGTAGAGCTGTTTCTGATTCCGGCTTAATAATCAATAAGGAAAGCAGATTTATTGCGGTCAGCTGTATGAAAATGCGTAGGAGAGCGAATGGGTCACATCCGGGGACTCGAAGTGGCGGCGATAAGCTGGCAGATACTGTGCCATGCGCCTGCCATTAAGGGCAGGGAACGACAGAAAGAAATGCAATACGACACATAATCACTTTACCATGTGTTCATAGTACAACAACAGCTAGCGACATATTTCCGAGATTGCAATGCAATGTAAATATGTTTCTCATGGAATATTATTGCACATTTCACAATCATAATTATTTCGTCAGTATCATATATTTTATATTAACATAAAATGTAAAGAGAGGCATCCCTTAATACTTGTGTACAAAAAAATGGTACACCGCCTACTTTGTTCATCCACAGTATCTTTGTCCTGTAAATGTTCACGTTCGGCAGTAAGTGGTTCGATCTCAGCCCAGCCCAACTTGTTAAACGCTCTGCTAAAGCGACAAATTGGCTTTAAATTCAGTGTATTTAGTCAGCATTGTGAGTGCGTGCATGTTAAAATCATATGAAGGCGGTACGATTTCCTTTCATTAACATGCAATTTAAGAAAGTTGGATGCATTGAACTTCTTTCTATCGCAGTTTCCCCACTTCTTCCGCCCCAGTTATTCAGCGATGCTGGCCGTTTATTACCTTTCGATCATAGTTACCCTGGTGCCGAGATGTTGGGTATAGGAATAAAACGGAAACGCTACAATATAGCGGCTACATTGTCCAGTGGTCTTGGTAAGATGCTTGGGTTCAGTGCGTTTCTCATCTCCAAGAAATATAACAATAAAGTCGATGTATTCATAAATTGGACATTTTAAATAAATGTACAAATAATATTTTAAATTTGTATATTGTATTTTTAGTACAATAAAAGATTTTGAAACACATCATGTTACTTGAAGTTAGAATCTCACTCTATACAAGTCTATAGCTCATTCCCAAATGAGGTATATTTTTCTTGTTGGCAAAAATTTTGTTCATGGCATTTTTTGGAGACTTTCATGTTTGCATATTTTTTTTGTGGGTACAAAGTAAGTTGAGATTATTCTGATTTGTAAAAAAATTGAGGGAATTCTTATTAAGTACCAGCTGGAGGCGTCTGGCTGACAGTGGGCCACAGATTTATTTCAGGGCAGAGATGCTATGTAGTTTTAAGGGAAGGACACATTTACTCTTGGACTACCACAGGGCAGTTATGGTGCTGACCAAAGCTAATTGGTTTTCCATGCTTGGAATCTTCTTCATTTGCAACGAACTGCATACAAGTACACCAGCGACGGGCTTATTTTGGCTCCCTTTATTAATCATAAGTGTCATCAGACCTCGTCTGTAACAGGCCAAGGCTATTGTGCTGCTGTTGGAGGGCATACACTTCAAGGTGACTCTACACTTGTGAGATATTCTACTTTATGCACCAATTGGGGTCCATTTAAAGCAACACGTGTTCATTTTCTTTTGAAATTGTACTTCTAAAGGTAGCATAATAAATTGATGCTATATACAGCTCTGTAAAAAATGAGATCACAGCAATATGTTTTGTTTCACTCTGTCGCTTCAGCCTTTTAACTGGCTGGTTTCTGGTCATTACCAGTGTCTCCTGCTTCACCTTATTCTTAGAGATTTTGAACTTGGAAGCAACTTGCTACTCAGTGTAGCCTTCAGCCAGCAGAACCAGGATTAAACCAGGATTTAAAAATAGATTTGTGTAAAACTATGGAGTGGTCTCGATTTAGCTGTATAATACGGGATTCCATTTTCGGGTTCAAATATTTATATGGCATAAGAAAGCAATTAGGGTATCAATAGGTGAAATTTAAAAAGGAATTTTCAGTGTAATATTAAATTAGGGGGCGGCATGGTGGTGCAGTGGTTAGCACTGTTGCCTCACACCTCTGGGACCTGGGTTCGAGTCCCCGCCTAGGTTCCATGTGTGTGGAGTTTGCATGTTCTCCCTGTGCCTTCATGGGGTTTCCTCCAGGTACTCCAGTTTCCCCCCGCAATCCAAAGACATGCTGAGGCTAATTGGAGTTGCTGTGAATAGTGTGTGAGTGTGCCCTGCAGGTTAAGGGCTCAATGGAGTAGGGATTCTCAGGATCTGAACCAGCGACCTTCCGATTGCTGGCACAGATCCCTAGCCTCAGAGCTACCACTCAGCAAAGAAGGACTTTGCAATTAATAAATAAATTCAGGTTTTACACTGAAACTTATCGACCATCAACAAAAGCTTAACTGCTAATAACACTCTGAAGTACAGTGGTACCTCAGTTCTCATTAGAACTCAAATTTCTTAAAAGTCAAACCAACCAGTTAGAAAAAAAAATTACCTAGAACTCGACCTGAATCTCAGAAGTCAAACTGTGAACACCGACCTAAAATAACTTGTACACGCGAGGAAATGAGTCAAGTGG
This sequence comes from Stomatorhinus ivindoensis, assembly GCA_019775895.2. Taxonomy (NCBI): domain Eukaryota; kingdom Metazoa; phylum Chordata; class Actinopteri; order Osteoglossiformes; family Mormyridae; genus Stomatorhinus; species Stomatorhinus ivindoensis. The sequence goes on along the minus strand of JABFEB020000092.1, from coordinate 14,059,391 downwards.
CCTGTCTCAGTGGAAAAAAAGGGTAACGCTTCAGTCTCAGTCTGGCATTCGATGTGATAGCATCGTGCATGTTTACACTAGATGAATACATATATTTAAACAGTAAAAATACATTTAGACAATGATAGACAATAACAGTAATTATTATGTAATAAAATGCATTTAAAAATAAAGATTTCTTATTAATTATTTTAATATTAATAATAAACCATTAATACATTTAATTATAATAATATACCAAATTGTTGTGCGGAGCAGGAATGGACCGGAGACAAAGGTGCAGACATCAGGGTATCAGGGAATACCTGGTTTAATTACAGGTAAGGCAGGCAAAACGCAGACAGACAATACAATGACCGGACTGGGGAAACAAACTGAAACACGGACTAAATACAAAGGACTAATGATTACAACCAGAAACAGCTGATCACACGATCCCACACGAGGTTAACGAGTGGGCGTGGCACATGGAAGGAGCGGACGGCCAGGGCAGGACATATTGTTTGGATACATTTATTTTCTTACTTTACAAATTACTGTTCTGATAAACGTGCTTAGATGTGTTTAGTACAGTACAGTATATGCTCTTCTTATTTTATCTGGTACATTTTGTGTTTGAATGCTACAAAAAAACATATTTAGGTGTAATTTTTTGGGGTCGGGAACCAATTAATTTGTTTTCCATTATATCTTATGGAGAAAATTCGATCAGAATGCAAACTTTTTAGGATTCGATCCAGAGTTCTTAACAGATTAAGTTTGAGTTCTGAGGTACCACTGTATACGCAAATTAGCATCATAAAAATTCAGTCAGCAGATTTTGTTAAAATTAATATTTGTATCATTCTCAAACCTTTTGGCCACGGCTGCATTAAGTCTAGAGAAAAAGCTTGGTAACACTTTACTTAAAGTACCCATGTACATTACAGATATCTTCATAATGCATTATAATACATTCATAAAGTATTATACACAGTTATAACAGTGTTTATAACACTTTATGAATGTTTTATAATGCAATATACATGAGTGCTGTAAATAAAGTGTTACCAAAGTATCTTTATTCTTATGTTGCAGGTAGAGGGTTTGCAGTGAGATGGACACACCCAGTGTGACCGGTACGTACAGTAGTAAAGCTCTGCCCCCATTACTCTGCCATTTCCCTCCTTGTCGAACACACGAAGCCCTTCCACAAAGTCCTCAAAGGTGCCCCTGTCCATGGAATTGGACATGTACTGGAACATGGGCAGCAAGGTCTCGAAGTCCATCAGCTTGGTGTTCAATTCTGTGTTTATGTGACAGAAGGCTGTGCTGCATCCCCTGCCTCTAAGACCTTAATATGTCATGATTCAGGACAGTTGCTGTAGACTTCTGTACAGATAATAATGTCCACCCAACCATTTTGTCCTATTTATGGTGGGTGGGGGTGCATAGCCTATGGGCACAAGGCAGGGAACAACCCAGGATGGGGCGCCAACCCATCGCAAGTAGCACTCACGCGTGCTTTTAGATTGTGGATGGAAGAAACCCCACAATGACACAGGGAGAACGTACAAACTCCACACACATGCAGTTATGGCGGCGTCATGAATGCTGGTCCCAGAGATGTGAAACAACTGTGCTACCCACTGCACCACCGTGCCACCTCAGATATTAAAGGACTCATTAAATGACAATAAATATGCATTTGTTCTGTAAATATCCCAGCAAAAAAAGCATGTTCTGTAGTATGGAGGTATCCATCCTGACCGTGTTCCTGCCCCACATTCTCCCGTTGCTTGTTTTGTCCTAACCTCTCATTTCAGCCCAGGTGCGGATCCCTCCAGCTGCTCCCTTGTCTGCTCCCTCGTCAGTCCTGTATAAGAGTGCCTCCCAGTCCTGTCACTGAAGTCTAATCTGCATGTGTACCTCAGTCCTTTCCCAATCTTGGTTCCCTGCTTATTGACCCCTCAAAGTCTGTTTAGTTTGCAAGCCCCTGTTTAAGTATAAATAAAAGCTCCTTGGTTTCCCCACATTACTTGCTCTCGCCTCCCTGATTTTGTGACGTGACTGTATTCAGCACACAACAAGGATCTGCAGGCGTATGTGTAATTGTGGGCACAGTGAATGAGACGGCATGCATGGATTTTCATCACTGCCCTGCTGCATTTATGATCTTGCATAATACAGTGAGTCCCATAGGTAATGCCTTTGTCTATGAAAAGACATTTTGGATACCTAATAGTTACACTGACTTGTTGGAATCATCATACTCAACATATTATCTTTGTTTACTCATACATCAGATACCATAATATTTCCAACTATTGTGAGTGTTGTGTCGTTTGAGATGTTTAGATTTGAGTCTTGAATCTATAAGCCTTTAGGTGACATTGGCTAGGGGTCCTTAATGCTATGTCATTCGTAGGTTTTATGTTAAAAGACAGAACTTACAAATGACATATAATTAAAAAAACTTCAGGAAACACACCCCAGTTCTTTAACCACCACACAGAATATAACTGAATGAACACACACCCTCAGGCTTGGGTTTCCCCAGGACTTTCATGGTTGGATTCTGGCTCAGGGACTGCACGGCATTCCCACACTGGCCATAGGTGATTTTCATCTCATTTTCACCGGTGGGAGTCCTGTCAAACAGCATGAAGGCCTCCTTGAACTCTGTTTAGAGAGGATTATAGCATCAGTGAAAGAAACAGCAAACGTGAGTCTTTTGGCACTTCCATGAGTAGGGTGCACTTGGACCCTCTGTGATGCATTTATGACTTTCCAGTCACTGTGGAAACTAACAAACTTTACCTCAGTGCTGTATCAATGGAGTAACCATTGTTATATGTAGACTCCTGAGAAACTATGTATAGCTTTGCTTACCTTCAATATGTTCTGCATTGAATTCAATCTAGAAAAGAATTTGGAAATCCTATTGTGAGTACTTTCAATGTTTCAAAAGCAGTTTTATAAGTTTCCGAAAAGAGACCTTTAAACAAAGTGAAATGAGAGATAAACCAAGTAAAATGATAGGATATGTATGAATGTAATTAAACTATTTATATTGCATGGTGTACTAGCTAAATATACTAGGAGTACTAATATATTTATTGGTGTTCTAGGACGTTGTGTGTGCCTCTGCAGGTTTGGGCTCTGTGCCTGTAAGTGGATGGTTGCCAGTTCAGATCTCATGCTTGGTAGAGTGATTGGCTCACTGAGTGAGGCCCTTAACTCCAATTGTTCCAGGGTCTGGCTGGTCCTGCTTTCTCAATTATGTCATTCTGGGTAAAACACATCTGTTCCACTAATGTAAATTTCTTTTTCTCTTTATTGGGAAAACAACACTCAGATTTACATTTGCCAGTACTCAACCTTTAACAGGCATTTGGGTTTGCTTGTTTAGCTAAACTCTGTGGTAGAAGTGAGACTGTCAGGCACTGTGTGATGTGTGACATGTAGACCACCTCCTCTTACCTTGATAAAGGTTCTAGGTGTTGCCTTCTCACGGTCAACTTTGTAGAGTGGCTCTACCACATATCTCCCCTTTCTCTGGCTCTATTGAATAACACCTCTTGCTTAGAAGGCTTAGTATGAAATCAAATATCTCGTCATTGATCCCAAAGGGGAAAAGGCGACTAATTTAAAAATAATCGGAATGCAAAGATGTAATTCGATTGTCTAAATGGAAATTTAGTGACCTGTGACTGTGAATTCCAAGTTGGAAACATCCGTAATGGAGCCTTAATCATTTCCTCTTGATGAATGAAAGCCAAATTGCACCCATCTGGCTAAGACAAGTAGGTGAAATATATATCTCTCCTGGTCATTTGTGAACAGTGTAGCTTATCACAAACTCATCTTTATTTGCTATTAAATCCATACATAGCAGGTTGTCTCTCGATTCAGGAGAATTATAATGAGGCAAATGGGGCTTTGGCCCTTATATAGCCTGTGTTCTGTTTTTCTTGTATAATAAGTAAATACTACATTTTCTGTCAAGCCAAATCAAGAAGGCAAGATGGAGAAACGCCCTCTGTCACAAATTCTGATTTCTGTGCAGCATAGTAACACAGAAGAAACTTTTATTCAGGCAAAAAGTTTTATATGGGATGGTAGGGACATGCTTAATATCTCACAGACATGTATTACAGTGTTTAGCAAACTAGTCACGATACATTGATAGAACATATGTAGGTTACACACTGAAACTTCATCAACAAAAGCTAAACTGCTAAGCTGCACCTAGATGTCAAAACCTCCAGCTCTTTGGCCAAGCCCATACTAGTTAGCTGCATGCTAGTCAAACAAAATGGTGAGACTAGTGTACCTGTCTCACCCACGAATACTGCAAGGGGAAACCTGGCATGGACACACTCCTCACGCGCATGTCTAACCTGGGACAGCCACCAGAGGGAAACTCATAATGACACATTTGGGGTCGAAGTCATGCTCCTTGGGTGGCTCCGGTTCAGGGGCAGGTGCTGGCTTGGTGACGTCAGGTGCTGGCTTGGTGACGTCTTTCTTGGGCTCTGGCTTTTTGGGGGCCATTGCCGTGCGAGGGTGAAGAAGCTGCAATTATAGACAAAGGTCCCCTCCCAGTATTACATACCTAACCTTGTCCACCACTTTGCTGAAAGGTGGGGGGCTTCATTCAGTGCTATTTGCTAAAAAAAGAGAGGACATGGAACCACAGAGGGCCACTTCAGGGGAGGCGACGTCATTGTTACCCGCATTTGTTCAGCTCATCCCATTACCTCACCACTCATAGCATTATCCTTTCTGCGGGAGGATTCATTTTTTCTGATAGATTCCAAAGGTTTTAATGATGCATCAAGGGCCAAGAGCTGACAGTAAAGGCAGAGCTCTGATTGGGAAGCCAGGACAATCCCCAGGGAGCGTCTAATGGCAGGTTCCTTCTTTTTATAGACTTTTTAATTCCCCAGTCCTTCGTGACCATTCCCTTTAAGATATTTAATCTATGTCACTTCTTTTCTTAGTCGAATGCAAGTCCCATCGGCTACACTAAGGATATTAGCCTTGACTTACAGCATGAAGCTCCATAGGGCCCCCTTATCACCTTTGTTATAAATCACTCTCTTCAAATTGGTCACATC
>JABFEB020000092.1:14034494-14046694 GCA_019775895.2 Stomatorhinus ivindoensis | reverse complement strand
CCAAACCCCCCCTCCCAAAAAAATATCTTTTAGAAGATGGATGGAAGGAAACATTTATTATTATTAAACAGTTTAATCCTAAGCCACCTTTATAATACCAGTCCCTGAATACTACCCATAGCAGCGCTGTGGATGCACATTTCAGCGTTCTCATTCCAGGGGCGAACTTTCACATTACTGTACTGTGTCTTTAGGAGAGGTAAGGGACATTTGTGATTCAATAACAAGCATGCGGTTTGACAGTTTGGACAAATCACATTTTTCAATGGCTTTTAGACAGTGCATGTAATTTAAAAAGAGGTGAAGAGATGAGTATTGTTTATAGAAAGCTATGCAGTTAATAAATGTGATTGCACTACACAGCCAGAGAAATTCCCTTAGTCTGTACATTGAACATGAAGAGGAGCAGTTTGTAACTCAATGCAGCTTTGTTCCAACAATACTAATAGCATAAATAATAGTACTAATTGCATGTGTAAGGACATTGGTTATTTTCATGTATGTGTGGTACAATGTATCCATATATATAAAATGTTTAAAAATAATATAAATTATCCATCCATCCATTTTCTGCAACCGCTTGCCCTATTCCAGGTCACAGTGGTTATATATGATATTAAACAAATGTACTATGTACACTTTGCATGTGGGCTTAAGTATTTTTGGATGTTGTACATATAAATCACAAATATTGTTCATTTATGTAAATTCAGTCGTCACAGATACATTGTAATTGCAGTATCCATCCATTTTCTATACATGCTTGTCAGTAATATATGTATTAAATGCAAAACTGTATGTCTTACAGCGAATTTGCTAAAGTAAATAAGTAAGTCTATGCCCTTTGATGAACAGGCATCCCATGCAGTGTGCTTGCCTTGTATCCTGGGTTTCCAAGGAAAATGTCAAGCTCACTGTGACCCCAGATTGAATATGGAGTTAATGAACATGAAGTAACTCTGTTCGTGAATTCAGTTATTTGCTATATACTTCATACAGTTACTTCCTATATTAAAACCATTGTACAGTTTTCTATGGGAAAGTTAGATTGAGAAGGTGTTTCTTGTTTCTTAATTTAAATTGATACTACCGGTGAGCAAGAAATACAGAGCTTCATTCCAAGAAAACTCTATTTTCATAGAGTTGACATATTATCTGAGGAAGTGATCAAGCCGGGGGTTGCATTTCTACTCGGGGTTTTCCTACAGGATATCAATAAGGAGTGAAGAGAATACGGGAGATTTTGGCTCGGTTCACGACGGCCGAGGAAGAAATGTTCAAACATGCGAATCCTACGCATAAGCGCGCCATCTACCGGAATCATTTGGCTATAGCGACTGAGAACAGGTTATATCTATTGTGCAGACGAAGTTTGCGAAGAGTAGAGTGCAGGATCAGTGTGCATGTAAAATCATTCTTACAGGCAGTTCAACAAGCATTCAACAATAAAATCTCTGATAGCCGCGACCTTGTTCTTAGGAGACCCGGAGGACGTCTGATCAAAGTCGCCTTATTTAACTGGTAACACATTTTATTTTTGGCATAATAAATTACAGAATTGGATGCACTCATCAGCACAGGTACCTGATACAGCTCATCTGCCAAATTAATACTTAGGATGGTGAACAAATGAATTACACTTGAATCATATCCGGAAAATCAACTGAAAAACACCATAGGAATGGATGGTTAGTTAAAGCTTAAAAATCTTTGTTTCTTTTAAGTTAATGAACATAATAGCGTTTTCCATTAATATAAAATTTAAACGACTAAGTAAGTAAATGTGGGGTGCTAGGAGTATTTTTACTTAGAAAATAAAAGACCACTACGAAAAGACCACTGCGAAAGATCTGATGTGGAGAACAAGACGATTTCCACAAGTAATTGGCTACTATGGATTAAAAACAGTTGCTTCTAACTTCTTTAAGGTGAACTTGCAAAAACGTGCAAGTGAAACTTGCTAAATGAAAATATGATCTGCAAAATCGATTAGAATATATCGATTGTTGGAATAGCTTACGAAAACCTGATATCCAGTTTCAACTGATATATACGAATTATCTCGGCCAAAATATAAATATAAGCCGTATGCCGCATATTTTGTCCGCAAAAATCGCAGCATTTTAAGTACATGCAGGATTCCTTCAGTTTGCTGGATTAAAGGGGGCAGATACTTATTGGTTAGTATACAGTTTAATGTTGTCAAAAAATCGATTCTCCGATACTAAAATTTAGTATCGAGTTCGATATCAATTAGCACTGGTATCGATACTTAAATGCCAGTTTTGCATCAACAGGTGTTCCGGGCAATTCGGTTTCCTCGTGTTTCCCCTGTCTATCAGGAAATACTGTTTCCCCTAATATTAAAGCAAAGAGGTATGTGAAATGTCTGAAAATCACTCAGGTACATGATTACATGTGAATACTGTATTGTTATTAGTACCGAGGCCCAGAGTTGCTGTATACCTGTTTTAACAGGGGGAACCAAATATCCTGGAGGTCAGGCAATAATGTTTCTCCTAATATTTAGGCAAATATGTATGTGAGATGTCTGAAAAATCACTCAGGTTCATTATTACATGTGAATACAGTAGATAGTCACGCCTAATATATAAGCAATACTATGTCGTCTTAATCAAGAAATCTCTATCCAGCGAATTAAATACTTTCATTTATTATCTGTATAAATAAAAAACATCGAAAAGGCATTGGATGTTTTAAAATATATGGCTTGTTTACCTCAAGAGCTTCGTAAAAAGACATTATAACAACAGCGAAACCGTGTACAAATAAGCGCAACAGAGGGAACACAGGGAAACTGAATTGCCCGGAACATCTATTCACTGAAATCACCAGCACGTTACAACAATTTTCAACAGGCATTGCAGCGGGCAGCCCCTCCCCCGACAACGGCTACCTGGAGGACCCATTGTTTTACATGAGAGACACACTTTAAACATGGCAGCGCCCGAAAGCAATATCAAGCTTGATAGAGAATGTAAAAAACAAGAGCACTGTCTGGAAATATTTCGCATATGAACCAGATGAACAAGGAAAACAAAAAGATGTAGACAAGCCCATCTGTAATAAGTGCTTCAAAGTTCTTGCAACCAAAACGAGCAGCATAACAAATTTAGCGAAGCATTTGAAAGACCATTACTCCGAATTATACGCAAGTTTCGAGTGGTTAATAAAGTTGTTGTTCAAACGTAATGTGAATATTTTAAGTGCCACCGTCAAGTAATTCCGTTGAAGTAACTTAACTATAAGAATGGTCGTGTCTTCGCTTCTCCCTCTGCGTTTTACAATTATCCAATTGCACAACGCGCATATATTTTTCACTGCTGCACCGTGCGAAGCGAGGAGCGCTTTTTTAAAGTTTAGTTTTAAAGGGCAAAGAAAGCAACAACCTCCTAATGTAGCAGAGGAACTGACAGATGATCCTGAAAACAAAATTAGGAAAGGGCTCTCTCTTTGAGACCATGCCGGAACTCACAGCAGCAGAAAAGGGACCCTTTGGTAAGATGGAAGAGAAATCAGCGTAACCAACAGCCACCCGAGCGTGTCTTCAGCACTTCAGGCCTTATTTGCTACTCGAGAAGGGCCAGATTCACAGAAGAACATGTTGACGTTGGCGTTTCTGGCAAAAAAGTACAACTTGCCAAAAACATCAAGTGTAATGTGGTTGCCATGTGCTACATAGTAGTAAGTGCTACTGCAGGGGTGCCCAACTCCAGTCCTCGAGGGCCAGAGCCCTTCACATTTTTGTGTTTCCCGTCATTTAACATACCTTATTCAACTCCTTGTGCTAATTACCACACAGCTCTTGAGCTGAACCATTTATGGTGGAACAGGGAATGAACTAAGCTACACAGGGCTCTGGCCCTCCAGGACTGGAGTTGGGCACCCCTGTGCTACTGTAATGTCTTAAACTTACAGTACACTGTTACTGGACCATGCTATATTGAAAGTTTTTCGAAATATTGTGCTAACTTTATCCTCAGAAGAACACTAACTTTGCACAAGCTAATATAGCTATAAGATATTTTATTTATATTACAATGTTAATGGCCATTTTCTGTTTAATATGTTTATTTTTTCCATTGTATTGTTTGGCTTGTATTTTTGTTGTGTTCTCACGTTGTTTAAAAAAGTTATAGTGTTTATTTTTTATGCCCATCCTCAGAAGAAAACTGTATATCTGCACAAGCTAATAGAGCTTTATGATATGTTAATGGCCTCTTTTCTATTTATTAGGTTTATTTTTTCATTGTATTGTTTGGCTTTTAATTTTTTTTTGGAGGTGTTCTGACTTTATTAAAAAAAAGTTCCCGTGTTTTTTTCTCCCCCTGTAGTATCGAAAAATAGTATCGAGTATCGAGCACCATCCTTAGTACCGGTATCGAGTTTGAAATTTCAGTATCGTGACAAGCCTAGTACAGTTAAGATGGAGCTTCTGGCTTCAAAACCAAACAAGTACAAAAATCGTGCGCTTAAAACACATTTATTACTAAAACCACACATACAAGATAATGTAAAAGTAATAGTTGAAACGTCTAACTGTTGAATATCAAAAATTAGCTCTGGAAAATGTGAGTTGCATAGCCAAGAAATATTTTCTGGCAGGTCTATTTAAAATACCTTAAAATAGGTGACGGGTCCCTTTAAATGAAAGCATTGATTTCATATTCCCCACGTTTCCTAATTCAGAATAAAACAATGTTCCAATGGTAATGTACAGCGAGTTACTTGTATGAAAGCTTATGAACCTTACGGCCGAATGGCAGAGTGGCCACAGTGATGATCGTACCTGAAGCCGCGCTCAGGTTTCCTTCCCGGCCCCCACGCGTCAGAGACAGCTGTCTTGGGACGCGGAGCGCCTTGCAGAGAGGGGGACGCAAGCTCCTGGGCTGAAGACTTAACAGGCTATTATTTGGTTTCTTTGGAAATACACCTTTACTATTTAAGGTAAAACCCACTGTTTTCTGTTATCTGCGTGATTCATTTCTTTTTGAGTTCTCTTTTGACTTTTTTTACTTCTGCGTCTTCTCACTGTCGCAATCTTTAAAATTAAAACAGTACTAGGTTCCCAATGAAATTTAGATTACTTTGTGAAGCACTTTTTTCTATTTTCCTGCTTGTTTTATATACATTTTTTCTTAATAAGGCCTTAGGTTGAAATATGCTGACTTTATATATAAACTCAATTAGTACTTCGAAACGATACTGATGTGTTTGTTCGACCATTTACCTGCCCTGATCTTTGTGTTCTGTAAATATTTTGGTCTGTGGATTTGCAGAAGAAATAATAATAATTCGCATAATCATAGTTTTGTAGTCATGCAGTGAGAACCGGAACAAAACTGCCCGTCGAATGCGCACATCGGTCCTTGCATATAATACCGTAATGTAATTAATTCACTATTATAGATATGCAGCCTGGCGGACATATAAGTGGTGCAGACTTACATGGTAACCAGATCGTGGTAATTTTCTCCAGTGGCAAATGTTTTAACGTGGATAAGTCAAGAGGTATAGGTAAATGTTTATTTTGCTATATTATTTGGGAACGTAAAACAGTTACTATACCGTAAATTGTCTATACCTTTGCTGAAACATTAGTTTTGGGCCCATTACTGCTTGTTGTATGTGGCATGCTGTTTTTTTGTCCAATGATGGGAAATGTGATGGGGAAGTCCCATGTGAATGTACCTGTGTGTTTGTCATACTGGCCCTGCTTATAAAAAAGAAAATTCCAGATGTGAAAAGAATTCCAGGTGTATTCATTAGAAATGAAGCCGGAAGGAGCTGGAGGCTCTGGTGAAGGTGTTTAGATCATCATAAATCACTGTATCTGAAGAGGAATGAAAGACTGTATGACAAAGCACACTTGAAGTATATCCGTCCTCGGGAAGAACACTTAAATATGAAACCAAGATGTGTCTATGGCTGTGGAAGCTGGGGGGCAGGTGGTTGCATCATTTTGGGAAAAGACCAGCACTGGTCACTCCAGTCATTTTTCTCCACCTGAACCTCATCACGTGCCTTATTACTAGAACAGGGATTCATTGCAGTCATCCTCTCCCAAAATCTATGCAGATCAGAGCAGAGAGGTAAGCCAGACTTGCCCCAAGCTCTTGTTTGAAATAACGGTATAAATGTCTGTTAGCAGTGTCTTTGAGTAAAACCAAACGGCCTCCCACAGAAAAAGGAGGAGTTACCTCTATCAAATTTGTGCATTACTTTCCAAGAATAATTTTGTGCTTTGCGGTCTTTTTTTGTCATTAACATGTAAAAGTGGAAGGGAATGAGTAAAAATAACTAATATTTAGCCATTTGAGTCAAGGGACATATTAATTTTGGCTTTGTTTTGTAATGTAATCTTTATTTGAAGATAGTTCTAGAAATATGTATTCTAAATATACAGTATATGTATACATAAAGGATGTTGTCGTGCAACAGGTTGTTTGGTTAGAGCTTGTGGGTCTCGTGTTTGTGATACTCCTGAGCATGTGGTCAGAGTATAGCTTAGAGTAACGTCTCCTTCCTGATGTTTGTAAAGTCATTGGGTGGGTGTGTGATCCTGCAGAGACATGGTGGGGGTGGTGGGCTCTAATTTGGACAATTATAGATTCAGCATGTTTTTCTGGTGTAGTGAAAAACCATACTCCTGTCCCATCATGCACTTGGGCTTGTGTACCATAGGCGTGAAGGCTGTCCGCTTGTGGTGGGGGCACCGGGCTGTCTGTGAGTGCCCCCGCATCGCATGTACTTGTGGGTGTGGGGATGCTGGTTTTGGGTTTCCTTTACCCCGGGAGCCATGTGATCAATTGGCTATCCAGCAATGTCCTTTCCTCAGGTCAGCAAAAGGTGAAAAGGTGCTCAAAGTGTAGGGAATTTTAGTATTCAAGGATACAGTCTTTATTATCTTCTTCTGAGTTAGTTTTTTCCAATCATTTTCACACTTGTCTTAATACCATGTTCACATTTTCAAAACATTTCACACTTTGAACGTTACTAACATGCACCTGAGCATATCAGTTAACTTTCAGTGCAAAATGTACTAAAACCACCAAAACACTTCACACTGCACCCAAAAGTGACACATGCTGCCAAACCTATAGCACATGCACTCTCTCACAGGACGACTTTGTCACGCAATGCATGAAAAAACACAAACAACTTGAAGCGCTGCAAAAAGCATATATGTGATGTGTTGTTGTATCATATATTTTCACACAATGTTTATTGCAAAGTAAAACTAAAACGTATGACTTCTTACAGTAAACATTGTAATACAACCAAATACAGTAAATTCAGTTGCGCAATACACCGAAAAATAAAAATACATTACAACCACCTACTGAAAGTACATTACATTCAATACAAAAAAAAGCTTCACTGTATACAGTCAAGTATACTGTTATCCTGGCCTAATCCATTTGGTCCTTGGCATTTGCCCATAAATTCACCAAATATTTTCTCCTGCATTACACCAAGGAAAAAATCTCTCTGAGTGCCTTATCCAGCTCTGGATGTCCCCCACATGGATGTCCACACACCCAGCAGCCATTGCATCTAAAAGCAACATCTGATCATGTGGCCGATGGTCATATACCTTCCATCCCCATGCAGAAAAAAATTCTCCAATGGAGTTGAGGAATGGAGAGTATGGTGGCAAGAATCATGACAACATCCTGGGATGCGCAGTAAACCCCTCTGTGACTTGGCGGGAATGACGAAAGGCCACGTTGTCCCACACAATCACAAATACTGGTAAATTCTTCCTCTCCCTTCTCTGGGAGGTAAACACTAAATCCTACAGTAGTGGGTTGCAGTAAAGACAAACCGATGCATCAGTTTTTTCCTGGAGACTTTCCTCAAATCACACCACTACAGTAATATACACATCAATCAAATGCCTTCAGTCAGAATGCACTAAATGGTGTATAGTACCTATTGCTTTGCCTGAAAATCCTGACAGTTGATGCCTCTGGATCTAAGCAGGTGGGGATGAACTCTTAGACCCGCTTCCCTCAGGGACAGACTATGATTTACAACATGGTCAATTACTGTGGCTCTGGTTTCATCAGTAACCATGGGTCTTCCTCTTCCTCTCTGTCGATGTAGTCTTGCTCTTCCTCTGTCTCTTGCGGCATCCATTTTTCACTAGCTAAAGAAAAATATCAATGGAAAATGCCAATCCAAAGATGGCCCCTTTTGTACATATGGCAAATTGGCACTAACCACGCAAATTCTTGGATGGGTGCTTGGCTGATATTGCAAGCAGGTGCGTGTTTTCATTCACCTTTCCAGCTTCAACCATTGTGAAATGCTTGGCGGTGATCTAGGGGTATGGTGGTGGTCTAGTAGTTAGGGATCTGGCTGGGCTCCCATTAGGAGCACCGGAAGGTTGTGAGTTCACTCCCAGCAGGTGCCACCATTGTACCCTCAAGCAAGGCCCTTGACCTAAACTTGCTCCAGGGAGACTGTCCCTGTAGATACAGCACTTCACTGTAAGTCGCTTTGGATAAAAATGCCTGCTAAATGAATAAATGTAAATGTTTTACTCTAATATTTGTGTTGCCATACCCACTATTTTTGCACCAAATACATTGTGTTGCGATGCAAAAATGAAAGACACTCCATGACCTAATTTGTATAAATGGTAGCAAAATAGCAAACAAAAACAAAATTATGAAATTTCTGCTAAAAGCATAATTATTTGTGTTAGTGCAAAGGCATAGTGTCCCTTGTCTGTCAAAATGCAGCATATTTCAATTTACAGTGCTCTAAATTTCATTGGGTTTTGACCTGAAAGTTAACTGTTTTGAACAGATTATCTAAACGTCTGAAATATCAGCTGTAGTTGTACAAAGTTTTGCTGGTGGAGAACAGTTTTCATGAAATTTGGGGGGAGTGATGTTTGCATATTGTGTCAAAGCAATGCAAAACTATACATAATTTAGCTCATGTGCTGCAATGGCATGGTGCATGTGTTAAGTGTTTTGAAAAAGTGGGTATTGAGACACGCGGTAAAATGATTGGAGAAAACTGTAATGTGTTATTTTGGTGTAATCTAAGCAGTTTAATAGTTTAGGGTGAAAAGAACGAGCTACATGGATTATATAGTTTGTCTATTCCATCACTCCGTTTCAAAATTAAGGTATGTTGACTTTGGTGACAGCTGGGCATGGACAAGTTTAAGAGGTAGATTTTCTGTTTTGGGTTTGTTGTCAGTTATTATGTACGTTTAACATATTTGGATCTGTGCAATACAACAATCTGCTTCTTTGGAGCAATGAAAGTGTGCAGTTTGACCTGACTTACAGTACCTTGTTTTGGCTTACATAATTAATTGCTGAAATATTAACAGAAACTTTATGGTTCTCAAAAAGCTCATCTGACATTTAGCTTTGAAGGCATTTTTCTTTGAACTTGGTCCAAGGGCCTGAATTTAGATCGTGCAGCCTCTTGACAAACTTACCAGCCATTAATCTGTTTTTTTTTTAAGCACCAACACTGGTAATTATTAATTTCTACGTAGAAATCACCGGTTTTGCACATTTTCTTTCTCCTTTAGTAGAAAGGCATCCAGTTTAGTGCCTGTGACTCTGTGTGCGTGTTTCTGTGTGTGTGTGTGCGCGCGCATGTGTGCATGCATGCGCACGTTTCTGTATGTGTGTGTGTTTGTGTGTGTGCATGCGTGACCTTTGTTGGGCTGACATGCCATCCAAGTATTGCCCTGCGAGATGCCCTGAGCTTCCTGGTTTAGGCCGTGGGCTTTCCACTTCCCTGAATTAGATGAGTGTTTCTGTGAATTTTAGGGAGAGTAAAAAGGGTCATAGACACATCACATGATAGGCGAGGCCACTAAAGCAGAGCACAGGCGTGCACAGTGCATTAGACTGGGCCGCCAGACGATAGACAAGGTGGTGAACAGGTTAAAAGACATATGCCTAGAAATGTGGCACTACTGTCTTTCATTGATGGTTTACATCTGCCTTTTAGGAAAAAGAATCCAAGAAAAGTAAACGCTAACATGGGACAGGTATGGGTATGAGTCTCTTGGCACATTTAAGGCGGCAGAAAAATATAAGCCAAATCAGTAGACCTAAAATCCCAGAAAGGCGCGAACTATAAATATTAATTTAAAACAAAAAAATATGAATTATAAAATCTATTATGCTGCAAAAATGGTGGTGGGTGACTTTATTATATCCATACATCCATCAGTCGTACAACTGATTGTCCATGACTAGAACACAAGGCTTATTGATACATGATCAATTGTTGTGTTGGGGAGGGAGAAGACAGTGCTAGTAGATCCCAGTAAACTATTAGTTTCAATAAAAGGTGTCCATATTTGTCATTTAGTGCATAGTTAGATCTTAGTGACTTCTTTAGAAGACATAATACTAGTTATGTTAGACCAGAAAGCGTTCATTATGCTTTTCAGTAGATAACTATGACTACGTACATATATTTATATAAAAATAAAGGAATTACCATGATGGATACATTCTTAGTTTTTCCATAGCATATCATTTAAAATGAACAGAAGCTTTTTAAAATGAAATAAATCCATGGTATATACATTTCCCCCACAGTCTTATACTGAATAGGTGTTTGGAAGATGCAGAGATGGGTGGATGTGCATCTAGTACTGATTAAGTGGATGAAAGATGGCGGGATATATAAATTCCAGAATTGGGATGGTAGTAAGTTATTTGATCAATAAGTGTATCTGGAATTAGCATGATTATTTGTAGCTTGCATGTGTGTGAGCCTCTTCTCTAAATTAAGTTATTTGTATAAATAAGCAGGTAAAGTTCACACACCGTCATTAGATATATAAGAGCCGCCCTGCTTTCCTGGATAAATGAATGGTCTAATGTCTTTTTTAACAGTCTTAGTATATGTAGACAGCTCAGGTCATGGTTTAACTATGGATAATGTCATCTGACTATGACCAATAATGTCCCTTTGTCAGGACACACTGGTACTGCTTAAAAGATGCATGGGCCAGGGCATGCTGGCTGCCTAGTGGGTGTGAACTACCTATAGGACACTGGTTCTAACTGGTGGCTGTCTGTGATTCAGTTAGTATTTGGCTCTTTTGAACTCTGAAGTCATGGTCCCATGTGATTCTCCATCATTAATGATGGGTGATTTGGCAGAATCCAAACGTCGCACATTGGTGGAATGAGGAAGTGACTGTTAGCTGTTCAGTAATGGAAAAAAATCTGACGCAGTCTTGCTTTGGTTATCAGGGTTATAAGCTAGGTATGACTAATGAAAGTGAATGGTATAAAACTGAGTATATTAAGATGTCTCACTGCAGGAAGTGCCTGGTCAGTTACTCTTCACTATTTCCTGGGTTTGAAAAGTAGGCTGTGAAATCTTTAATATAACTGCAGTGATGAAGAAGTAACTGAATTTTGCAGTTTTTTTTTACCTTTGACATTTTTAAGACGACTAGTTATTTTCAAGTTAAAATGTTTAAAACTAACTTAGACTGATGACAAGTTATATTTAAGTTTATGGTTCTGTATCCATATTTTGCAACAGACATTCAGAAGCGCTGCTATAATTTGTTTATCCTTGTTGTTCATAAATTTGTTTCTGGTTGCTGTTTGTTAGCCCCTCTTTCCTATATATGAACATAACTTAAGACACCAGCTGCTATTTTAAAGCTTTAAATAGTGATGCAAAAGCCTGGTACTAATTAAAAAACCAGTGAAATCAAGTTAAACACTTATAGCGACCCTGTTTTTATAGGGCCAAGCCAAATGTTGTGCATTCAATTTATTCGATTTATTTCCTAAATCAAAGCACCCTCTAAAGTTTATAGTAAGTAGTTACTTATAATAGTATAGTTAAGTGTGTGTGTGTGTGTGTGTATGTATATGTATGTATGTATATATATAAAATAAAAATCTGACACTACATGCCCTCCCTACCCCCACTTGAAGCATATGAGAGTGTCTTAAAGTAAGAGGAGAAACCCTGTTGGGGGGGTTAATCGTCGACAAATATGGCACAGTGAAGTTTAATAGTTGTGGGAAAATTGCACAGATGTCCATATTTGGCAGGAGACTGGCAGAAGCTGGTGGTTTTGGGGGTCCAGAGGAGCAGCGAGAGGGGAGCAAGAGGAGGTCCAGAGGGGAGCAAGAGGGGGTCCATAGGGGAGCCAGAGG
>JABFEB020000092.1:14002421-14021520 GCA_019775895.2 Stomatorhinus ivindoensis | reverse complement strand
TGACTGCATTGTGCCATCTGTAAAGTTTGGTGGGGGGGGGGGGATTATGGTGTGGGGGTGTTTTTCAGTGGTTGGGCTTAGTCCCTTAGTTCCAGTGAAAGGAAATCTTAATGCTGCAGTATTTGAAGCCATTTTGGACAATTTCATGCTTCCAAATTTGTGGGAACAGTCCTGTTCCAACATGACTGTCCACCAGTGCACAAAGCAAGGTCCATAAGGATGTCTGCTGTGGAGGAACTTGACTGACCTGCACAGAGCCCTGACCTCAACCTCATTAGATCACCTTTGGTATGAATTAGAGCAGAGACTGCGAGCCAGGCCTTCTCGTCCAACATCAGTGCTTGACCTCCCATAAATACACTCCTAAACCTTGTGGACAGCCTTCCCAGAAGAGTTGAAGCTGTTATAGCTGCAAAGGGTGGCCAATTTCATATTAAAGCCTATGTATGAAGAATGGAATGTCATATTCATGTATGTGTGATATTACTTTTGGCATTGCATGTTATTCACGTACAAATTCACATCACGAGGTCAACAACAGGCAGCTTGACAGAGATCAGTTTTTCATACCTTCAAACTGTCTTGACATTATACCGCAAGTCATGCTAAAACATTTTTACTCAGTAATAGGAAATAAAACATAGCAAGCTTTGCAATTTTAATGATTGTTCCTTTTCAAGATAATCTACTATATGTAAAAAATCAGCATAAAGTTTGCCTCCGCTGGTTTGGTATGACCTCTGCATGTGCTGTTAGCTGTTTAAATCACTCATATACTGTATGCGTGTGTGAGAGGTTTAACAAAATGAGTGAAAGTGAACCAAAGACCTTTGTTGATAGATAAGATGTTTTTTTGGCTACAGTTTGAACTCACATCACAATTTTTAACATATTTCCAATGTATTTCCTGTCATCCTATCCAGATGTTGTGAAATTTGTTCTTCCAACCAGATTGTAATTGAAGTCTGGGTCTCTATCTGTCCACACATCCATTATTATTGCTTTTTAAAAATATATTTATAGTCATTTCCTAAGACACTTTTTCAAGATGGCAGTTGTCTTTTGTGTTTGTGAGGCAGGTTATTTGCATAACCAATCAACAATAAACATGTTTGCAAATCCCACTCCAAAATACTGAAATACCA
Organism: Stomatorhinus ivindoensis; assembly: GCA_019775895.2. NCBI lineage: Eukaryota > Metazoa > Chordata > Actinopteri > Osteoglossiformes > Mormyridae > Stomatorhinus > Stomatorhinus ivindoensis. Next base: position 14,020,375 of record JABFEB020000092.1, on the reverse strand, counting down.
AACAAGTACTCCAGCTGGTTTGGTGGTTTTTGTACCGATAATGGACTGAATTTCAATGGAAGAGGGAAAGTACTGTACAGTATTTTGTGCAGTGGAAAAGCTGCCTAATATGCAATCAGTCAACTGCATGGAACTGCAGCATTATCATGTGCCATTTATGGAGAAATTTTATGAGTATACTATGATGTGCAGTAAGAATGTTGCCATGCACAAGTAGATCTAAGGAGGGACATACTGACTTTCTTATGTGTTGGAGACAGCTCCGTGTCTTCAAGCTTGCCAAATCATGGCCTACCCTCAACATGCTGCTAACGATCATCGGAAACTCAGTGGGTGCTCTGGGGAACCTCACTGTGGTGCTGGCCATCATCGTTTTCATCTTCGCTGTGGTTGGAATGCAACTGTTTGCCAAAAACTACAAGGACTGCGTCTGCAAGATCTCTCAGGATTGTGAACTGCTCCGATGGCACATGTATGACTTCTTCCACTCGTTCCTCATCGTGTTCCGCATCCTCTGTGGAGAGTGGATTGAGACCATGTGGGAGTGCATGGAAGTGGCCAACCAAACCATGTGTATGGTCCTCTTCTTAATGGTCATGATAATCGGGAACCTGGTGGTGAGTCACATTATCCTCTTTTTTTATCCATAGCATTTCAATATATTTCAATCACAGCCAATTAATTTAAGTTTCACAGTTAGGAGATTTTTGTAGGTTTATGCCAATAATTCTGTGAGATTCACTTAACAGCTTCTGTGCAAAGGAAATTTGAGATTGACTATTTCCTTTGATATTCTCATTACTTATGGGGTAAAGCAGTCTCGGCTTTGACCTTGACACTGCATTTAGTATTGCCGGACAAGGGAATGCAGATGAGGTAGTTTCTGCTAATTATATAAAGAAGTATTTTTGGTGGTAATGAGATGCATCACTTATGGCGTTATTCATAGAATAAAGTGGAAATGGCTCTTCTTAAATGGCTCTTCTTACACACCAACAAATGCTCAGCAACAAACTCTTTGCCAAAACTAACATAGCTTTTTCTCTCATCCCTGAGGGTGCATTCTGTCCAGTAGGAGCATGGTATTTATTCTGCAGTGAGACTATTTAAGACAAATGACATGAGCCAGCATATGGTGATACTGACTTTGGAGTATGTTTAAAACTCATCTCAAGTGAGGCCCTGCGCACAAGATGAGCTGGTAGCATTCTGGAGCTCCATGAGTAATGGCAAGCTAAAAAACAACAGAGAAGTCTAACTGAGAGGGAGGTGGAAAATGTCCTATCAGTACTATGCTCAGCAACCTAGTAAATGAAATATGTTTGCTCCAGATGTCTTTTACTGTTGCAAAAGCTAAAATAGAATAGTTAATTAATTTTGTGTGTTATTGTAATTTAGAGAAAGTGTAATTAATCAGCAGCCAAAATCGTAACCCCTGATATTATCCGGCCTGTTTTCTGCACCCTTCGTTACTTCTTACTTGCTGTAATAGGAAGAAAAAGATGAACTTGCCCTAGTTCTTATAACCTCTATTTAAACATGAGGAACAAAAACCAAACGCAATAAAATAACCCAGATTTGATATTAAAAATAGCCCTCAAATGGGTGGGGGACCATGTAATATTTATCAGTTGTATGCAACACAGGGTTTATTTAAATGTTTATAGGAATTCATTCCAGCCCCATATATAAGTACTGTAGTTCCATTTCATCATCACATCCTTTGGATCTCAAATTGTTTATTTATGAATATTTCAATAATTTTCTGTTAGAATTTTTAAAATTATTATTCATAGCAACAAAAATGAGGAGAGATTCACATGATGTTTGTTTAAATGGTTTATAGGATTCTGTCATTTATTATAGGACAGGATATCCTGACATTACACTGTAGCCGTGGCTTCAAATAAGACAATCCTAATTAAATATCTTTTCAGACTGTTAGATCCGGATATAGTATAATTTTGAGAAAAGTGGAATGGGTAAATTGAAGTTTTTCAATTTGTAGAATAAGAAACAGACAAACAATGTTAGGAATATTTAGGTAGACAGCTGATAAGCTACGAGAGGATACAAGGCCAGTAGACTAGATATGCCATTTAAACAGGCACAATGTGAGATGCGAGCAAAGTAAAGTTCATTTTTTTCCTTCATATCTTCTCTTACTCTGTCTTTGAAGGTTCTGAACCTTTTCCTGGCCTTGCTGCTTAGCTCATTCAGCGGGGACAATCTGCAGATGGCAGAGGATGACGGTGAGCTGAACAATCTGCAGCTCTCCGCACTCAGGATCACCAGAGCCACTGACTGGGTGAAGGCCTACATCAGAGGGCTGATCTGGAAGATCCTGGGCAAGCAGCCAAAAGAGGACGGTGTTTTAGAGGAGGGCGAAGGGGAGAACCACAGCAAGGAGGCTTTCAACATGAATAACATAAACGGACAGGAGCCAAAGACAGATTTCAGAGTGCTGGATGGTTTATCTCACTGGGCAGATGATGTCCACCCCAGTGGGTTCCTCCTCAGTTCTGATTTCACCTTCACCGTACCCATTGCCCAGGAAGAGTCTGATTTAGAAATGCTTGATACTGATGGGGAGGATTTCAGCACAGATGAGGAACTGGGAGAAGATGAAAATCCTGGCTCCAAAAAGGTAAAAAGCTCCATTTATTTGCCAGATGATTTATTCCAAAGTGATGTATATATTGAGATAGCAGGGTCAGCAGGTCTGTTGAGCATTTGGGCTTAATGGCCTTGCTCAGGGACCAAACAGTGCCATCACTCTGTCGACTCTGGGATTTGAACTAGCAACCTTCTGTTCATAGGCACAGCGTCCACTGGCCCCATTTGACCTTTATTTGCCCTTTGCCTGAAGGAAAAAATAATACATTTAATATATCTTTACAAATTTTACTATTGGGGACTTATTTATAATTAACTTAGACAAGAATATACAGAAACATTTGCGTATGTGTATTTTTAGCAGGACTTAAGTGCAATCATACAATGACGGAGTTGTTTATTGTGTTTTATATGACCTGTATATTTAACCTGAACACTGATTTGATTTGAAAAATGGCCATATTACAATTTCTAAAAGGTTTTATTTTTGTTTACTATTGTGCTAAGCAATTTATATCCAAGCAGCAACCTTACCAGGACATATTTGATACTGCAGACATTCTTAGATGCTCTGGTGTCAGCTTGCCTAAGCTCAGAAAGGATACATGAAAATCTCCTAGCTTCATCTGCAAAGGCAGTCCATGGTTTGGAAAGAGATCATTTGTGTCATATGAACAGATGAATATTTTCAGAACAAATTATGTGGACCTGCACTGTTCAGGTCTAACTTTGCTCTACATATTAATTGATGTATTTCCACATATTCCATGTACTCATTTCCTATCATTTCCATCTCTGCTTCAGTGCTTCTCCTATAGGCAACTAGCTGACTGTAGTGATACACTATATGGCAAAAGTGTTTCAACACCAGCTTGTTCATCATCTCATTCTAAAACCAAGTGTATTAATATAAATCTAATCAGACTATTGTCTTTATAATAGCCTCTACCCTTCTAAAATGGCTTTCCATTAGTTGTTGGAACATTGCTAGTGTGATCTGTTGCTATTGAGGTTGAGTATTGATGTTGGGTGATCAGGTTCCCCTCTGAGAGTTTGCGTACCCTAGCACTTTATGGTTGAACTTGGCCCAAGACTTTTCCACCTCACAATCGCATGAAATTGACGAGAGAAGCACCAGCAGACAGAAATCTTGCTGGACATGCTGTTGGAAAGATGGCATCTTAGCTGAAAATCAATAACTTTTTCTGTATGAACATGTGTTCTGTTGCCAATGGTTTTTGCTGGAGATTGCATTAACTGTGTCAGCAATGGGTGTGGCTTAATTAGTCAATTCCTATAATCAACCGGGAATTCTCCCAATTTTGGCTGTATAGTATATTTTTTGTGGAATTCAAACACTATTGCTAGGGACCGAAGATAGGAAACTGGAAGAAAGAATGTGAAAATTTGCAAATATTACTTGTGCTCCCTTAACTCTCAACTAGGGTGACCACCTCTTCCATGTCAGGGGGACAGTTTTTAGCTAGGACAGGATTTGTAAGCTACCATTTCAGTTAAAAGGACTTGGACTTCACTTAAACACTGAGTTCTTACTGTGTGCTGATTGGTCAATCTGCTATAATCATGCATGTGCCACTAATGTTAATGCGAAACAGCTGGATGAGTCTTTCAATCATGGAAACAAACCAAAGCACAAGAAAAACTGAACTATTTAGCAAAGCACAGGAGCCTTTCAGTTTCAGAGTAGTTTGTAAAACCTGAAGTAGCTCAAAGTGTCCCCCCTGAAAAGGATTAGGTGGTCACTCTAACTTCAACCCATAAGTCTGCTAGCCTGAACAATAACATACAAGGTCTGTATATTACCAATTTCTAAACATACAGTACTGTACATGCAATACTGGACAAATGCATGGGTCTTTGGGATAGCCTCTCAATCAGCCAATAAGAGTGGGTCCCCAGGACTGGAGTTGAGAATCACTGCTTTACTATTGGCTGATTGAGAGGCCATCCCAAAGACCCTCACCCACAGCAGCATTCCATGGATCAGGTTCACCACCCCTGAGCTAGACCGTTTTATGTAAAATACAAATGGTATGCATAGGGAGCACTATATTTGAACCCATTTTTAAAAATGCAAAAGTAACAGCATTGAAAAGTTTAAATGATACAGTGAGAAACACAAGATTGCACAGTCACAAGGATATCTAACATGCGAGTGAGGGTAGCTGCTGGTTGAGACAGGCATGCATGATGTACCCAGGCCAAGACTTTTACTATATGAAAGATACAACATGCACTTACACTATCAAATATTATGTATCACTAAAAGTTATGTATTGTGTGATGTTTTTGTGATCCTAATCATTTTCAATATTTTTGGCTTATTCAGTGGCGCCTCCGAGTTTCTGAGATCTTTCAGTAAGCTCCAAAAATAATCTTTAATTGTTCAGGGCCAACTCACAAATAACCTTAAGCGTGATTATCAATTTTCCAAATGTGATGGGGCTGCTGTATTGTGCTTCTAATTAGCAGCACAAATCTCAATTTAAATTAAATGACGAAAGTGTGTAAATTGCTAATAAGAGAACAAAAACAAACATTATGCAAGTCCCCCACTACACAAGGGCTCTCTAATCCTTCCTGGAGCCTCCTGGCATCGGCAACAGAACGAGAGATGCTGTTTTGCAACAAAAAGTCAGGCAAAGGAAGTTTCTATCCCAGTCTGTGTTATATCTGCGCACCTTTTCTTTCGTTTATCCATTACTTTCATTTGGCAGTGGTTCTTGTTCAGTTTCTTTCTTGCAGGCTCTTTTGGGGCTCTAGTGTGTGAAAATGCTGCTTCATTTTCTTGTTAACTAGCTAGCTAGCTTGACTTGCTGAGGAAACAGGAATTGTTCACTAGAGGAATTGTGGGATGTATAGATGCATGAACATGATTTTTAATTGCACAATGCACTGCAACGACCAAGTAAAATAGCGTCGTGCCATCGATTCACATCAGACACAAGCCCTCATTTCACACAAACAAGCAACTCTGCTTCACACACAAAATGGTATCATATGAGTGCTACTCTGCTAAATTCACTCACTGCACAGACCAATGTTTTCATCGCACGTGCAACATATATGGTTCACTGTACAGCTCTGTAAGGAAAATGTTCTCGTGATCCCCTGACAATCTCCCCACTCCCTGTACGGCAGCTTGCAGCCCCGGATTGCGTGTCTCAGTGCAGCACTGTGGACTACGTGCCCCCTCCGCCCCCACCGGATCCAGATGACGTGGACGAACCGGAACCTTTGGAGCCTGAGGCCTGTTACACTGACAGTAAGGTGTTTGGTGCCATTGCTGCCAATAGAGGCACTTAAATCAACGCGTCATGACCTAGATATGTATTGCATTCATATGTGTGTATCCTCTGCAGACTGCCTTAGACGGTGTCCTTGTCTGGTGTTGGACACCTCAGAGGGCAGAGGGAAGCTCTGGTGGAACTTCAGGAGAACCTGCTACACCGTTGTGGAGCATGACTACTTTGAGACCTTCATAATCTTCATGATCCTGATGAGCAGCGGTGCCTTGGTGAGTCTGAGGAATCCTATAGCAGAAGTGATACATGGTTAATGTCAAAAAAATGATTTTACATCTTAATTATCTTGTGATTTTTACATATATTTGTACATAGAACTAGCATGCAAAACTTTGAGCCTCGAGTTGCAAATCAAGGCAAAGGCATTTATACCCAGTTTCTTGTGGACAGAATCCCATGCTGGGAAAATACCATGCGAATAGTGTATATTAATGTATCCTCAAAATATAATGTGCCTTTGCCTAACGGTATTAAGTTCAGATCTGTCTCCTTGCAGGCCTTTGAGGACATATATATTGAAAGACGCAGAACGATAAAAATCCTGCTGGAATACGCAGATAAAGTCTTCAGCTATATATTTGTCATTGAGATGCTCCTTAAGTGGGTAGCATATGGTTACCAAGTGTACTTTACCAATGCCTGGTGCTGGCTGGACTTCTTGATTGTTGATGTAAGTTTTAAAGATGACTTTTTGTACAGACTTGCAGAGTATTCATTTTGTTTATCAGAAATAGCTTTTTCGGTTCTCAGTTTTACAGTATAGTTACTTATTGTCACATTGATAAATGTTGCTAGGCGAGGTGAATGCAAGGAATTTCAGTAGAGCTAAACAATTTGTTGGACCTTTTTTTTTTTACTACTGTGCTATAGTACACAATATGGTATAGTACAAAATATAATGCTAATAGAATGAGATTGAATTTATTAAAATGTTCTTTTTAGGTTTCCTTGGTCAGTTTGGCAGCAAACCTAATGGGCTTTTCTGAACTAGGAGCCATCAAGTCTTTGAGAACTCTTAGGGCTTTGAGGCCTCTAAGAGCCCTGTCCCGGTTTGAGGGAATGCGGGTGAGTGTACCAGTTCCCTGCTCTCGCGCACACACCAACATTTATGGCAAAGCCTGAGGCTCGTCTACATCTGAGCTCCCACATTTAGACTGTTTTGATGGTTACACAATGAAAGTGTATCCTCTGTGTTTAGTACTGCATAATGTTTATATGACCAGGTGAAACCTGATACATCACCAGGCAAGTGGTCAGAGGTTGCTGCTTTATGTCCATGGATGTAGTCGTTAGTGATGTTTCCAAGTTTGCTTGAGGTGGTTTTTATGGTGAGTCAAAAAATAAGTAATTCACAAAGCTGCAGTGCAAATTGGTATATAGTCATATACAATAATTCTATGCAGAGTCTATATTAAAAACAACAATAACTGAATTACTATTACTGATGGGACATAATGTTTTGCTATACAAAAATAATGTTTTCCAAACTTATGTAGCAATTTCCTACATATAAAACAGTTGAATAAACATGGTGTTTTAGGGTGATTTGTATTTGGCTAATTATTCACAAGAGGTCCATTTCACACACTATCAGAAATGCACACTGCAGAATCACCAACTCACTTTTCTCAGCCTGGAACTTTGCCCATCACTGTTTTCATAATACAAGCATAATGGGAACAATCTGTTCCATGCTGAAATACAAGGCATCAATTTAAATCTCATGGAATAATAATTGGCAAGTATTATTGGCATGGTACCCATTAATGGAAGCATTCCCAATTAGCTGTTATTTTGTTAACTTTTAGGAAATAATTTGTGCACACAGCTATTGTAATCTTAATAAGGAATGAGACTAAATTACCTGAATGAAATATGTGAATATGCAAATGAATTATATAAAATATGCAAGAATAAAAATTCTAAAATCTAAAAATGACTTTGGATAGATGAAAATAATAATAAGCATTATAAGTGTTAACTAGAGGATTGAATAGCTGGGTAGTCTGACTCTGCATTGACCTTTTGGTTGGCAGGTTGTGGTGAATGCCCTTGTGGGAGCCGTCCCCGCCATCTTCAATGTGATGCTGGTGTGTCTTATCTTCTGGCTCATCTTCAGCATCATGGGGGTTAACCTGTTTGCCGGGACATTCTACCACTGCCTCAACACCACAACTGGGGAGATGTTTACCATTGATGTTGTAAACAACTATAGTGAGTGTATGGCCCTCATGCACACAAATGAGGTGCGCTGGGCCAACGTCAGGGTCAACTATGACAACGTTGGGATGGGTTACCTGTCTCTGTTGCAAGTGGTGAGTGACCAGGTGGCACATATTACATAAAGAGCAAACTGTATGTTGACTTAATGCATGGACTTTATTGATTTACTTCAAAAATGTTGGTAATGCAAGGCATGAAGTACTTATGACTCAGGCAAAGGACAGTTATAGAACTAAGCATGGTCAGTCAATAAACCAAAAAAGTACCAAGATGCAGAGCACAAAAAAAACTAAAAATCAGAACAAGAATTAATCAAATACATATAAGTTGCAGAAATAGACAAAAATTTAAAAAACAGACTGAACTACAAAATCAGAAAAAGATTGAAACATCCAGAAAACCAAACCATAAACCAAATACTAAGACTGAGTAGAATAAACCAAACACTAGGATAATCTGGAAGTGGGTGCACCCATGGAGAACAAGCAAACCTGTGGCAGCTGCAGAGGATTTTGGATCGGATGTGATGCGACTTCCTAACTCAGAAGTCCTGGATTTAGCTAATAGTGAGATCAGACTTCATTAAAGCTTCTAAGGGTGTTTTCACACTTGGTCCATTTCATCCTTTAAAGAGAACTCAGATCGATTAGCATTGTTTGCGTATATATGAACACGCCAAATGAACTCAGACCCTGTTGAAACGAACCAAACTGAGACCACATCGGGAGGTAGTCTCAGTCCGGTATGGTTTAGTCCACATCACGGTTCGTTTAACTTGTGCATTATGAACACAAAGCGGTCCTGGCTTGCTTCGACAATTTTTACCCTTTAGCTTTGCCGTAGGCTGATCACGTGGTACAGTCCCGGGGAACAAGCAAAAATAATAAGTATGAACAGAAAAAGGACTGAGGCCCCATCTGAGAAACCAGAAACAGAACTGAGTCCCCTTTCAAATGCACTCGTATTGTGAACACAAAAAGAACTGAGTTCCCTTTCTGTTGGTCCACTTTTGGGACCACTTCTAGAGGTCTGAGTTTGGTTCCTTTAAAGAGGACTATACAGTAGGTGAAAACACCCTAAGTCTGGGACCTAGACTGGGACTGTTGGAATGGAATCAAAAGGCTAGCAGAGATGAGGATAACAAAATAAGTAGCAGATGGGATTGGGCTTGGAACCACAATGGCACTGACAGGACAATTGATAGGGCTGACCAGACTTGGTGGGCCAGTGGGACCACAACTTGAACTGAGAACCACGAGTCAGACAGGAATGAGGAGAGACAGTGCCACCCAGAGGAAGCAGAAGACAAGGGACCGGACCAATGAGAGCTGGACTGCTGCTTCTCTGGGAGTCATCTGAGACAGGGTGCAAGATATTTCTGATACAACTTTTGGATGAGGGCAACAAACTGACAATGGGAGTCCAGAAGCTCCTTGACAGTACATATTGCATCCCCATCCAAGACTGATAGCTGGAGGGATGACAGGACTAGAAAAAAAGTGCAGCACTTAGTGCCTTCAACGGGAATATATGGAATGAAAGGTTAACCCTCATATGAACTGATAAATGGAGACAGTAGATGACAAGGTGAAGATGGTGGACCCAGCTTATGAGAGTGGGACTGAAAACAGATGTTCCATGTAGACTGTTTCGCTCTGTAAACAGCTTAGTACATAAGTACGGGGTATTTGGTGTCCAGTAGCCTGGAGCTCTTTGTTTTCCTTCTAGCAGGAAGGAAATGTCTTGTATGAGTCTGGCATCAGACTTGCAAAGAGCACCAAAACCAGTTATCAACAGCTGGAACCCAAATCAAAGGGGCCCCATGCAGGAACATGGCAGATTGAAATCCAGCTACACATTGAAATGGGATATCCAAGTCTCTAACCAAAGAATTTTGTACATATTCATTCCAAGGCAGATATTCACTCCAGTCATACTGACTATTACAAACTGACCCGACTCAGTGAACTGGGGACCCTTGTCTGAAACCATATCCACTCAAATGGCAAAAAGTCTGAAAACCTGATGGACAGGGGCCTCTGCAACCTCCATGACAAAGAACAGAACAGGCTAATATAAAATGAACTTCCAGATAAGGTGAAGCCTAGCTCCTTTGACATGTCCTCTGATACCCAAGGAATGACGCAGTCTACTGTATGTAGGAAGAACTGAAGCTTTATTCTTACTAAAGTCTATCTTCAAGTCAGCATAAGATACTGAAATCTCTTTGTTCTTGGTGATTTGTACCTTCTCTATACTGGCAGTACAAATAGAGAAGGAAAACCATCCCACCTAGAGATTATGGACCAAATGAGACGCTCGGAGTATAATCATATCTTTTTTCCTTATTCAGTCAACATTCAAAGGCTGGATGGAAATTATGTATGCGGCTGTCGACTCACGTAAGGTAATTTTATTGCTGTCAACATATATGGTTTTTCATTGAATGAAGATCAAAAAGTATTAATATATTATGTGATATTGAATGAACTTTAATGAAATGCAAGATATGCAGATATTTATTTTTAGATTCTTTATATTCCAAAAGTCTTATACGTTGCATTAAACACTATAATATAGCCCTTTTTATGGGGAAACTAATCTTCAGTTCCTCAAACACCTACAGGTGGGTCAACAGCCCTCATTTGAGGCCAACCTTTACATGTATGTGTACTTTGTCATCTTCATCATCTTTGGGTCCTTCTTTACACTCAACCTCTTCATTGGTGTCATCATTGACAACTTCAATCAACAAAAGAATAAGATAAGTATTAAAATGCCCCTGCGGCCTTCTAGGTTCTGTAGAATTGCAGTATTGTTTGATGCAGTCTCCATGTAAAATTTGTGACAAAGTTCTGTGAAGAATAATTGTTTCTGGTTGTTTACATGGGAGGAGATTGCTTTATGACTGAGGAGCAGAAGAAATATTACGACGCTATGAAAAAACTAGGCAACAAGAAGCCAGTGAAGCCCATTCCAAGACCAGAGGTATGAACCTTTATAACAAACTCTGCTTATGATGAGGAAAAAACAACAGTACCATGAGATTGTCTACTGACTAGCAAACTAATGCATGATACTTTGTAAAGAAATAATGCTAATGAAAATGCTTTAACTGATAATGAATATTGCCAAATGAGTTAAAAAGAATTCTGTTTCTGCATTCACCATTTTCTCTGTCTACTTTTTTTTTTGGTTACTCACACTGCTTTGCTTAACTTGGATGTGAAGAGCAAAATACCAGCTCTGGTATATGACTTAATCAGTAAGCAGCCCTTTGACATCTTTATCATGGTACTGATTTGCCTGAACATGGTTACCATGATGGTGGAGGAAGATGACCAAAGTGAAGAGAAGACAGAATTGCTGGCCAAAATCAATGCAGTCTTCATTGTGGTCTTCAGCAGTGAATGTCTGCTGAAGATGATTGCACTGAGACAATACTTCTTTACCATTGGATGGAATGTTTTTGACTTCGTTGTGGTCTTTTTCTCCATAGCAAGTAGGTTCTTCATTTGTTGTCTTTCTTAAATAGTTCAGAAAAGTAATGTAATGTATACGTGCTGAATAATAAATTACACAAGCATAGTTTAGCTGGCACATTGAAGATTATAAAAAAAGGATAGTCATAATATTCATATTGCTTCATGTTTGTTTTTTTCAGGCATGTTGGTGGCAGATTTAATTGAGAAGTACTTTGTTTCACCTACCCTCTTCCGTGTCGTCAGGCTGGCTAGAATTGGACGAGTTTTGCGTCTAATTAGGGGAGCTAAGGGTATCCGGACACTGCTGTTTGCTTTAATGATGTCACTTCCTGCCCTCTTCAACATTGGCCTTCTGCTTTTTCTGGTTATGTTCATCTTCTCCATCTTTGGCATGTCAAACTTTGCCTATGTAAAAAAAGAGGGAGGAGTTGATGATATGTTTAACTTTGAGACATTTCCGAATAGCATGATTTGCTTGTTTGAGATCACCACCTCAGCTGGATGGGATGGGCTCTTGTTTCCCATGCTGGCCAGTGGCCCCCCAGACTGTGACCCTGAAATTATAAACCCTGGTACCGATGTCAAGGGGGACTGCGGCAATCCAGGGTTGGCAATAACATTCTTCTGTAGCTATATCGTCATATCCTTCCTGGTTGTAGTGAACATGTACATTGCAATCATTTTGGAGAATTTCAATGTAGCCCAAGAAGAGAGTGGTGATTTGCTGTGTGAGGATGACTTTGAGATGTTCAACGAGACTTGGGAGAAGTTTGACCTAGAGGCCAGCCAGTTTATAGACTATAGCCAGCTCTCTCAATTCTGTGATACATTGATGGACCCTCTGAAGATTCCCCAACCCAACAAAATTAAACTGCTTTCAATGGACTTTCCAATCGTCCCTGGGGACAAAATTCATTGCTTGGATGTCCTTCTTGCCCTCACAATGGAGGTGTTGGGTGACACAATAGAAATGTCTGCCATGAAGATGAGCATGGAGGCTAAATTTATGCTCAACAATCCAACTTCAGCAACTTGGTTGCCTATCACAACCACACTAAGGCATAAGGAGGAGGCTGTAGCTGTTCTTGTGATCCAGAAAGCCTATCGCAGTCATCTATTTATACGTTATGTAAAGCAAGCATCCTTCTTGTCCCGTTCAAAGAAAGGGAATGTGAAAGCAGGTGAGGAACCGCCAGAAAGAGTTGGAATGGTAGCCAGGAATATGTATGCACTGTTCGGAGGCCCACCCCCCTTAGAAACAGCCCCTAATCAAGAGGAACTTTCAGCTGCCATTGAGGTCACTAGTGAGGTGGTGTTGCAGGCTGCACCGTCTCAAGAGACCTTCACCTATTCAGTCAATCTCAATCGTTCTGCTTTATAACAAACACATACCTCTATGTGCCGGCAGCATGTTGTCTCCCATTTGGAGGTTAAAGGATAATTAATGCAAGCAGGAGCTCTCTGGAGCAGGACGAACCCTAACAATGCAGTCATTTTCAGAGGTTGCACATAGATGGTGTAACACAACCAGGGTGCAACAAGTAATGTAATTCAATACCAGGATAAACTGGTTTTGGAATTTTGTTTTGCATTTTGGTCAACTTTCAGCTGGATTTCTTCTGCTCCCTGGCAGCATCTTGTGCCAGGTGAAGTCCAAACACCACCAATGTTTCTTAATTTAATTTTGTATAATTTTTTTAAAATTTATTTTTAATTTTTTTTTAATTTAAATTTCATTTTTTAGACCACAGAGATCAAAAACACCAAACAGCCAACTAACTCTAGTAAAATACCCCATCCTTGTTTTTATATATAATGTTTACTTTTTATTAATAAATAACCCAACTACTAGGATTCCTATAAACCAACCTTGTCCAGTCTTTAAGTTAAATGTGCTTTTCAGAACATATTATGGCATTTAACTAAAATTTATTGCTAATTCTTCATCATTTTCAATGGATCAGGGATGTAAATTTTAGTGGCACCTTCAGAATTCAAACATCTAGATAACTAGAGCAAACATCTAAAAAACAGCTAACAAAAAAAATGGAAAAATTGGAAACAGAAAATGATCAAAATATTTCTCACGTTGTCACGCTAGCTTAACAGTTCAGTTTAACATTAACAGTCGATCGCTGTTCCCTACCCAGAAACATCTGCATCCAGTTTCATATCACACACCAAGGTAATTAACATAAGTTTATAAAGATTCATATGCAATTGCCAACAACCATTATGAAGATAATACAAAAGTATTGTTTTTAATTTATTCATTAGAGAGGGCCGTGAAAGGGTTGTGTATTTGTTAAAACCGAAGTTAGTTTTCTTGTGAAATGAACCTGCTGATATCCATTTATAACTGAGAAATGTAAGTACTAAATACCTCTATGTATCTTTTTTAAGTTATTGATAATCATCTATTCCAATATTTAACCCATAGCACATTGATTATTTTAGACATATTTTTTACAGGGAAATTTTTCAATTATTAGATTATTAGAGATTATTAACTTATTCATCAAAAAGATTTATAGACAGTCATTACATTACATGCATTCAGTTAAACATTTACAAATATACATTATATATTTACCCTTCATTTTTAGTCTACAGCATTGCCAGTGTTATAATGTTGTATAAAATTAATTAACTGCTCTAATCGGAATAGTGGAATATTCAATTTACTGTCTAATTTAGTAAGATGAATGAAACTACACACCATCGTAATATAAAGTCCCTGAAAGAGCAAGTCATGTAAAATGAAGCCAGTGGACCATGAGGACATCCCATATAATGAGCAAAAAAAACAGTGCAGAGCCTGGCTGCTCATACACTTCTCGACTACTTTGACTTTATATATCGTGAAAGTTCCTGCCCATGCAGATGACTGCGTCATCCCAAAAGCCCCTTAACCGTGAAAGACTTCTATGACACTTTCTGTTTGGGTCCTGCCTGCTTTCAGTAGTTTTGTCTCAGTAGAAGCTGTTCATTTTAATCTAAAACTTGCCTGCCAAAAAAAAGAAAACACTAAACCAAAAAAAGGTTTCCCTAATCGGTAAAGAGTAAAATAATTATTTTGTTTTGAGTTTATTTGCGTGATATATTCCTTGTGATGACCCCCAATTTAAGGTTGAAACTTTGTTTATATTCTTTATATTGACTGTGTGTATGTATTGTCCACCAGTGTGTCCACCTGTAGATGCGGGACATGTACTAGTAAACGGTACAGGTGCGACAAAATACAGGATAATTCTTTGTGGGGGAAAAAAAGTCGTATTCACTATAAATACAGTTTACAGCCTGTTACTGTTTCCACTATGTTCAGTCCATGTTGGGATTTCTGACAATATGTTTTACTTGTGCTCAGTATTTTCAACATTGCATTTGGTGATGTTCAAATATCAGTTGCGTTATTTTTAAACAGTAACAGCAAATGTTTGAAAACTGTATTCATTTCAAAATGTACATTAGAAAGCCTTACATTAGAATATTTTGCATTTATGAATATATACTTTAATAAAAGAAGCACTTTTGGCAGATTTTTCTGTACTATCCTGTTGCTAGAATGTGTCTTGCTTTTTATTTAAAAGTTACTCCCAAAAAAGCAAAGCATGTTTATGCGTGGCTGAGTATGACACTGCAGTGCATGTTCAATTCAGTCCTAATCTCTGGGCCTGTTGTACCAGTAAAGACAGTGAATGCAACCTTGACACTTCTCAGCTAAAGTACACCTGGACGATCGAAGCCTGAAGATTACATGTTCTAGCCGCCATCTTTCACGTAGCAACAAATGTGTACGTTATATAAATAGCATTTGATGTTGCTTACAGTTGTAATGGACTGAAGGTTGCTTTCAAAGCCCTGAAAAGATTTGTGATTAACCTTGCCTGTACATACTCTTTGCTCAGCACTAAAAAGGTTTTTCTCTTTGTAATATCCATATAAAACATTCAGAGAATGTAGCATTTAAACATGTTGTGAGAATTAAGCATTTTATGTTGAATACATACAAGGTACTGTAGATATATGTATATGTCTGAAATATGCCCTTTGTAC
Source organism: Stomatorhinus ivindoensis (assembly GCA_019775895.2). Classification (NCBI taxonomy): domain Eukaryota; kingdom Metazoa; phylum Chordata; class Actinopteri; order Osteoglossiformes; family Mormyridae; genus Stomatorhinus; species Stomatorhinus ivindoensis. The sequence continues at coordinate 14,004,669 of JABFEB020000092.1, read as the reverse complement.
AACAATAATTACTGTTATTAGTTGTTCCCTGCCTTGTATAACTGTGGCATTTCAAAAGTGCATGGTGGTGTGTGAATGACTTATTACACTGATTTGTTTTCTTGTTATCAAAATGCTTTAAAATCAAACCTCTGGCTGTTTCCTGATCATATGTCCTGGTCATGTTGACAAAGTTTCTAGAGTTTCTGTATTCTCAATTTTCTATTTATGATCTATATTTATTCTGTATTCCTTAGCTTTTGATTGTCATGTAATTCATCTGTTGGCTTGGGTCTTAACAGCCAGGCGCCCCCTACTGGCAGGTTATCACCATCGCAGCTTACCCCAGCTTTCTATTTTCTGGGCTTCAAGATGTTCGTGGCCACAAGGAGCAGGTTCGGCGTTTGAACCCATTGTGTTTGTACTGTATTTCATTCTATCTTCCAACTTGTTCTGTTTGTAAGAGTGTGTTTGGGTGTCAGAGACACTCCACTGGTCATTTGATCTGACCGATATGAAGCAATATGTGCAGTTACTGAAAACAGCACACCAGTAAATTTCCTCATATACAGTATGGTGCAAAAGTCTTAGGTAGGCAAAGAAAATGTATATAACTGTTTATCTGGGTAACAAGTGTATATTCGCTCAAAAAAACCCACAATTTAACATTGTATTAGAATGTAAGCAAGTTAACAGTGACAAAGGTTAACATGAAATTCTCAAAAATGTTGCTGATATCTAGTTGGATGACTATATGGACCCTGCTTTGGTTCTCAAACCTCTCCTCTGCAGCACCTACATCATTCCATCTCTTTGCTAAATTTCACCACCAGCTCACAAAAGTAATTGATTTTTAAAATAATTTTATGTGGCACTGATTTCCCACAAATGATATGCTAGAAGCTTGTCAAAGACATGGGTGTATCTGATGATTAAGGGTAATACTGGGGAAACTTTGGGACAGGTTTTGAAATGGCTACGCTTGTGCTCTTTGGCAGACATAAAATCATTTTTTAAACCAAGTTTTACATGAAGACGGAATTCATTTAGACATAGTTTTCTTTGGTGGCCCAAGGCTTGTACGGTACTGTATACCGTTCCTCAGACTCATAGCTTGAAATATGATTGTTGTCCTGATTGAGTTTCAGGAGTGTTCTACTATCCTGGTGGAGCTCAGAAACAAGAATACAGCAGGTTGGGGTGGTTAGATCACCTTGCCTTAGCCCACTTGGATAGATGTGATCAGTCCAAGAAGGACTCTGGTCCTTGATTCCAAACAAGATCCTTGTTTAACATCAGCAGAAAATCAGAATGGAGAAGAGATTTCAACCAGCATAATTAAAATAAATGAATAAAATGAAAGAAAAAAGAAATGGTGTGTAATTCATTTTCTCACTTGTCTGCTCAGTGTGATGCACAGTTGGAATATTCCCATGTTTTAAGAGTGTAATTGTACAGTATGAGCAGGAGGAAGCCATACATCATTAAGGACACCCAACCGGCCAATTCTGAAAGCGTCCGTAATCACTTAACGTAAGCTGATGTTGACCATTGTGTATAATAACACCATGTTTCTTCCAGGCAAGAAGAAATGAAAAAATGAAAAGGAAAATGAATTTGCACGGTCAGGCAAGCATCTGAAGAAAAATTCAGTCATAATCTTATATCTACATTACGACATTGTAATTTCACATGACAATGCGTAGGCTGTTTAACAGCAACATAAACCTTTCTACATCAAAGCTCCGATCTATGATTTGCAATGGAAAAAAAAGAAATTTAGCTACATCATAAACTAACAGTGGTCCTTTTACTTTCTCACAATTACCAGTGTCGAAATGTTCATCCATCCTTCCATCTTCTATACCCGCTTGTCCTATGCAGAGTCTTGGAGGTCTGGAGACTAACGCAGAAAAGCCGATAAACCAGGATGGGGTGCCAACCCATCACAGGGCACACTCACACATCATTTTAAAATGTCATAATGTAAATAAAACATCATACATAACAGGATAGCCATAAAGGGATAGCAAGACGAGTCGGTGGATACTCTGTAGCCTCATACACCCAAGAATGAACCCCAGATCGTAGGCAGAGAGTTTGCATCTTTTCTCTCTCTCTGTCATACAAGTTTTCTTCACAGGACATGGGGTTCATAGCATTGGGCTCTTTAAACTGTCCGTAGTCTGCGAGTGCGTGTCCTTGCATGTGAAGAAGACAGGAGGAGAATATTATGGCTCAATGTCGTGGAGACCCAAAAAGCACTCCC